>CM042551.1:3695000-3777500 GCA_023630585.1 Cranoglanis bouderius | reverse complement strand
CATGGATTCTCATGGGGTCTGAAGAGGGCCCTTTAACTGTCATCATAACCTCACGCTAGCACATGAGCTCACACTGTAGCAGAAAGCAAACAGATTCTGAACATGCGTAGGGAAAAAAAAAAAAACACTCGTGCTGTTATGGGAAAATAATCACTGTTCAGAGTCACTGTTACCACCTGAAGTGGATTATTTTCCTATAACAGCACGACATGGAGTGTATAACTCATCTTACATCACAGCAATTTACTAATGACAATTTTAATGTATTATAAAACGATATGTCACTTTTTATTTTATTTTATTATAGTTACATTTATTGTTGTGGAACATCTAAGAAACAATTCGATTATCACTTCGTGCTTAGAAACAGTAACGTATCAGAACGAGTGCATTCATTTATAAACCTGTGATTTGCAGGTACACTGCTGTCAGGGCTGCTCTTCTAAATCTTGAGTAGAGAATCATGAGAATCACTGAAATGACTGACAGTGTAAACTGACATGACGTGAATTTAAATGGCATAAACTGGAATGACGTAAACTGGTATTTTATGAACTAAATGACAAATTGCATTTAAGTAAAATTAAATGAAAATAAATTGACGTGAAATGAGGTGAATTAGAGCGAAATGAGGTGAATTAGAGCGATGTAAACCGAAATGAGGTGAATTAGAGCGATGTAAACCGAAATGAGGTGAATTAGAGCTATGAAAACCGAAATGAGGTGAATTAGAGCGAAATGAGGTGAATTAGAGCGATGTAAACCAAAATGAGGTGAATTAGAGCTATGAAAACCGAAATGAGGTGAATTAGAGCGAAATGAGGTGAATTGGAGCGATGTAAACCGAAATGAGGTGAATTAGAGCGATGAAAACCGAAATGAGGTGAATTAGAGCGATGTAAACTGAAATGAGGTGAATTAGACCTATGAAAACCGAAATGAGGTGAATTTGAGCGAAATGAGGTGAATTATAGCTATGTAAACCGAAATGAGGTGAATTAGAGCTATGAAAACCGAAATGAGGTGAATTAGAGCGAAATGAGGTGAATTAGAGCGAAATGAGGTGAATTAGAGAGATGTAAACCGAAATGAGGTGAATTAGAGCGATGAAAACCAAAATGAGGTGAATTAAAAGGACAAAAACTAGAATGAAAATCACAACTGATTTTTCTCAGTTTGACAAAACAGCTTCAGTGAAGTTTTACTTTTTCTTAGTATTGCATAGTGTATCCTACTTTATCAAAAGGATAGTTTGGTTGTAACTTATCTGTTTCAAATCATGAAAATCACTGAAACTAGTATGATGTAAATTACATAAAGCAGTATTTTATTAACTAGAAGACAATTATAATGTAAATGACATTAAGTGAAATGAGGTAAACTGGAATGAAGTAAACTGGAATAATGGAAACTGGAATGAAGTAAACTGGAATGAAGTAAACTGGAATAATGTAAACTGGAATGATGTAAACTGGAAAGATGTAAACTGGAATGAAGTAAACTGGAATGACGTAAACTGGAATGATGTAAACTGGAATGACGTAAACTGGAATGATGGAAACTGGAATGATGGAAACTGGAATGACGTAAACTGGAATGACGTAAACTGGAATAATGTAAACTGGAATGATGTAAACTGGAAAGATGTAAACTGGAATGAAGTAAACTGGAATGACGTAAACTGGAATGATGTAAACTGGAATGACGTAAACTGGAATGATGTAAACTGGAATGACGTAAACTGGAAAGATGGAAACTGGAATGAAGTAAACTGGAATGATGTAAACTGGAATGACGGAAACTGGAATGACGTAAACTGGAATGATGTAAACTGGAATGAAGTAAACTGGAATGATGTAAACTGGAATGAAGTAAACTGGAATTAATTAAACTGGAATGAGGTAAACTGGAATAATGTAAACTGGAATAATGTAAACTGGAATGAGGTAAACTGGAATAATGTAAACTGGAATAATGTAAACTGGAATGAGGTAAACTGGAATAATGTAAACTAGAATTAATTAAACTGGAATGAGGTAAACTAGAATTAATTAAACTGGAATGATGTAAACTGTAATGACGTAAACTGCATTAGCATCGTAGCTCCAGTAAAAAACTTCAGTTGATTGACTACATGCGGCATACAAATGGGAGAAAATGTGTAAATTAGTTTTCTTCTGAACAAAAATGGTGTGAAATAAAAAGTGTGACACGTCTTTTCCCATCACACTCTAAACTGGAAAACCACTTAAAAGGCTTTATGGGAAACAAGTTGTTTAATGTCGTTTATCTGATTTAGGTAATTAAGTTATGTAATTTGACCTAATTAGTTAAAAGCATAAACCAATCAGAGTCTGAGTGAGCCGAGAAAATAGTTTTTTTTTCTCAGTCTGTGATGTGATGGCATTGTAGAGGGTTTTTGAGGTTTTTGAGGTGGGGGACTATGCCAGAGGACAAATGTCACACACCTGAATGGGCAGCACGATGAGAGCGACGCAGATCATGATGACCACGAGGAGCTGTGAGGGCCAGATCTGCGGCGTGACGTCTCCAAACCCCACGGTGGAGAACGTGACCACGCAGAAATACAGCGAGTCGAAGAGGGTGAGGTTATTCCCCGCTCGCTCCAGGTGCTGAATCCCACAGATACTGAGAGAGAGAGAGAGAGAGAGAGAGAGAGAGAGAGAGAGAGAGAGGAAAGAAAAGAATGAAGACAGGAGAGGTAAAAGAAAGAAAGTGAAGGACAAATAGGGAAAGTGAAAGGGGGATAGAGACCGGAGTAGCAAAAGGATGGAGACAGAAAAGCAAGAGAGAGAAGGATGAAGACATGGTGAAGAAAAGGTGAAAAACAGAGAAAAGAATGACAGATAGTGAGATAAAGAAGAGAAAGAAGGGTGAGAAATGAGACATGGGAAGGGATGAAAGATGGAGAAAGAAAATGGGAGAAGGGGAAAGGAGTCATAAGGTAGAGAAGGACAGAGGGAGAGAGACGAAAGAGAAGGATGGGGTGAGATGATAAAGAAAGATGAAATGATGGAGATAAGAGTGGTGAAGTTAAGGAAGACAGAAGTTAGAAAGAGAAAGAAGAGGAGAACCGAGAAAGAAGGGAAGAAAGAAAGAAAGAAAGAAAGAAAGAAAGAAAGAAAGAAAGAAAAGAGTGAGAAGGAAAGGTAGAGATATGGTTGCGGTTAAACAAGGCTTTAATGTGGATCCCTCTGAATGTAAAAACGTTTCAAAGGCTTACCTGTGTGTGTGTGTGTGTGTGTGTGTGTGTGTGTGTGTGTGTGTGTGTGTGTGTGTGTGTGTGAGATATGTGGCTTATCTCAGTGTTGCGTGTATGTTTTTGCGTTTCACTGTGTTTGTTCAGTTCAGCCTAACAGTCAGTTCGAGTCTATACTCAACCCCACCCCCAGCTCAGCATCGAAAACACACACACACACACACACACACACACACACACACACACACACACACACACACAGGTGTATATCAGTCTTATTTCATTTCCATTCAGTGATTAGTGTTTGCTTTATTGACCTTTCCGCTTTTAGATCAGTGTTAGCCAAGGAATTGTTAAAAGGGTGAGAACAATTATAAAAATATGACCCCTCACCCCCTCACTCTATCACCCACTCACCTCCTCACTCTCTCACCCCCCTCACTCCATCACCCCCCTCACTCTCTCACCCCATCATCCCCTCACTCTCTCACCCCCCTCACACTCTCACTCCATCACCCCCTCACTCTCTCACCCCATCACCTCTTCACTCTCTCACCCCCTCACACTCTCACTCCATCACCCCCTCACCCCCTCACTCTCTCACCCCATCACCTCCTCACTCTCTCACCCCCTCACTCTCTCACCCCCTCACTCTATCACCCACTCACCTCCTCACTCTCTCACCCCCCTCACACTCTCACTCCATCACCCCCTCACTCTCTCACCCCATCACCCACTCATTCTCTCACCCCCTCACTCTCTCACCCCATCACCCCCTCACTCTCTCACCCCATCACCTCCTCACTCTCTCACCCCCTCACACTCTCACTCCATCACCCCCCTCACCCCATCACCCCCCTCACTCTCTCACCCCATCACCTCCTCACTCTCTCACCCCATCACCCCCTCACTCTCTCACCCCATCACCTCACTCTCTCACCCCCTCACCTCCTCACTCTCTCACCCCCTCACTTCATGACCCCCTCACTCTCTCACCCCCTCACTCTCTCACTCCATCACCCCCTCACCCCTGACTCCATCACCCGCTCACTGTCTCACCTGCTCACTCTCTCACCCCATCACCCCCTCACTCTCTCACCCCATCACCCCTCACTCTCTCACCCCCTCACTCCATCACCCCCTCACCCCTGACCTTATCACCCCTCACTCTCTCACCCCCTCACTCTCTCACTCCATCACCCCCTCACCCCTGACTCCATCACCCGCTCACTCTCTCACCTGCTCACTCTCTCACCCCATCACCCCCTCACTCTCTCACCCCCTCACCCCTCACTCTCTCAGCCCCTCACACTCTCACCCCATCACCCCCTTACTCTCTCACTCGATCACCCCCTCACTCTCTCACCCCTTCACTCTCTCACCCCTCACTCCATCACCCCCTCACTCTCTCACCCCATAAACCCCTCACTCTGTCACCCCCTCACACTCTCACCCCATAAACCCCTGACTCTGTCACCCCCTCACACTCTCACCCCATCACCTCCTCACTCTCTTACCCCCTCACTCTCTCACCACCTCACACTCTCACCCCATGACCTCCTTACTCTCTCACCCCCTCACACTCTCACTCCATCACCCCCTCACTCTCTCACCCCATCACCCACTCATTCCATCACCCCCTCACTCTCTCACCCCATCATCCCCTCACTCTCTCACCCCATCACCTCCTCACTCTCTCACCCCCTCACACTCTCACTCCATCACCCCCTCACCCCATCACCCCCTCACTCTCTCACCCCATCACCTCCTCACTCTCTCACCCCCTCACTCTCTCACTCCATCACCCCCTCACTCTCTCACTCGATCACCCCCTCACTCTCTCACCCCTTCACTCTCTCACCCCCTCATTCCATCACCCCCTCACTCTCTCACCCCATCATCCCCTCACCCCTGACCCCATCACCCCTCACTCTCTCACCCCCTCACACTCTCACTCCATCACCCCCTCACTCTCTCACCTGCTCACTCTCTCACCCCATCACTCCATCACCCCATCACCCCTCACTCTCTCACCACCTCACACTCTCACCCCATGACCTCCTTACTCTCTCACTCGATCACCCCCTCACTCTCTCACCCCCTCACTCTCTCACCCCTCACTCCATCACCCCCTCACTCTCTCACCCCATCATCCCCTCACTCTCTCACCCCCTCACACTCTCACCCCATAAACCCCTCACTCTCTCACCCCCTCACTCCATCACCCCATCACCTCCTCACTCTCTCACCCCCTCACTCTCTCACTCCATCACCCCCTCACCCCTGACTCCATCACCCGCTCACTCTCTCACCTGCTCACTCTCTCACCCCATCACCCCCCTCACTCTCTCACCCCCATCACCCCTCACTCTCTCACCCCCTCACTCTCTCACTCCATCACCCCCTCACCCCTGACTCCATCACCCGCTCACTCTCTCACCTGCTCACTCTCTCACCCCATCACCCCCCCACTCTCTCACCCCATCACCCCTCACTCTCTCACCCCCCCACCCCTGACTCCATCACCCGCTCACTCTCTCACCTGCTCACTCTCTCACCCCATCACCCCCTCACTCTCTCACCCCATCACCCCTCACTCTCTCACCCCCTCACCCTCTCACTCCATCACTCTCTCTTTCAGTCTCTCACCAGGTGAAGATGAGGCAGAGGAGGGTGCTGATAAGGATGAGCACCTGGTTGAACATGGCTGAGTGAGTGCGCTGGATGGCTCTGTGTAGGTCATTCTGAAACACACACACACACACACACACACAAAGAAATTACATTTCTGTCAGAGGAACCTTTCAAGGATCTCCAAAACTGTAAGGTGTGTAGCCTGGCATAAACTGAAATGATGTAAACGGTTATTACATTAACTGGTACAATGTAAACTTAAATGGTGTACAGTGAAATTATGTAAAAAAAAAAAAAATGACAAACTGTAAAGATAAATTCAGAAATGAGGTAAATGTAAATGATGCAGACTGGAATTACATAAAATGAAATGGCATAAAATGAATGATGTAAAATGAAATGACGTAAGAAGAAATTACGTAAAATGAAATGACAAACTGTAATGACAAACTTAAACGATACACACTGGAATAAACTGAAATGACGTAAACTAGTATGATGTAAACTGAAATAACTGAAGAGTGACTACTCTGGAGCAGGAATCCAAATTATCCCGGAAAGAGAACCTAAAGGTCCTGAGTTACAGTGAAAATACACCTTTAGGGACTAAAGACGAATTCCTGGAACATTTGCAGTTGCTGCTCCAGAGCCTGTAATCACTGGGGTGGAACTTGCTATACTAAACAACACGGATTGGTAAAGCAGAAGGTCACACTACACACAGAACAGAGAGCTTCTCTCAAGCGTAAAAACAAAAAGGGTTTAGCAGCACAGAAAAGCTAAGTGCCGGAAATCATTTAAACTCAGACAGGGTGGGTTAGAGAGAGAGAGAGAGAGAGAGAGAGAGAGGTACATAACATCAGAATTCCTTTTTTAATTCAGTTTTCCCATGATAAAGTGTTCATTAGTTTCTTCCCGATGTCAAATTTCATTATCATGAGGAACAAATGTTTTCCTGAGATCGTTTCTCTGTAACGAGATGAATAAATCATGAACAAAATAATCTTAACCAAGTACCATGCCAAAATGGAATAAACAAGATATACACATAGCACTACTGAATCCTCGAATCTGATTGGTCAGAAGGCATTGATTAATTTTCTATAACAGCAGCTCTGACAATAGTGTAGGCTTTGGGGCAAATTAAAGATTTTCTAATACGTAATTGTTTCTATAGTAACAGCTGGCTGGTACACAAGGGCTGGTACGGCGTATGTAAGGAAAACGTATAATCGTTGATGTGGTGAAGTTTTCTGTAAAGAGACGTTTAATGTTTATGGAAGGAGTCTCCAGTGTGAGAGCTTTGAAACAGTCAGAGGTAGAGCTGTAACTTTAACTCGTCCTCGGCGCTACATTTTTTTGTTCACTAACTTCAGGATAGAGAGAGAGAGAGAGAGAGAGAGAGAGAGAGAGAGAGAGAAGATGAGGTGAGGGAACGACACCTGTTTACAGCTGCCTGTAAGTGATAATAGGAACTAACTTGTTTTGTGGACGTCTAAACATTAAATGTAACTGGAAACTGATAAAAAGTATGATGTGTTGTTCTGTAAAATAACACCGTTCTTTTTATAGTAGTAGAATACCACTGAAATCTTTGACAAATTGCTGTGGTGTAATAGGAATAAAACACTTTCCGGGTTTGTAATTGATCACACTGATGATTTTCCTATAAAAGCACACCATGCCGTATTTTCTTCCTTCCTTAATCCATGGCCGGAGCTTCTGTACATAAAGACAGACCTGCGCTAATATGCATTAATACTGATCTATCACTAAGATTTTACAGGCTGTCAGCAACTACTGCGTCCTCATTAACAGGATTAACAATGCGTGCTGTTGTATTTCAGTCCAGATGTTTATGTAGCTGCCCTTCAAACACGGGACTTCCACAGATTACAGTAAGTGCCTTTGCTGCAATCATGCTCAATTTAAAAAAATGACTAAATCCAGCAGTCAGAACTCTGCAGTTTCTGTTAGCGTGCCTAATTGTAATTAGCGTCACGCTGTTCAGAAGGTTCGTCAATTTTACTGGCATACTCTTTGTACTCTGAGAGCACCTGCTGCTTCAACCCCCCCCAACCACACACACACACACACACACACACACACACACACACGCACAGAAACAGAGAAGAGGATGATTACGGTAAGAGAAAGCTGTGAGAAGAAGCGGAGTGATATTTTTTTCTTTGCTTTGCTTACGATCATGTTTTCCAGGGCGTGTTTGGCCAGCCAGCAGTTCAGAAAGACAGGGATGAACAGGTTTCGGAGCGAGGGTAAAATCACCTGATAGGAAACACAGAAAAGAAATTGTTTTCTGAGCTAAAAAAAATAAATAAATAAAAAATAAACAGCACATAATAACTTCTCTAGAGTGACATAAAGCTTGCGCTGTAATTGAACATCGACATTTTCATGTAATAAACATTGCAGTAGATTTGCACCTACGATGCTTCATTTCTACAGTTATGATATAGGATAACTGAGTCGCCATTTTATCAGATGCACCTTGCATACATGGTCAGATCCATAATTATTGGCACCCTTCAAGAAGCATAACACCGTCCCTCCAGGACTCTGCGATCGCAGAAATGAACCAAAATCGAGCAAACTCCACAATATTCGGAGGAGGTCGCAATTTTTCAAAATTATCACAGATTTTGGGCCAAGACGCGTCATGTGACGCCATCACAACGCGCATCCAGTCAAAGCCCTCTTCGATTAACGTGCCTCGAATATGAGTACAGCTAAAAGGTCTCATTTACCAACAAACATCGCTGCAAAAGACCGTGCAAAATACATTTTACATTTACGGCTTTTGGCAGACACCCTTATCCAGAGCGACTTACATTTATCTCATTTATACATCTGAGCGTTAAGGGCCTTGCTCAGGGGCCCAACAGTGGCAGCTTGGCAGTGCTGGGGTTTGAACTCATGACCTTCTGCTCAGTAGCCCAACGTCTTAACCACTGAGCTACTGCCACTGAGCTACCAAAATAATTTCGTGCGATTGCCAATTCAAGTAGTTTTCCGTAAAAATCTCCAAAAGTTGCATCGCAAATTTTGAAAAAAAGCCGCAGCTTTTTTATCAAGCATTTTTGGCCACAACAATCACAAAAAAAACAAAAACCCCGAAATCCTGTACAGACTGATAAAATGAACAACAAATCATTATTATAGATTTCTTTTATATATCGGGGCGAATAGTACATTTCCTGCTGCAAGACACTGATTTCAAAATTATTTGCACTGCCACAATTATTATTCGGTGAGGCCCCCTGTCTCCTGGTGAGGACTTTTCAAGTGAACTCACTTTTCGAGCTCCTTTACATTGTTTCGGTTTTTGTGCATCTTCAATTCAGACCACAGGAGACTGAGACAAATTTTCCATTTCTGTGTTGATTTGGATGGATGGACGTTGTCGAAAGCTCTATCCACTGCCAAGTCCTAACCTCCTGGCAGAGGCAACCAGGTTGTGCGCTAAAATTTCCTTGTACTCGGCAGAATTCTTGATTAGATAAATCTTTCCGTGAACCAGTGGACTCCACGGACCAACCACAATACAGCCCCAAAGCATCAATGATCGACATCCATCTTTTACATTTCCAAAATATTTTATGCATTCCTTTTTTTCCTAAACATCCTGATGGTCTGGAAAGAGAAAAGGTTTGATTTTGGTCTCCCCTGAACACAAAGTACAATTCTAAATATAGTTGTAATAACACTTGCCTAAGTATATCAGACAGAGAGAGAGAGAGAGAGAGAGAGAGAGAGAGAGAGAGAGAGAGAGAGAGTGAGAGAGAGAGAGAGAGAGAGAGAGAGAGAGAGAGAGAGAGAGAGAGAGAGAGAGAGAGAGAGGGGGAGGGGGCAGACCATGGCAGAAGTATCACTCATTCTGATGATAAAGAGCTCATTTGTTTTCTCCAGATCTCAAATCTCAATATCCTGAGATCTCAAGCTAATGAATTTTTTTCCCTTAAATAACAACATAATTAAGCTGAGCTCTTATGAAAACAAAACACGGCTCATTATTCTGTAATAACACGGATAAATCGAGATCGCAAGAGAACAAACAAAATTAACTCATTACCACGCCAAAACAGTATAAATAAAATATCGGTGTTGATTAATTTTTTATACCAGCAGCTCTGACAGTTATAGGTTTATAGGCTATTAATGCGCTCGTTCTGATACATCATCGGTTTTATGGTAAAAACGATGTACAAGAGAGCCTTGCACAGCGGACGCTCCATATGATCGTATAATAAACGTATTTTGAAAGAGAGAATGTGTTGTTATTTAACAATGAAAAATGTAGGATTGTTGATATGGTGATATTTCCTGTAAGGAGATGTTTATTTAACATTTATGGAAGGAGTCTCCAGTGTCAGCGCGTCGTAACAGTCAGAAGTAAAGCTGTAACATTACCTCTCCGCTGCGTCGAATTTTTGTCTTGATGTCAGGAGAGAGAAAAAAAAACGAGACGCATGTCCTCTCCTGAACACCTAGATCTAATGACACTTGATGAGCTGCACTTTGTTTATTTCTCTAAAGAATATCTTTTTTTAGTGAACGTGGTAGAGGAGCGCAGCACTTCATGTAAAGCAACAGATGAGTTGCAGTCAGTAATTAATTACTTAGACGTGACCTACATGGTTGTTGGACCTGATAAATCGGCAACTCTGTGGATATTGGCAGCGTCACAACATCTATTTATACCAATATACAAGGCGTAGGATCCAAATATCTATGATTAAGAACATTCACAGCCTGTAGTAGCTTAGTGAAAGGAAAATGATGTGAATCATATGCTATGGCCTTCACACTCACCACATCTCATCTTATGGGAGATTTTGGCGAGATGTGTTAGACAGCGTTTTCTACACCAGCTGAGGGAATAGCTTTTGTAAGAGCAGTGTTCATCACTCCAGCAAAGTTTCACAGACTTGTAGAAGTGATGCCAAGGCATGTTGAAGCTGATCTGATGGATCATATTGACCCGGGCACCTTACTAACACATTTTATGTCGGCTTTCCCTTTAATTTTTTCACCTCTCTATTCACGATATGCTCATACAGTGCGGTGGAGACACTCCTCAGTGGCAGTGCGAGCCGTGAGAAGCGGATCATCTTGGTTGTATAAGAACTCACAGTGATGACGAAAGGGACGGCGCTGATCATCTCCAGGATGAACGGGACGCGCAACACTTGCTCCCACACGTTGCCCTAGGAACAAAAACGTGAAGGGTCAGAGTGCGTATGTGTACTGAATCTGACACGTGAGGGTGAACGGTTCACCTCACAAACAGAAGAATAGAAGAATAAAAAAGCTGTCAATGAATATATCGGCACTGTATTAACATCTTACTCAGTTAAAAAGTAGAATTCAGGAGTCGCAATTATACTTGAATGAAAGTTAGAAAACTGTGCACATTTAAATGTACTCCAATTGTAAAAAAAATAAATAAATAAAAAATTGATATAAAATAAACAATTTGAATTGAAATTAGGATTATTAGGTTTTTTGTTTTTTTTCTTCTTTTTAAAAAAAAATAGTCTCACACTTGCAAAAGAGCTATTCGAACAGCTCAGTCCTATGAAAGGTCAATGCTACACAGGTTAAGCTGAGATTAGTATTCGTATCTCTCTTCATAACAAGCAAATAAAATCCAACCACCAGCATCAACCTCCATCCACTTGTGTTTGTGCAAAAATGTTTCATGAGAACATGAGATTTTATTTTTTTTTTTATTAAGGTAACTTTAATGTGTGATGAACATAGTGAGGCCAGTAAACAGTCCTTGCACAGCGATGATTGGTTGTGGCGCATCGTGCAACCTGTTATGGATTTGATTTGTCATTATAAGTACTTAATAACTAAACTTAATGTGCACATAAATGCACATGACTGCATAGTAGTCATACAATTCAGAGTTTTTGTCCAGAATGTCCTGTTTCTCTTGAAACCTTTGCGTACTGTGCTGAACTTTGAATTGTACAGTATTGTAGAGAACTGTTTATGCTACTGTCCTCAGGTTTTTGTCCACAACAACGAGGGGATACATTTTCTATCAATAACAATGAGGGAATCGTGTTATATACAGTAGTGACTATACAAACATCCCTTGTAGTGAACTGTAGTTCATACCATTACATACAATAAACTTTTTGAGTGATATTCATGAAGAATAATGATCCTGCTGTGAAAATGTCATTTGAAACTGTACTATTAATTCATTATTTCATTCATCTTCATTAACTGGTGTATCCTGGTCAGGGTGAGGATGGATCCAGAGCCTAATCGGGTGAACGCTGGGCTTGAGGCAGACATACTACCTGGATGAGACACCAGTTCATAGCGGGGCACCACACACACACACACACATTCAAACCTAGGGGCAATTTAGAGCAGCCAGTACACCTACTGGCATTTTTGAGAGGTGGTAGGAAACCCATACGGACTACGGACATGGGGAGAACGTGCACAGAAACTCCACATAGTAACCAGAGCTCAGAATTGAACCAGGAACCCCTGGAGCTGTGAGGCTTCCCACTGTGCTTAAATCTATATTAGCATAATAAAATAAAATAAACAGTTCTTGGTAATGGACTTTGGGCAAAGGGTGGGTAGGGGTGGAGGGTGAGTCTGCGACAGGCAGCGTGGCATTATTTGCGACCCACACAAGCTCGGCGTGGGCAGAATAGATTTGTTCATTACTGCAGAAATCAATAGAGGGCGGAGAGAGAAAGAAAGAGGGAGGGATGGGGAGAATCTGCAAGGACTTCAAAGAAGAAGTAAGAAATCAAAGGGATGGCATCGCCGAGGGGTTCTGAAGAGGACGTGCATGCCTGCTGCTCCGTCCCCTCCGCTCACTCATCCAGCACAAGAGCTCTCAGAAAACAAAGAGCTGATTGGTACAGCTGTCTCTCACTCGTTCTTTCTCTACCACTCTTCTCTTCTCATCCTTCCCTTTTGATCCCTCACTGAAGACTGAGGTGCAGAATACCTTGAGGTGCAGAAAAAAAAAAATGTAACCTGAACTGAGAATGTGCACACCAACACATTGGGTTTTGTTAGATGGAGCTGCCAATCATTAGAAATGGCCATGGTAAGCCTGAGAGTCCTTTTTTTATCTGAGAAAATAATGCTGGAAACCAATTTCTAGCAGCAAGCTGTGCACAATGGTTGTCTTTTTCATGAGACAGAAGGTAGATTTCATATTGCTAGACGGGACTGTCCATTTCGCAAATGAATCTTTGCTCATCGATTGACTGATAGACTGCTTGCATAGGAGCTGCTACGCAAAACCATACAGTAAGTAGTGGTGTACATCAAAAACGTAGGCTGGATTTTCCATTTCTGTGTTGATTCAGATGGATTTCTGCGTTTATAATCTTGTCCATGTCATAACCTCCTGGCAGAGCCAACTACATGTTGGGCTGGAATCTCTTGGGACTTAAAACTTGAAAACGAAGAGCTGCAAAGAGTTTGGCTACGTTTTTTTCTCCACCGTATTCCAACAAATCCTACGATTATCCCCGCCTCCTGCATTAGGATCATATAGCTTAATAGTTCCAATTCAGAAGCCTTATTGTTGAAAGTGGAGATGGATACACTATATGGCCAATATATGTACCATGTACATGGACACCTGACCATCACACCCATATGTGGGCCTTGTCCAAAACTTTTCCACAACGTTGGAAGCACACGATTGTCTAGAATGTCTTTGTATGATGTAGTATTAAGATTTCCTTTCACTGGAACTAAGGGGCCTGATCGTCTTCCACCATGACAATACCCCTGTGCACAAAGAGAGCTCCATGAAGACATGATTTCCAAGGCAGGTGTTGAAGAACTTGAGTGGCCTGCACAGATCCCTGACCTCAACCCCACTGAACACCTTTGAGATGAACTGGAACGCAGACTCCGTACCAGGTCTTTGACTTGTGGCTGAATTCACACAGGCACATCCCAAAATCTAGTGGAAAGCCTTCCAAGGAGAGTGGAGGCTGTTTCGGCAACAAAAGGGAGACAAACCCCGTCTATATAATGTGAACAACCTCCGACTGAGATCCAGTTAAACGAGGCTCCTTGTCATGTTTTAAACATACTGTACATTCTTGTTTGACCTTTCTTAAAGTGACCCCTCAGAAGACCATTGGTACCTATGCAAGATAAAATTCCAAGAACCACCACTTCACAGTGATGCAATTAAAACTATCCTTGGGCTCAATCACTGGTGAAACTGTCCACTGGGCATTTTTAAATGCAAATGACCCACAATTATTTAAAGTTACATCAAAGCCACACTTAATTGATACTGGCCCTGGGCTGATGGTCAGAAACTCTTCTTTCCAGCTGACTCCAGGAGTAGCTCAGTGTCCTGATGGTCTGAAGATCTGATTTCCTCTGGTCTCGGCACCAGGTTTTGTTTTGTTGTCCTCTTTTCCACTTGTATTGGGAACTCCATGTTAAGGCTAGGCTTCAAGAGTATGTGGTTGATCCATCCTTGGCGCCTTCTTATAGTTTCTTCCTCACCAGCTGTAGTTCTGCCAAAGATCTTCATTTCTGAGTGCTTGGCCATCTTTAGACAGGTGTTGATGAAGGTTTGAAGACGGTGCCATCAGCCAATCAGAATCGTTAGAAAGTCTTACTTCAGGATTTCTAGAATTTTGAGCTGCATGCAATCCAAAAGGACCCGTACTTACTCATGGACAATACCTCAAAATGAACAGTGGCGAATGCTAACCACTCTCTCCAGATCTTATAATACTTGAAATACCTCCATGAACCCAATTTAAGCGTTCAGAAAAGAAATTCTGCCCCTATCCAGGGAAATTCAACATTATAGTAAGCTTGTAATATAGTATGTGATAAAGCAAGGTTTCGGGGTGTTGCACTTGTGCATCTCTTACCTTGTAGCTCAGGTACACGAGCAACATGGTTTCTGAAAAGCTGATGAAAGCCACAAGGACCTGGTGAGAGAGAAACCGAGGCAGACAGAGAGAGAAATAGAGAGAGAGAGAGAGAGAGAGAGAGAGAGATGAGGAGACACACACAGTGTGGGAGGAAGGAGTAGGCAGGAATAAGAGTGCTTACTGTGAAATGTCTGGACCAAGTGGCAGTATCAGTACAAAACGGCAGTGACACACAGGTCTTGTGTGTGTGTGTGTGTGTGTGTGTGTGTGTGTGTGTGTGTGTGTCTGTTTCCATGTTGTAAAAGCTGTGTGCATTTATTTGTCCACGTACATCTGTAATTGCCTCTTTTTGTGCCTGAGCTGGTGTGATATCTATACAATCTGCTCTGTGTGTGTGTGTGTGTGTGTGTGTGTGTGTGTGTGTGTGTGTGTGTTTGAGTGTAAGAAAAAGGTTAATTGATCTGACCTGGAGCGCCCAAAGCGGCAGAGGTCTGTTCACCCAGATAATGAGGGACCTGGTGGCAAAAGAAGCCGTTATTGGAGGAAACCGAGCGAGACACTGAGAGAAAAAAGTAAAGACAAGGACATGAACCTCATCACACAGTTCACAGTTTCCAGACAGATTTAACGCCACAGGAGTTTCAGAAACAGCAAAATTGCCTGAGGTCTGAATTTTTTGTTAAAGAAATACTCCAGCTTGGAAAGTAGTTATTATGCAGAAAATCCATCCATCCATCCATCCATCCATCCATCCATCCATCCATCCATCCACGAGACCTAGTGAATTTAGTGTAATTAACCATAGTAATTCTCCATTTTGGATGTCTTTAAGCTGGGATCACATGACAAACAGGGACCAATCATAGGAAACGTAAATGTTTTGAAATGATTTCCTGTTTCTTCAGTCAGTCGGTACAGTGGTACAATGTAAAAATGTATCAGTCTGGAAAGTTTATAAAGGACTCATTTCTGCTACCATTCAGTCCAGACCGAAGTGCTCATCCATCCATCCATTTTCTGTACCGCTTATCCCACACAGGGTCGCGGCGGAGCCTGGAGCCTATCCCGGGGAGCTCGGGGCACGAGGCGTGGGACACCCTGGATGGGGTGCCAACCCACTGCAAGGCACAATCACACATCCATTCACACACTACGGACAATTTGGAAATGCCAATAAGTCTACACTGCATGTCCTTGGGCTGGGGGATGAAACCGGAGTACCCAGAGGAAACCCCCGAAGCACGGGGAGAACATGCAAACTCCACATACGCAGGGTGGAGGCGGGAATCGAACCCCCAACTCTTTTTTTTTTAATTGCCACTTACAGTATGATCTTTTTAGTATCGTGGGGGGAAATATACCATAAATGTGAACAGAAAATGATTCCCCAAACACACTGTGCTCGACATAAACCAGGAACGCACTCGTCATTCAAAATGAACAGCTGTCTCATTAACAGCTCGGTGTTAATTTCGACGAATAAACGAGGTCGTAACACACGGAAGCACAGCGTGAGAGACAGCTTGAAGGGCGAGCACACATGCACACCCGGTCGCTTTCTCTTATTAAAACGCAGAGCACCAGGGAAAAACATCTTGCCTAAATATAACCTTTCATTATCGTATCCGGAGTCCCTGCTCGGCTCCTTTCCTCCGTCACTGTTTCCTGACGTCAATAAAATCGATACGCTGGGGCTGAGAGCAAACCCTGCTTTCCCGCTGTTCGGTTCGGATCATACACACTGCTCAGGGGTCGGGGAGCGTGACATCGGCCTCACACTGATGTAATGAGGACGTATTATCATTGCTGCCCAGCGGCGCACAGTCTGCCGGTCCTTTCAGGAGACAAAGTACGGGTCGATAGCGATTTGTTTTTTTTCCTCATCATTAAATGAAGATTGCTGATCTGTTCAACCGTTGTTTTTTGTTTGTTTTTTTTTTTTATTTCGAGTTGCACACACTTACCAGTCAAAGTGGCTTTTGTTCTGTGCAGAGGCATTCTGTCTGAGACAGCCAGGGCTGCAGGGAAACAAACACACACAGACACAGATAAATAAAGAAAGGCCCAGCGTCTTGGGCTCGATACTGATATTTAAACTCCTATAAATCTTTCTCTGATGGCTGCATCCTCAGTCCAACCATTTTTTACTCTTCTGTGCTGCTGATCCATTGGGATCTTTTGATCTCGTGCTGATCTCGCCCTCATGTTGCCATGCTCACACACCGCCACTGCTGCCTGTACGCTCTCTCTCTCTCTCTCTCTCTCTCTCTCTGCTTCCTTCTCACTCCCACCAGCTACCTGACTTCCCATTTTCACTCGGACCTCTCGTCACCTGCACACCCGGCTCCATTCTCACTTTGTCACAACTTTGTCAGAACTTTTCCAATTACCCCGACTTGCGGAAACCGGCAGAATGAAAAGCATTCGTTACGCTGACATACAGTATGGGCTTCGTGAACTCGTATCGAGGTGGTGCTTCATAAGTGTTACAAAGCTAAAGGACAAAAGACAAAACATAGTTAAGACAAACCATTAACCGTAGAATTAATCCTCAAGTCAACCGACATAAACAGTACTTATACTACTTCGACCAAAACAGATTTGGCGCCGTTCAGTTCTGCATCCCGATTGGTCAGAAGGTGTTGACTAATTTTCTATAACAGCGGCTGCGAATCCTAAGTTTACGTTAACGTTCCGCATAATCTAAGGCCGAAAGTAAACAGATTAAAAATTGATAATATAATTATTGCTATGGTGAAGTTTTCTGTAAGGACATGCTTATTTAACATTTATGGAAGGAGTCTCCAGTGTCAGCGCTTTGTAACAGTCAGAGGTAAAGCTGTAACTTTAGGACATCTTCAGGACGGAGGAGTTTACGCTGCGGTTTCTCGGTAACATGACAAGCCGCGTTTTATTTCCTTTCGTCTCATCAACGTCAAAACAGGGAAAAAAAGAGAGGCCGGTGAGGGAACGACCGCTTACGTTAAATGTAACTATAAACGGATAAAAAGTATGACGTGTCGCTGGACAATTACTGTGGTATAAGAGCCAGAAAAGACATTGCGACATGTGTTTATAGGAATACAATCGACTTGGGGGGAACAGTAGAACTAGCTTGTCCTATCATGTTATGTTCCTACATTTATTATTCCTTATCTACGCTGATTTAACACACACACACGAACTCAAACATTTGCGAGTCCCTCTCACCAGTCCTTCTGCTCACGTGGGTCATCCAGCAGCACTCGGACGATGTAAAGCAGGCAGCTCACCACCTTCAGGAAGAAGTTGAAGAGGCGCACTCTGAGACCTGCAGCGACGGACGGAGACGCTCATCAGATCAGCGTAACATGGTTTAAAAAAAAAAAAAAAGAAAGAAAGAAAGAAAAAAAAACAAAAGCAGACTGACAACAACAGAGGTCCAGACGTGTACTTACAACAGAGTGCAGCACATCAAACAGCCACAAGAGCGACCGACACAGCCAAGAGGTTAGCCACTGATACAGCTCACTGCACTCCACGAAACAATGGACCAAACAGAACAGCAGACTCAGAGCACAGGAAAAAACAATGAGAAAAAAAAAAAAGAAATGCAGGAAAAACACCAGAAGCAGCATGAGCAACGGGCAGTGACGAGCGGACTGTCTGACGGCATGGAGAACTCACTGGATCTCTGGTTTTTGATGAAGAAGAGCTTCAGGCGTTCCTTGAACGTGTTCTCATTCACATAAAACTCGACCTGGACTCTGGGGAAAAAACAGAAAGAAAGGAAGGGAATAATAATAATGTACATGAAAACGGAGAAAAATAACTTGCATGTGTGGGTGTGAAACGGCTATTACGATAATACGACAAGGCATAAATTAGCGCAAAATGCAGGAGTATGTGTGTGAGTGTGTGTGTGTGTGCGTGTGTGTACGTGTTCGTGGTAAAGGCTAATGACTCTGAGAGGAAATGATGTCCTCCTTGCTCTCGGCACAGACAGGCCTCGCTGTTTTCTGCCAGTTAAACACGGAGGAATAACAATCCTTCCGATTCTCAGACCTCCAGCAGAGCCGGTGATTGCTGCCTTCGCTCTGTTCCCCATGATCCTTCACTGCTCTGGGACCTGGATTAGCACACCTCCACCAGAGATAATAGTGCGGTGCAGGGTGATGTGTGCACGCACAAAGCGACACACAGCGCACACCGACACAGCGAGTGCTCTGCTTTTTATTCTATAGACAGCTAGGGGACCAAAAGACCTGCAGCAGCAGCTACAGCAATAACAATAGCAGCAGCAGCGCAAACATCAACAGCAACAACGGTAATCTCTATACAGTCTATACAGCACAAATTTTACAGTAGAGCAGCTCAGAGTGCTTCACAGGACGGAAAGAAAAAAGCTGAAAATCAAGCGTTTAAAAAAATGTGACAAGCTAAAAACAGAAATATATCGAACAATCAACCAAACAAACAGCTGGCTAAGCAAGTGAGTACATAAGGAAGTAATACGTAAGTAAATAAGCAAGCAAATAAATAAATAAATACATAAATAACAGGGGAAAATGAATACCTGAATCCCAGATCAAATATGGTTAAGTCTAGGTCAGTTATGATACAAACGATATTTGTAACGTGGGTCAAAAATGGCCCAAATACAACTAACGCTTGTTAGACAACCACGAAAAAACAAATCATACACATAGCTAAATAAAAGAGACATGATTTTAGCTGCGTTTAAAAAGTACACAAGAATGCTGACCTTTTTATTATTTCTTTGCGTAAAAATAGAAGACTCCTTCTCGATCTTTGCCATTTTTTTCCGTTTAATTTTTTTATACGCAGTACTGTGCGAAAGTTTTAGGCACATGCAGAGAAATGCTGTAGAGCAAAGATGCCTTCAAAATAATGAAGTTAAATGTTTCTACATTAAAAAAAAAAAAATACAGTAAAGAGCAGTAAACAGTAGTAAATGAAACAAAGTCAATATTTGGTGTGACAAAAAAAATAAAATAAATAAAAATAGTAGTCTCCGGTACAGTGTGGGCAGTTTTATAAGGAAATGAGCTGGTGAGTTTTATTGAGCATCTTACAGAACCAGACACAGTTCTTCTGGACACTTTCGCACTCGCTTCTTATTTTTGCAGCGAAACCCAGCAGCCTTCATTGTGTTTAGCCTTCTCTTACATAATACGCTGCTTTCTTTAATGACATACAAACATTTTTCTGTAACATTTCATTTTGTGCTAGGAAACTAATGTTTGGGAATCTAAAATGTTTTTTTGTACCGACTTGATCACGTAGAAGCCATAAAATAAAAAAAACCTATAACAAAGTTAAGGGGGTGTCTAAAACTTTTGCACAGTACTGTACCAATGTAAGAATATGTACCACGACATGCGAATCCATTCAGTTCCAAATAAAATGACAGCAGCGGTCTCTAATCTCTAGCCTCTGCCATTGACTTCCAGTTCACTTCCTGACTCTCTTCTATATAAAAAACTCAAAGAACACTCATTTATTGGCGAAGTCTTGCCAACCCTTACAGCTGTGAAAGTCCTGAGCCTTGTTATTCTCCTGATCATTTATGCTGTTTTCTCAATATCGAGTTCATCATTCATTCATCTTCAGTAAGCATTTTATCCTGGTCAGAGTGGCGTGGATCCGGAGCTTATCCCAGGAACACTGGGCACGAGGAGGGGAATATACCCCGAATGGGACGCCGGTCCATCGTAGGTCACCATTCTACACACACACATTCACACCTAGGAGCAAATCGGAGGTGCTAATCCGCCTATCTGCGTGATAGAGATTAGGAACAAAAATGGTGGAGTATTCCTTTAAAAGGACACAAAGAAATCTTTCCCATCACATGATAGTAGATGAAAGAGAAAAGCCGTATCAATTTTGCAGGAGCCTGTGACCCGCACATGAGGGTCAGCATGGGCACATGCTCCCTAATCCCTACTCCCTTTAAGCTCTCCCACACACTACGGAAACATGTTGCTATGGTGACAGAGAGCATCTCTCGCTCACTCGTGGAAACACACACACACACACACACACACACACAATAAAAGTTAGTGTGTTAGTGAGACACTCATACATGCATTCAGTTGTTAGCACAATGAGGGTTTTGGTCGTCTTTTTGAAAACGATTCAGTCGGCTGAGAACAGTGACTCAGGATGTGATCGGAGCTTCACAACAGTACAATGTGTGTGTGTGTGTGTGTGTGTGTGTGTGTGTGTGTAAGATGGGAAACAAAAACGAGAATGTCAAAAAACACATTCTTGACATGCATCAAAGTAAAAATCTGACTGGTATGCTAGCTGTCGATGCGGCTGTGTTTTGCAAAATCTTCTGCTGCACGCCGGCATTACAGTCATTAACCTCAATCTGTAGCCTCATCATTACAACGCTAAATCATTTGTCGCTAATTAGCTGTGAGCGTAATTGTTCTTGGTCAGACAGCCCAGCGTTAAAGCCGCTGAATAAACCTTTTAATTAAGCGCAGGGATCCCTGTCTGAAGCTCCCCGATGGAACTGGCTTGCTAATTACGAATAATTATGGTAATCAAATCCGGGATCCGGGCAACAAGTGGACCTGTGCATTACGTGGCGGATTACAGAGCATCGGCTCTCTGCCACCCGGAATGGGTAGAGCTGAACGGAGGTAAGCTATTTAGTCGGGGGGAAGCGTGTTCGGTCATTTGTTCTCAGTTCTCGTTAGAAGTGTACCAGCTGCAACAGAAAATCGTTCGAATGCGGACTTCCGGGAACCGAGAGAGCAAAACGGAGGGGCAAACTCCCTCTCTCTCTCTCCTCTGTCAGTCACAATGACCAATCGTGGGCATCTGTGAGCTCATGTATGCAGAAGAGGGCAGACAGCTCAGTATTGAAAAGCAGTGTGAAAAGATGCCACGGCTTTACATATCACAGAGGAAACACGTGTCGGTTTTCCACCTCCACAGCTGGTAGCTGTCGTGTGATAGAGGTGACCTAATTGGTAGGAACTGGCAAATGATCAAACTGGGTAAAAAAAAATTGGGTAAACTGTACCATGTGTAGACATCACAGTCTACATCATACCTATGATTGGGTCTGAAATGAACTCTGAGCTCTCAACAACATTTCGGCTCAACTGTCAATTGCTAAGACGTAGACGCAACCGAAGAAGGTGTGAGCAGAGACAAGAACATATCTTTAAATACGAACAGAGCAGCATGTAACACTCAACTTGGTGGCTGTATTACTTAAGTCCCGCCTCTCAGAACAAAGAGCCTATCACCTTGCTGGTTAAGAAACTATAAGAAACGGACAGATATAAGACACTATGCTCCTTAGTTATGAAGAAATGTGCGTATGCGGTAGCCCAAGCTACCTGAATTTTTTTTAAATGTTTATATATAACCCTCTATTTTTATATGACTGCCCAGGAGTGTAGCCAAGATGGCCGCCGAGTGGACTTCACTAAAAAGACGTCAATTTGGATCCTTGCTAATGCACGTCCTTAGACAAGTTGGAATATTTAGTCAGTTGCTCATCGTATTCACGTGTTAAGCAGATTCATGCAACATTATTAATCACCGCCTCATGACTGACTACTTAGTAGGCAACTGACTAAGGCAAGGAGTTTACAAAGGCTTTTTAAATATCCGTCAAAATCACATCCATGCACCGCTCTTACGTAGTGGCTGTGTTTGCATTCAGAGGTAGATATTAGGTGAAATTTATGCATTTCGTGCACACACAACGACAGTATTCAGAGCCGAGGCTGCACTGTGAACAACCGTGAGCTGCATTTTAATATTTTTAGCGCTGGATCATACAGCTTTAAATGCAGACTGACAACCAGCACTGCCAACTCTTTTCAGGGGAAAGTAGCTAATGCATGCTCATTGGACTAATTATCATATTCACTGAATCATCATTATCATTTGCATATCAAAACGTGTTACATAAAAAAAAAAACCAAGCTTTTCTGAAGATGCTCCCCATGAAATGAAACGGATTCCTGGCTACACAACTGGTCAAGCGCTGACACCGGTCCACTATGGCTTTGATAAATAACCATGAAAATATCACAGCCCTAAGAAGGCGGAGGCCTCTGCATAGTGGCTCGTTCAGCCGGTGAAATAAAATGATTGTTCGTTACAGTTTACTGATTTTGTGATCACTGGCCTGCATTTGTGTATTGACTGCTGCTTAAAGTCCGTGTTTCTCCGACATAGTCTGCCAATGTTTCAGACACTGTGGAGAACATGCGTCTGCACTGAATATCAATAGCTCACTGCAGAATAATACGTGCAAAGGACAAACCCTGAAAATGTTCTGTCCCCTTTTGGTGCATATTTTCAAAGCGCCACATAAAATACATATATACACACACACACACACACACACACACACACACACACACACACACACACACACACACACCAGTCATTACTGCAAACTTACGCTGCACCACTTTCTCTGTCCCTCTCTGCCTGTTTCCACTGCTGAATTACACTCCCACCTCCATCTGTTACACCAAAGTCCCTGTTGAGTGCCCTTCCACCCTCTCCGCTCGTCTGAGGGAAAGCCCTTCAGAGTGCCATTTTGCCTCTCCAGAAGAAGCTTTTCCACTCGAAGGGGCAACTAGCGCAGAGACCCAGAGCCGAATCGTCGGTCGATAAAAAACCGAGCCGTGGAACGACATTACAGCTGACGTGTTAGGTTTGGGCACAAACTAGCGGAACAGCACACTAGAAACTCATTAAGATCATTAATTCGAAAAGGAAATGGGCACAAGTGCACAGCGGAACACGAACCTCCTGACGACAATGTCTGTCCGCCCACTCTGAGGTGACAGTCATGGGTAAGATGAGTTTCATAGATTCAATTTGTAAATAAATTGCATTAGAGAATAAATAAGTATAATAAAACAACGCTGTTTCCAGATTATAAAAATGATCAGGACAAATAGGTGAAGACATAGAAGACAAATAGTCAGAGACATGGATACACACATACAGACAAAGAAACCAGGTTAAAATTCACTTGGGGTTCATGATACACAACATTTTCCACAGCATTTGGAGTACTTAAAGGACTTCCACTGCCAAGCTTTACCCTGTGTTCACAAGCTCAATCAAGAGACTATTTAGTTTCAATCTAAAGTATTATCCACCCTGGTATATGGAAATTTTTCGCTATATTTTGTCCTCCCGTGTACACAAAATGTTTTGAAAACGCAGACCTAACTGTGTGAACCTGCACATGCCATTTGCGGGTTTGCGTGTGTTATAAATGCTAGGACTCTAAGATGTGCTATCATGGCTACTGCCCAGGTTGTTACTGCTATATATATACTGTATATACTGTATACTGTACTATATATATATATATATATATATATATATATATATATATATATATATATATATATATATATATATGTGTGTGTGTGTGTGTACATATATATATACATGTATATATATATATGTATATAACATATATATATATATATATATATATATATATATATATATATATATATATATATATAAAATTTTATTTTATGACTTCTACATTATCAAGTCAGTACAAAAAACATTTCAGATTCCCAAACATTAGTTTTCCAGCACAAAATTAAATGTTACAGAAAAATGTTTGTATGTCATTAAAGAAAGCAGTATATTACGTAAGAGACACTTTTCAGACAAAAAAACACAATGAAGGCTGCTGGGTTTCGCTGCAGAAATAAGAAGCGAGTGCGAAAGTCAAAGTCTCCAGAAGAACTGTGTCTGGTTCTGCAAGATGCTCAATAAAACTCACCAGCTCATTTCCTTATAAAACTGCACACATTGTACCGGAGACTACGATTTTTATTTAGTTATTTTTGTCACACCAAATATTGACTTTGTTTCATTTACTACTGTTTACTGCTCTTTACTGTATTTTTTTTTTTTTTTTTTAATGTAGAAACATTTTATTTCATTATTTTGAAGGCATCTTGGCTCTACAGCATTTCTTCGCATGTGCCTAAAACTTTTGCACAGTACTGTGTATCATGGCCACGTTTTATTAATTTGTTCTCTCATTCTAGGTAAATCGTGAGCGCGTTTTACTAATTCGTTCCCTCGAACACGTTTACCTTAAACCAGGGAACAAATTAATAAAACATGCTCACGTATTAATAAGTCGTGGGAACGAATTCTTTATTCGTGGCCACAGTATATTGGTTTTTTTTACCCGCATGTCATGGGTGTGGCTCTGTACTATTGAATACGCTTGACAGCAGTGCAATGTCGTTGGAGTTGGTTAGAAAAACACATCTAAAATAAGGTATTAAATATAGCTAGTTGGTTAAAGTTACACCGAGGGGTTGTCAATGGCGTAGCTAAACGTTAATAGCTAGCTTGGTAGTGTTAATATAACTCTGTGGGTATATATATAATAATATTAAATATTAAATATCCTTTATAATTAGAATCTGTAAGTTCATGTCAATCCATGGGGCTTTTCTATTATATGCTTTACTGTATATACATTATATGGGACCACATTCAAATTCATGGTGGTTCATCTTAGCTTGTCATGGAAGACACCTAAAGCCCAGTTCGTCTTTGGAACTGCATTGTGCAAATGGCACTACTATAATATTCTCCATATTCCCATTTCCCATTCTCAGTTAAAACCTGAACTTATATTATGAGTTGCAAGTTCTGAACAAGATAGTAACATGTAAAGTATAATGTAAAATTCATATTAACTCATAAAAAAAAAAAAATCCCATGGAGATAAGACCATGGCTATCAATAAAAAAAAACAAAAAACATCTGGATTGTGAGATAACAATAACGTATTATGAACTCCCATTAAAATCCCATATTCAACATAATATCCACTGGAAATTGTCCATTAGGGAATGTACTGAGTAGGCTGCCTTTAGGCTGAGAGGCATTACTGAAGTAGCAGCATATTATCTACATAATATTACAGGTAGCTAGCACAAAACTGTAAATACGATGGGCTTTTGTAAAGATGATAGATTAGATTAAAAATAGCAAGTTTAGATTTTATATTAAGAACAGCTCATTTGAATTGAATTCTAAATCTTCTTAATTGGGTGTAAATGACAAACAACAAACTAACTAGCTGGTGGAGGTTAGCTGGTGGAGGTTAGCTGGTGGAGGTTAGCTGGTCACTGAACTGCTGCTTACTCTCCAGAAACACGTCACACCAGGAACACACCCATAATTGCCCAGGTTTGTTCCACCCGGGTCGTAAGATGGAAATCCGTGTGTGTGTGTGTGTGTGTGTGTGTGTGTGTGTGTGTGTGTGTGTGTGTGTGTGCTTCAGTTCTGGATTTCTTCAGAGCAAGAGACAAGAACTTCAGAACTTCAGATATTTTTTGAGTGTAATACATTACTGAGGAAAATACTATCGTTTTTATGCTCTTTACTAAAATACAGAAATGATACTAAGAGTTTTAGCTTCGTCTTTTTTTCTTGCAGGACAGGAAGCTAGTGAATGATATAATTTAATAATACAATGTGGAGTTTGTTTCATTACCCAGTTGCCAAGTTGTCGAGATTCAAAAATGTAGAATTTGACACATTTAGTTTTGTGTGTGGGTTTTTTGTTGTTGTTGTTGTTGTTTTTATTTTGGTACGAAATAACAGAATACCTTATAGTTAAACTTCATAGTTAAAAGTTAAAACTGATTTATTCATCAGCATATTGTTAACCCTGTTTTTAAATCTTCAGTATACTGAAGCAGCTGCATGTGAGAATGATCTCTGGTTGCATGTGTTTGTTTTATTAGTTTGTCACTGGCTGCTTTTTTTTTTTTTTTTTTTTAATATGAGATATAAAAACTTTCCAGTTGCCATTTAGTAATATTCAAATATTTTTAACTTGTTTATTTAAGATGAAATCTTGTTTTTATTACTTTGATCAGTCGTAAGATTTATCTATTTAATTAATTAATTATTTAATGTATTTTTTTTTTAATTCACATATATGTTTTATTTAAACCAGCATCTGTAGGCTGTGCTTACTTTTATTCCTTTCATTTACTTTTACACTTTGTTCGATCTTAATAGATTCTGTTACTTATTATCATTTTATTTCCCATTTCTATATCTTGTTCCCATTATGAGTTTAGTTTTTTTATAAGACACTAGTCTCAGTAAGGCTCCCCTACTTAATAATAAATAATTAGTAAATAATTAAAACACCGGTCTCACATCTTCACGGGGAGTCAAAGCAGAAACCAAAGCAGTAATCAAAGCAGAAATTTTTTTTTTTTTTTTTTAAATGAATAGGTCCAATTGATCTCACTGTGAAATATCTCTGGCAGGCTGACGGAGACTATAGATAATCAGACATCGTTCTATACGTCAGTGGCTTGCGTATAATCAGACATTACGTCTCGCTCAAACGGGAGCATTTATTCACTGTTAGACCCTCTTTAAAACACTTAAGGTCTGATTTAGAAATGCACTATCCTATGTGGGTGGAAGCGTGCACAGAGGTGATGAAAAAGAACATCTGAGCGGATAAGAGCCAGAGGGTGCATTTAGTTGTCACTTCGCGGCGGTGAAGTTATTCTCAGCTTTCAAGTGTGCGGTTATTCTTTAAATGAGCGGTGCTCTCCACAAACCCCATTAGACATCAACGAGCACAAATGTCTTATTCGCGGAATGGACCACGGCCCACGATGCACCGCGGAAGTGCACGAGGGCGGAGGGTATAAGAAAAGGCATAAATAATAAAGGCACGCACGCTCGGGTGGGGGATCTCTAGGCACATTCAGGATAGCACGATGAGATTAGAAATATATTCTCTATGCCTCAACGTTTTTGATCCTCTATAGCCTACTTCCTTTTTCCCGGTGTAATCATCTATCATGAAAATGACAAAGCTTTCCATAGTCCAACGTAAAGCTACAGCGCATTCTGTAAAATATGAAGAGGGGAAAAAAAAAAAAAAGAAAAAAGATTATTCATTCAGGGGAGAAAAAATGTTATTTTGTGAAGTTCCTGAGCTGCTCTGAGTCGCTGAATCCTGAACCGATCCTGTAACACATCGTTTCTCAACCTTGGGGTTCCAGAGATACCGACTGTCAATTATCAGATTTATTAGATTTTTATGAAATATTTAGTAATGATTAGTTGAACATATACAGCACGTGTTTATGATATTTACAGATGTTCACAGATATATTAAACCACTGCAAGAAAGCGTAGAAATGCTCCACGTCCCACACAGAAGCACACAGACCAAGATGCTTTTGGTGTAACGTGGGCTTCACGCTCATGAGAACATCACGTAAAATGTAATACGTGAAAACCCTGAGTAAACCGACAGTTTGCTAGCGTTATTTCCGCTATTATTTATTTGTTCTCTAATTCGGCTTCAAGCTGATGAATGGAAGATGATAGCCAATTCAGCCCGTTGTGGAATCTGTATCGTAACCCACTTACATGCGATAACAGGACGTGTTAGTAAGCTTTGTAGTATTTTTGCATTATATTGAATGACAGTGAGTGATTCGAGCCTTTAGCCTGATCTGTGTCTCTTTATTCCCTAAGCCGGGTTTTAGCTAGCATGCTAACACTATCCGGTTCATTCCAAATGCTTTTGACAGGCCTGAGAAGAAAATACACAGATTAGATAATAAAACGTAGACATCACAGATCAGGTAAAGGGGGGGGGGGGACATTTGGAATGATGAGGTGTTTTAGTTTTGTTCTCTACACTATATTTCAGCTAGCTAGCAGGATAGCTGCGTCTAACAGCCCCAGAGATGCACCAGAAAGCGCTTCTTTCCCCTTTAACCAGAGCTTATACTGTATCATATGTAATATGTGACAGTCACAGTGATGTGCACAATAAAGATATTTTCATTCTCAGAACATGAAGTGTAATGCCGGGCAATCTTGAGTCGGGGATTCTCCGGCTGCATCCCAAACAACGCCATTAGTGTCACAACGATTTAGGCATAATATTTAGTGCTAGCATCGTGCGGATTGGGGTGCAGTCTCGAATTCTCTCTGAATGTGCATTACTTGACACTCCCAGTCATGAGATTTATCCATGTGGTGGAGGAAGAGCGAAGCACAACCCTCGTTACAAAATGTTCTTTGGCAAGATGCTTGCGACTGCCTTTTTTTTTTTTTTTTTTTTAACCAGAGAGCGCAAAATCTCCCCAAATCTTACATCTTGTAGCTTTTAAAGGAAATCTCCACCCTGAAACACATGTTTATACTGAACACATACTGTATTTATGACGATCTGTTCCGGGGCTAATTTGCGGGTTGGTCTGTATTTGAATTATTCCTGTAACAAGTTAGCGGTTGTGTCGTTCGTTGATGACACAGGGGGTCGTTGTTGTTGTTAGCTCCGTTACAATGACATTTAAAAAATTCAGACATAAGGGACAACGGCCAGGTTTTGCTGTTAGCTCCTAAAAATAAATCAGCGAGAGCTTCGTTTGTCACTCTCTATTTTTCCAGCCATTTCATTAACGTTATATTTATAAGAAATCCAACAAAGCAGTAGAAGGACTCGGAAGTCCCAGAATGCAATGCAGCCGTACAGAACTCGGCCCGGCAAGTAAGTCCCTCCAGGATTTGGAGATCGCAGAAATGAACGCAAAATCAATGAAAACTCCGCAGTATCCGGAGGAGCTTGCGATTTTTTCAAAATTACCGCAGATTTTCCGCAGATTTGGGCGAAGACGTGTCATGTGACGTCGTCACGACGCGCCTTCAGTCAAAGCCCTCTTCGATTCACGTGCGTCGAACATGAGTACAGCTAAAAGGTCTCGTTTACCAACAAACATCACTGTGAAAAACAATTTCATGCAATTGCAATTTCGCCAGTTGAAGTAGTTTTCTGCAAAAAGGCACAAAAAATCGCAAATTTTGACAAATCAAGCATCAATCACAAAAAAAAAAAAAACTGGCACGTTAGCGATATACAAGATGACGAGCACAGTGGTGTTGACTAAAGGACTAAAGCGCAGACGCATCGAGGGCTAAATTCCACCGAACAACTATTAAAAAAACAACAAAAACAAAGAATGTGTCCTAAATATGAGCGATCCATTACATTATACGCAAGTTTTTTCACGATTTGCTTCATTTTGCGCGACTTTTTTCAAAATTTGCGTTTCTTTTGTGCTTTTTTTTTTTTTTTTTTGCTGAAAACTACTTGAATCGAATCTTTCACAGTGATGTCTGTTGGTAAACGAGACCTTTTAGCTGTACTCATGTTCGACGCACGTGAATCGAAGAGGGCTTTGACTGAACACACGTCGCGATGACGTCACATGACACGTCTTCGCCCGAAATCTGCGGAAAATCTGCGGTAATCCTGAACGACTGCAAGCTCCTCCGGATACTGCGGCGTTCGCTTGATTTTGCGTTCATCTCTGCGATCGCATCATCGCAAAATCCTGGAGGGGTTTAGTGAGAAGATTCAGTGAACGGAAACCCATCCGAGAAATGTGAATATCAGCAAAAAAAAAAAAAAAAAAAAAAGTGTGCTACTGCTTCACGATACAGATGTATAGCGTAGCTACCGCTAATGTTTGCTCTGTCTGTATGTACTTGAGTACTACATCGTTCAAGTAATTCGTAAAATTGTCATGTATTTCGTCAAGGAAACTGATATTTCTCACGTGAAATATTTGGCACTGTTGATATTTTTCAATTAAAGGAACAGTCATGCATAAGCTTGTGTAAAGCCTGATTATAACGTGCATCAGTGCTGAACCTTTAAAGAGAGACTCAATTATTTTTCCTCATCCCTAACACACACACACACACACACACACACACACACACACACACACACACACACACACACACACACACACACACACACCAGCTTAATTCAGTAAAAATCCAGAGAGTAAACATTCACACAGCTGGTAAGAATGAACAACTTCCAGCGCTGAAGAAGAGCTTAGGAAAGGCTTTATCAGAGGCGGGGGCGGTGTGACCCTGACCCAGAAACAGCACGGGTGATGAACAAGGCTCGGCCAACACAAGAGGACTTCCATTTTTTTCAGCTGAAGAATACACTCCTTTAACACACTCCTTTAACGCACTCCTTCCGTGGCCTGGAACAACACAATCGCTGCTTTCTTTGATGGAGCCACTTTACTGTTCATCCCTCCATCTCTCAGCTGCGGGATGAGAAAGGGCTGGACGAATTCTACAGGCAGATGCTCAAAACAATACAACACTCTCAGGAATTAGGGATAAGGGTAATAAACGGTACCCTTCCTTCTCGCTGGAGTGGTACCATTACCGTACCATATCCAGTACCATATCCTGAGTTCACCTTATTGCACCTTTAGTATCAGAGGTGCAATGTAATGACTCTGTATCTGTTTACTGCTCCATATACTCATATGTGTTTAAATCTAAACCTGATGTGGGCGTGGCCTAAACAGGAAGGATGGGTTTGTACGTTCACTTGATGGTTTTGCTCTTTCCTTCTTTCTTTCTTTCTTTTGCTCATTCTTTCGTTCATTCTTTCATTTTTTTCTCTCTTTTATTCTTTTGTTAGCTCTTTTGTGCTTACTTTCATTCTTTCTCTTTTGCTCTTTCTTCCATTCATTAGGTCTGTCTGACATTCTTTCTTTTGTTCTTTCATTTTTCTTTCTTTAATTCATTCTTTCTTTTGCTCATTCTTTCATTCTTTCTTTCATTTCTTCCTTTCTTTTAATCTTTTGTTTGCTAGTTCGTTTGTGCTTACTTTCAATCATTAGTTCTTTATGTCTTTCTTTCATCCGTTCTTTCGTTGGTTCTGTCTTTCTTTCTTTCTTTCTGTCATTCTTTCATTCATATTTTTCATTCATTCCTTTGCTCTGTCTTTCATTTATTCTTTTGTTCATCTTTTTCGTTCATACATTCGTTCATTCTTTCGTACATATTTTCATTCATCCGTTCATTCGTTCACTCATTCTTTCTTTTGCTCATTCTTTCATTCATTCTTTGGTTAAAAATTTTCATTCTTTTTTTTTTTTTTTGCTTATTCATTTTTTTGTTCTTTCTTTCATGCTTTCAAATTTTCTGTTCATATTTTCCATTCATTCCTTTGTTCTTTCTTTCTTTCTTCCTAAAAATTCAAACCACTGTGACCCTGACCAGACAGTTACTAAGGATGAACGAACGATTGCTGTAAATACACTGCGCACCTCTAGTCTCAACCAGACACCCTCTGAACCTTTCTGGCAAACTTTCTAAACCAAAACACACACACACACACACACACACACACACACAGTGAATAGTGTGTCTCTTATTCATATCTGCATATGTATCTGATTAGAACACATTCATAAATTCAATATGAATAATGTGTTAATATTCTGTTACAGTCCTATTTAGTGTGCACCGATCAGCCATAACATTAAAACCACTGACAGGTGAAGTGAATAGTGAAATGATTATCTTGTTAGAAGAGCACCTGCCAAGGGGTGGGATATATTAGGCAGCAAGTGAACAGTCAGTTCTCAAAGTTGATGCGTTGGAAGCAGGAAAAATGGGCTAGAGTGAGGATCTGAGTGACTTTGACCAGGGCCAAATTGTGATGGCTAGACGACCGGGTCAGAGCAAAACAGCAGGTCTTGTGGGGTGTTCCCGGTATGCAGTGGTTAGTACCTACCAAAAGTGGTCCAAGGAAGGACAACCGGTGAACCAGTGACAGGGTCATGGGCTGCTAAGGCTCACTGATGGACCGTCTGGTCTGATCCCACAGAAGAGCTACTGTAGCACAAATTGCTGAAAAGGTTAATGCTGGCTCTGATAGAAAGGAGTCAGAACACACGGAGCATCACGGCTTGCTGCGTATGGGGCTGCGTAGCTGCAGACCGGTCAGAGCGCCCATGCTGACCCCTGTCCACCGCCGAAAGCACCTAAAATGTGCATGTGAACATCAGAACTGGACCATAGAGCAATGGAAGAAGGTGGCCTGGTCTGATGAATCATGTTTTCTTTTACACCATGTGGACGGCCAGGTGCAGTGTGACGCTCTGAGTAATGTTCTGCTGGGAAACCTTCATTCGTATGGATATGTTATGTTACATTCAATAATGGCAGTGGCCTCTTTCAGCAGGATAATGCGCCCCGCCACGCTGCAAAAATTGTTCAGGTGGTCTTAATGTTATGGCTGTTCAGTGTACATCTTTTACTTAGAAAGGAGCACGTAGTTCAAATTTAAAGCTCTATAAACTAATTATGGTTCACTGATGAACCTTAAATCATGAATATTAAAGGTACAAAAAGTTTTCCTCTAATGGTGGCACCCCAGTGAAAAGGAAAGGTACAGTTTCTGATAGCGAACAATGAAGAAAAAACAAGAGGAGTGTGATGAATAACCGTGCTCGGGTGTCCTCGTGTATCCAGGCATCGCCGCAAAAACTATCAGCTCATGCTCTGCCTTTCTCTCTCTGGAGTTGTAGAGCATGACTGATGATGGTGTTAGTCCCGGTCTTCTTCCGCCTCCTCACTCATTCCAGCCCAGCGAAATGAAAGGCATCATTTAACCAGAGGCGCGGTAAGTAAATGCACCCGGTGGCCTTTTACTCAAACCCCATCGCTATGACGGAGGCGAGATTAAATCCAGCTGCGAGCGAGACCCGGTCGCTGTTGGCTGTCGATGTTCCCGAAAATCGTTCACTCCTTGTAGGCTGATTTCTTCACGGCGCTCATCAGCCTTACAAAATGGGTTTAAGCAGCAGGTTAATTGGGTGGCAGGAAATAACAAGTGCCTGGGGTCAACGGCGTGCTTTTGTGTTTCTGATTCAAGAGCTTCATCCTCTCATGACGCTTTACTGAAACTTCCGCTTCTTCCTCTGTTTCAGTGTCACGTTTTTTTTTTTTTTACGCTTTTACGGTTAGTCACGGTGTATAATCCGATAGTTATCCCACTTCGCATTTAAAATCCATTTCCCTTTCCCTTTAATACGGTGTACATGTTTACGTATACATGAGTTTAACAGTTAATAAAAAAAAAGTCCCCCATTTCATATACATACTGCACGTGGTGTTTCATATCAGACGGACATGTTGCAGAATGAAACTAAATAATAAAACGTATGGACGTCCTACCTCTATTTATTGTAACTTACTTCCACCTTGAAAACCAAACAGTGAATAAATACGAAATAAAACACTTGGGGGGGGAGTGCTGAAGATAATCCACACCGGAGCGGTATGATGTGGCCCGATGTGAGGCAGAGATGGATTATTTTCCTCGAACACCACGTCCCAAATTGTTTTATTCCACTTACACAACAGCAATTTGCCAACTATTAAAATTTTTATCGATTAAAGAACGATACTTCGTATACTTTTTATCCGTATATGGTTACATTTAATGACGTGGTATGTCCGTGAGACAAGTTAGTTCCTGACATGGAGCTTCTCGTGTTACTGAGAAACTGACACTGGAGGCTCCTTCCGTAAATGTTATACAAACATCTCCTTACAGAAAACGCCGCGATATCAACAACTATATGTTTTGCTTTGTTAAATTAAAAAAAAAAAACGTTTTTTTATTTTTTTATTTTTATTATCCATGAATGAGCTGTTACTATAGAAACGATAACGCATTAGAACGAGCGCACTATTATAAACCTGTGATTGCAGCTTCTGATTCAAGGATTCAAAAGTCAGTGTGGTATAAATAAAAAGTGGTCTCTACGACAAATGATTCATAAATTATTAATCAGTATGTAAGGTGTGATCTTTCATAGCATGGGTATCATCACAGAATGTTCAGGGTTAAACAACACCATGACCTGCAAATTTCTCAGAACAAAAGACATTTAGAGCGCACTCACAAAATGTTTCACGTCACACTGCTAGCACATATAGTCATATAACAGCCATATTTGGGTGTGAATATCACATCTAATCACATCATGCTTTCATATAAATCAAGAAAACCTATGATCCAAACTGCGTGATCTCTCAAACCGTCTTAATTGCCGTTATCGACCCGAATCGTATTTCAGCTGCGTGACCTTTTGTGATAATAACATTAGCCTAATATATTAAGCAGCACAATGGCTAATTAGCTGAAATGGGCTGCGTAGGAGGGCTTTATATCCTACCTCTGTTAAACAGAGAAAATGTCAACATGGTCAAATTTCTGCACCACTATTCCCTGTTTGCATTCGGTTTGTTTTTAACATTGGTTTATTCGGCTGCGCTTTCGCAACATGGAATTTTGCAATTTGAAGACAAAAAAAAAAAAAAAAGTTCGCATTTGTGAACACTCAAACTATTGTTTTAGTATAAAGCCAGTGTAACATGTAAGAAATAAAACACTTCGGGTTGACACCACCTCATCGTTGATTATTTTCCCATAACAGCATGTCCTGAAATGTTTTATGCCTCTTGAAGTACCGCATCAAGTTTTCCAACTATTACAATTTTACAATACGATCCAAGGCTGTGGGACGTCAACAAGACAAGTTCGTTTGAAAGCGCTGACACTGGAGACTCATTCTATAAAAGTTAAATAAACTTCTCCTTACAGAAAACTTCGCCACATCAACGATTACACGCTTTTTAATCCGTTTATGTGAATGAGTTGTTACTATAGAAATGATAACGTATCGGAACGAGCGCATTGATATAAACCTGTGATTTGCAGCTGCACTACTGTCAGAGCTGCTGTTATAGAAAACTAATCAACACCTTCTGACCGATCAGAATCCAGTCTTTCTCTCTGTCTTTCTCTCTCTCTCTCGCTCTCTGAATTGAGCAGCACGATTTTTGTGGCCTCCACGTTTCAATCAATGGAAACATAATGTCACTCGGATATATGGCATGTTGCCAATCACCACTAAAAGGCCATTTGCGAAAAGGGAAATTGATCAAGTATGACAAGCTTTTGTGTTTCTCCGACCCGCAGCGCAGCGGGCTGCTCTGAGGCCGGAGCTCCGAGCTAAATGAAATTCTGCCTGAGTATTGCCCTAACACAATTTGGGAACAGGGGAAATCCGGCTGCTGGAGCAGAACGTAGCAGCTGAGAGATGTGTAACACTGCTACACACACTCACACACTCGCTTGAGGCCTTCTTTACATGACCCGAACACCAACAGCAACCAGTAACAACCAGGTAGAATACAGGTTTCTGTGCCTAAGAGAAAAAGCCACGGTCAAATCAAACACAAATAAAATTTTCCTGGCAAAAATAAGATCAGTTCAGTTTAATGGGGACAAAAACACAACTTATGGGATTGTAAAACGGGCTTAAACCTGATAACCTTAGCTATCAGAAAGGAAGGGTCTAGGGCACTGGTCCTGGAGAACCCCTGGTCCTGCAGATTTGAACGTTTTCCCTGCTCTAACACACCTGATTCAACTGATCGCCTCATTCACAGGCCTTCAGGAGTTGCGACTGGTATGATAGAGCAGGAAAAAAAAAAAAAAAAAAAAACATTCAAATGTGCAGGTTTGCGCAGGTTCTCCAGGACCTTGGTTGGGAACTTGTCATCTAGGGAACCAGAGATTTGAGGGAACCCCATCAAATCTACAACTGGGCAGAAACTGCTGCTCCTTCTGAACAAGGAAGTACAGTATGTTGTGTAGAACCACAGGGGTGCAAACATTTAGGGTTTAGCCATAGCATTTACAGTTTTTCTCCCCTTCTGCATTATGGGAGAAAACCGCACTTCTAAGCTTTGCAGCTCAAAGGAAGTACAAAACGAGCATTATGGGAAACCGTTACCTGAGATATAATATACAGCTTGGTCACATAATTAAGTTTCCATCCAAATCCATTTCATCCGCATGCTTCATTTCACGTCAGCTCTCATCAAACAACCTGCAATATTATTTTATGGACTTTTATGGACTATTTATTTTAATTTTGTTCACTTCTGTGTCAAACTGCAGTTACTGGACATCCATATGACACCAGAATGACACGTCTCTGACATTTTAAGCTCTTTTTGTTGAAAGGTACGAATTATGTACCTTGACTATGTACCTATGCATGTTTCTTAATGATGTTCCACAACAGTTTTTTTTTTTTTTTTTTTTTTTTAAACCAAAAGTACAAAAGATACACCTGACAATTTGGTACCTTACTACCATCTTAGTATCTAGGTTTAGTATATAGGTTTAGTATTTTCTAATTTTTTTGAGAGTGTGTTAAAGTACTGTATGTGCACCTATACACTCCGTAATATTAAAGGGTTTCTTAAGGGTTTCTTTTGATACTCCCAGAGAAACACTCTGTTGTAGGGAAAAACAGAAGGACTGAGAGTATATAAATTATAGTTATATACAGCAGAGATATATCTATAAGTCAAAAAGTGTTTTTGAAATCGCAGAAATAACAGGAAATATTGTTTAAAATACCGTATATCAGAGAGATTTGAGTCACATATGTGATTCCATCCATCCATTTTCTGTACCGCTTATCCTACACAGGGTCTTGTGGGAGCCTGGGGACTCGGGGCACAAGCCGGGGGACACCCTGGACAGGGCACAATCACATACACACACACACACACTACGGACAATTTGGAAATACCAATCAGCCGACAAAGCATGTCTTGGGACTGGGGGAGAAAACCAGAGTACCTGGAAGAAACCTCCGAGGAACAACAGAGGGGGAGGCTGGAATCAAACCCCCAACCCCGTAGGCGCGAGGCAAACGTGCTAACCACTAAGCCACCCTGCCAATGCTAAGAGTTCTGAAACTGCTGTAGTATAAGAGGAATAAAACACGTCAGGATGTGCTTTTATAGGAAAATAATCAACCTTGGGGTGGTAACGTTAACGTTAACTCCACTTCATCACACCACACCATCACTGGTTGCTTATGAATATATGCTCACATGTCCTTACTAATTCCTTACTAATGACTTATTCCTTAATCATTTCCACAGTTAAACTGCAGAGCACATGGATACAGAGGTGCAAAAAAAACCCCAAAAACTAACAACTCCCTCCAACACTGACGTTCATCAAGCGTTTAACAACAGGAGCGGCTGTCTCAGCTGCACGCTCACTCTGCGCTCCTTCAGCACCTCGACACGGGCATTGTGCAATCGATAATGAGAACTCCTTTCTGTGCACTTGCTTTCTTTCAATCTCACATACAGCCCACCCACCTGCCATTTAGCCTCGCTGTTAGCATCCTAATGCGCCGTTCCTCACCCTCGGCCCACGTAGCCGCACTCAGTCCGGCGATGTTACTGTAATAAGCTCGTTAACGGCTGCTCTTAATAATTAAAAACAGAGGTCAGGGAGCCCTTATTAATTTTCTAGGCCTCGACCAGTACGGATTGACTACTATCTCACAAACGCCGCCGGGTGGAAGGTTTATCGCAAACGGAGCTAATTATAAGCACACCCTAATTAAGCTGGATGAAAGCTGTGTTTCTAGGAGGTTCGCGTGAAAATATTTACATCCCCCCGGAAATGTGAACGGAGTGCATTTGCATTCGGGGGATGTTTCATTTTCAGCTGTGATCATTCTGCATTTGCGTTAATTGCAAAAAGAATAGTAATAATAATAAAAAACAATGGCGTAGAACATCTGCTTCTTTTCAAACGCAGCTGACGCCGGAGTTATGTCTCCAAGAGGAATGAGTGTAGTGCTTTGGCTTTTTTGCAATAAAAAGAAAGCCCCCTAGAGACGGAGGGCATCCTCTGCGTGCGTGTACTCCAGTGACGGCACGGTGCGATTCGAGAGACGATCGCGGAGGCGGGTCAAGATCGTGCCAACTGTGACAAAATGGAGAGGAGAAGAGAGAGAGAGAGAGAGAGAGACGGAGTACAAAATGGAAACCAGGAGGATGATTGAGTAGCCAGAGACGCAGCTAGCGACAGTCGATAAAAAAATGTCTGTCTTTAAGACCAAAGGCTCTCATTCGTATGATAATCCTGAGCTGTGCTCAAACACCCAGCTGAGAGCGGCATGTCTTCCAGGAGGCCGCAATCCGACCAGCTATTTAAGCACACAGACCTGGGGATGGATGTTTCTGCAACAGGTGGCTCATAGTGATGGACTCTGTGTGTGTGTGTGTGTGTGTGTGTGTGTGTGTGTGTGTGTGTGTGTGTGTGTGTGTGTGTGTGTGTGTGAGAGCGCTTGCAGTCAGACAGGAGCCCGGCTTTCCACTGAGACCAATAGACATCGATCGATATCTTCAAGCTCCTGACGAGCTCGTGATTCTGCAGCGATATTGAATGAAGGCGAAAAATCCAAGTTAGTCCTAAAGCTGAGTCCCCTGTCACTCATAGACTTTTTATTTATTTATTTTTTTTAGTTCAGAGCGAGATTTAGCACCATGATTGTTTTCACAGCCTGGAAAAGATTAGCGTAAAGCCAGGAGAGGACACTGAAGGGAGTTTTTTTTTTAGTTATCTGATGTTACAAGCGTCTGAGTCATGGATTACACTGAGATGTGAAAATGGGCTGCTCCAAGTTCCAGATTTTTCTTTTTTTAAACTAATCGGATCTGTATGCGTATCAGACTCGTTAAAATTCGTCTGTCTAGGTTAGCAAGAAAACCTTCCCAAGCAAACGTGCGGTTACTTTAACGGCTCGAGCGAAAAGAGGTCATCTTTGTAACGTCTTTAAGGACGTCGATGTGATGTAAGCGGTGACCTCATCATGACATCGAATGGAGAGCTAAAATCAAAGGACCTCTAGTGAACGAACCAGGAAAACATTCACTAAATGAAAAAAAAAAACACAAGATAAAACGTATTTCTGATATTCGCTAATGATACACGATAACAATGATTCCTGTACAATCTGCTACTGAAAACCACCAAAGTTTCTTTCTAAGTAACACCAAAAAATGCAGGAACAGAATCTCCCATAATCCCTCTGCAGCTTTCATTTTTCTCACAAAGCGTTTCTGGTTAGCCAAGACATCGGTCGCCATTAACGACTTTTGCATTGTCCACCTCTGCTTGGGGTTGGTGGTTTCTGAGGACCGAGATGTGCTCCAGCATCTGCTGCACAAACCCAGGCCAGCTAATGGACCAGCTGGCAGACTGCTGAACAGAGGTAGGACTTGTTTGAGATGAAAGCTGCTTCGCAGGCTGTCGTCCAAACAATGGCTTTGAGTCTTGTACTGCACTCACACTGATAGTGATTTTTCACCTTCTGTGCTGGTCACTAAACGGCGTTCCTATCTTTAGTTGCCATGGTTTTATTTGTAGTGCCTGGCTTGTGCGATGTCCAAACAAGCTAGCTACAGAACGTATACACCCACTTTACAAATCAGAGGTGTTCCCACTTTCTACTAATGCCAGAGTGAAAACAATGTTTTGTTCTTCATGGCTTAAAGTGTTTGATGTACCGAAATAGACTTCTGAAAAGCTAAGGAACTGTGAGTATGAATGCTAGAAATCTAGCATGTGAGACGACTCGGTGTACGTATGACTGTCAAGCTTACATTTGGGATGACATTGGGTCATAATATATACTGTACAGATCATTGTGAGGAGCCAAAAAAGACCAAATGTCCTCACAATCATTAAAAAAAAAAGTGTCTTCACAATCAGCAGGTCCTTACAATGATAGGATAATGTTAAATGTCCTCACAATTACAGGATAATGTCAAATGTCCTCACAATGATAAGAAAGTGTCAAATGTCCTCACAATGATAGTAAAGTGTCACATGTCCTCAGAATCACCAGGTCCTCATAATAATAATAGGATAATGTCACATGTCCTCACAATGATAAGAATGTGTCAGATGTCCTCACAATGATAGGAAATTGTCAAATGTCCTTACAATGACAGGAAAGTGTCACATGTCCCCATAAATACCAGGTCATCACAATGATAGAATAATGTCAAATGTCCTCACAATTATTTTTAAAAATTGTCAACGGTCTTCATAGTCAGCAGGTACTCACAATAAAAGGATAATGTCACATGTCCTCACAATTATAAAAAAAAAAAATTGTCAACGGTCTTCATAGTCAGCAGGTCCTCACAATAATAGGATAATGTCAAATGTCCTCACAATGATAGGATAATGTCAAATGTCCTCACAGTGATAGGACAATGTCAAATGTCCTCACAATTATAAAAAAAAAATTGTCAATGGTCTTCATAGTCAGCAGGTCCTCACAATAAAAGGATAATGTCAAATGTCCTCACAATGATAGGAAAGTGTCACATGTCCTCAGAATCACCAGGTCCTCACAATAATAGGATAATGTCAAATGTCCTCACAATGATAAGAAAGTGTCAAATGTCCTCACAATGATAAGAAAGTGTCAAATGTGCTCACAATGATAGGATAATGTCAAATGTCCTCACAATGATAGGATAATGTCAAATGTCCTCACAATGATAGGATAATGTCAAATGTCCTCACAATGATAGGAAAGTGTCACATGTCCTCACAATGATAAGAAAGTGTCAAATGTCCTCACAATTATTAAAAAAAAATTGTCAACGGTCTTTATAGTCAGCAGGTCCTCACAATAATAGGATAATGTCAAATGTCCTCACAATGATAGGATAATGTCAAATGTCCTCACAGTGATAGGACAATGTCAAATGTCCTCACAATTATAAAAAAAATTGTCAATGGTCTTCATAGTCAGCAGGTCCTCACAATAAAAGGATAATGTCAAATGTCCTCACAATGATAAGAAAGTGTCAAATGTCCTCACAATGATAAGAAAGTGTCAAATGTGCTCACAATGATAGGATAATGTCAAATGTCCTCACAATGATAGGATAATGTCAAATGTCCTCACAATGATAGGATAATGTCAAATGTCCTCACATTGATAGGAAAGTGTCACATGTCCTCACAATGATAAGAAAGTGTCAAATGTCCTCACAATGATAGTAAAGTGTCACATGTCCTCAGAATCACCAGGTCCTCACAATAAAAGGATAATGTCACATGTCCTCACAATTATTAAAAAAAAATTGTCAACGGTCTTCATAGTCAGCAGGTCCTCACAATAATAGGATAATGTCAAATGTCCTCACAATGATAGGATAATGTCAAATGTCCTCACAGTGATAGGACAATGTCAAATGTCCTCACAATTATAAAAAAAAAAATTGTCAATGGTCTTCATAGTCAGCAGGTCCTCACAATAAAAGGATAATGTCAAATGTCCTCACAATGATAGGAAAGTGTCACATGTCCTCAGAATCACCAGGTCCTCACAATAATAGGATAATGTCAAATGTCCTCACAATGATAAGAAAGTGTCAAATGTCCTCACAATGATAAGAAAGTGTCAAATGTCCTCACAATGATAGGATAATGTCAAATGTCCTCACAATGATAGGATAATGTCAAATGTCCGCACAATGATAGGATAATGTCAAATGTCCAATGTGCTCACAATCACCAGGTCCTCACAATGATAGGACAGTGTCAAGTGTCCTTACAATTACCTCAAGTGTCCTTACAGTGTTGTTTTCTAGCTTTTATTTGGAAAAATGATAAGAACCAAAATGTTTCTTTTATGTTTATCGATGTTAAGGTTAAGGTTAGGTGTACACACAGCATTAAACAGCTACAGCTGTCATTATGTCAATGGAAGGTCCTAACGAAGACAGAAAAACCAACGTGTGTGACATGTGGAACGGAGACATTTCTGACACTGATGAAGGGTTTTTGGAGCTCAGCGATTAAAATGATTCGAGCTGCAGCTTGTAGGCCACTTCAACTCTGGGATGAGGGTCAGGCTCCAGAGATGGTGAAGGAACAGAAGAGGAATGATGAATGTGAGCTTGCATCCCTGCATGTGCAAATGTGTGTGTGTGTGGGTGTGTGTGTGTGTGTGTGTGTGTGTGTGTGTGGGCATGTAGCAGGAGTGTGAGTGTGTGGGATGAAGGAAACGAGCGTTCGCTAGGGATTAACATGGCTGAGAAACGGGCAACGTGTGGGATGAGTTTCTCCAGACTCTGGTCCCCGAATGGACCTGTCCATCACGATTAGCAAGATGGTACCCATCCAGCTTCTTCCTGTCTCGCTCTCTCTCTGTCTCTCTTTCTTTCACTCCCCCTTTTTTTTTTACAAGGTACATGAGTACGGATCAAACAACAGACAGAGCGAGAGAGGAGAAAAAGGCAGTGAGGCGGAACGTGGGTTTGTTTTTGTGATTTTTGTCTCGATGGGAGGTGGGACCTCCGTAAACAGAGCTGCTCGATTTTCTCAGAGCGTTTTATGACATTCTCTCCCCAGGGATGATTACACACCACTCATTCCTCAAATGGCATTATGCATGGCATCTGTGCCTTGCTTGGCTCCGTCCTCCAGGGCCACCAAAATGCCAGAGGGGTAGAAGTTCATAACCCGGGACTGAGAGAAACCCATTACTGCTACAGGGATGCTGTACCATGTCTGACCCTGTGCTCTGACTCACTTCTTACAATACCTAGGATGTACAAATACAGCATTTTGTTGTACCAGGTGTGCAAGAAATGCATTATATCACAATACTTGATGACATTTGGACTATTCACAATTTGTAGCATGATATTTAGCTTAGCCCCAGCAACGTGGCAGCATACCTGCTAGGAGCTGAAAGAGAAGGAGGAATTAAATAAAGAACGGAATGAAGGAAGAAAGACAAAGGAACTAAAGAAAGGGAGGTGGAATAAGGAGAGAAAAGAAACAAAGACAAAGCCTAACTTGTGCACCTGCACTGTGGGTGCGAGTTAAAAGCAGAGCTGCTGATTGGTTGGGAGGTGTGTTTAAAGAGTGAACGAATCACTGTAGCGTTTTTGTAGTCCATCTTGGATTCGCTAGAGTCCAAGCTCTAGCGAACGCACCTTTAATGCCCGGTGATGTTTTATGGCAGAAATATAGTACAGTGTATCAGTACACGTCACGCAATTTTTGTTCGCTAACAACGTAACGGCGAAACACTAGCACTACATTACCGTTCCTCAGAAATAAAATGTGAAATTCATGAGAAATAAACCATTTCATACAAAAACAGACAACATCCAGTCAACTACATGTTCCAGTCACTAACAGCGTTATAAAAGTGCTAACAATACCCATAATATTCTCAGAAAAGCATATTGTGCCATAATGTAGCATAATATCGATACCCTGTTGTCATATCACCGAGGTTTATGTTGTAACCTGGCGTGTGAATCCGTTCTTTAAATTGATTCCATCACAACGCCGCCAGCACGAGACGCTGATTCACAGAGGCGAGAACCACGAGGCCAGACATCTTCGCATCGCGCCGTCACTGTGTCTCACACAGACATGCACACAGACAGAGCCAAGACATTAAATGCTACGCTTAATACATCTGAAAAGGTCAACAGGAGGCGTCTGTGCAGGAATGAGGCGAACGTCTTTATCTGATAGAAACAGAGAGATATCTGATAGATAAGACGAGTAATAATATCACGCCGCATTACGTATGTAAGCAAGCTCACATGTGAGATTTCACAGTACAGAGATGCTTCACATGCAGAGTGAGGCCAGATCTTCGGGTCACTTCTGGGCATCCGTACACTTCCGGTCAGTATTCGCAGCCAACGTGAGTTCAATCGTAGGTCAGGGTGTAAAATCGATCCTAAACCACTTACAGTAAGTCCGAAGTAGTAAAGAACTTCCTGATACAGATCGTTTCGTCCTTCACAGCCAGGAAATACAGCAGGTTTTATATTGGACCGACTGGTCAAAAGGTGTGGATTCATTCAGTCGTACTTTATATTACATTTGTATCAATTGTATTACAGCGATGAATGCAGTGCATGATTACGTTGCTTATTATTCTCTGTGTAACTGTTGTTCCTGCTGCTTTCAGGTCGTCCTGCAACTCTTTTTCCAGTGACTGCTGGCTTCTTTCGTACCTTCCTTATCATTAGTCTGATATCGAACCGGTTGTACTGACAGCGGAGTTTCCGCTAAGAAATTTTGGTGCCAGCCAACGTGTCCAGGAATAATAAAGTTTACCGGAGAACTGGAAAAAAAAAAAATCCGGGTCATCTCATTTCGGCGTTTCTTTTGCAGTGTAACGTTTTGGACTACGATTGTGGTGGCGGGGGCATGCTTTAAGTGCCTCCCATAACAAGCGAGAGAGAGCGAGAGAGATAGATAGAGAGAGAGAGAGAGAGAGAGAGAGAGAGAGAGAGACGGCCAGCACAGTGAGTGTGTGCGTGTCATTGAATGAGTCCTCTCAAAAGCGAAAGTAAAAATAAAGAGAATAAAAAGGCCTTTTGAGTTGTCCTCAGCCTTCCTCCCGCCTCCTCATTCCCCCAGACGTGTTACAGCGATATAATAACAACAAAACAGTCAAGTCAAACGAAAGATGAAAGATTATTTGTTACATTTTCTTTTCCAGACTATTCAAAATAACAAACGGCAGTCGTGGAATTAGCATCTAATAAAACAGACATTCAAAACAAAAACAGCAAAGCGTTAAACGTTGCAGTCTGCCACATATATTTTAGTTTACAAAGAGCTATTAAAATAACGAAAATTGTTTCGTAATTTCCCACGCTAATTCGTTTCTCTTTATTTTTAGGACAAGTTTGAAGGAGGCCGGCTGTTTTAATGCGAGCCAATCAGAGTACACGCTACAGGAGAAACGTGAAAAAACAAATTTTGCGTGGACAGAGACCTTATTTAGGTGTGCAACTGCGAACGTACTTTGTCTAACGTCTGCTTCGTGTTAATGTTTTTACCGGACATCGTGTCCGACAATTTTTTACCGTCAAAAACTGACAGGCCGAGTTTCCCAACAGCATCGCAGAACAAAGTTCATCTCTGATTGGTAGAGCGAGCATCACATTGAACACTCTCTCTCTCTCTCTCTCTCTCTCTCTCTATCTCCCAGTTAAGATTACCTTACCTTTGTGATGCTTTTGGCAAACCAGGGATGTTGAAAGTCTTTGCTTTGACTGTGTAGCATTTTCCAACATGCATGTTTTTAATACAGTGTCTGAATACCGTTGTTTCTCCAGCAAATTCATTTTTTAAACATATTTTTGTTTAATACATTCTGCTTTTTTTTTTCCATATTACAATTACAATTCGCCTGGCAGGCAGCACTGGGCTTTAAGAAAATGACAAACGGCTCCTTTAATCATAAAGTATTGACCTTTCTGTTTGCTTTTAGACCACAGAAGCGCTCGTCATGTGTGTCAGGCCGTCTAAAAAAGATCTTTCGCTACCAGTTGTCTGATTTAGACAACCCACTCAGGAAACTTCCTCACCTAGCAACAGTAGGGGACAGTGAGAGCACACACACTCATTGTCCATCGGTCCTCCACCCTGAGTGAACGGCCGCGCAAGGAAAATGCATCCGAGGTAAAACCGACAGAACCAGCGCAGCTGAAGGAGCGCGAGTGGATTAAAGAGTGAAGTGAAGTCGGCTTTAGGGATAACAGCATCGAAGAGCTACGGTCTGCAAAAACAATAGTGAAAGATCACGTATTTTAACGGGTGGGGAGGCTGGGAAAGAGAATAATGTTATAGCTAATGTTAAATCTGACATCCTGACCAGCAGATCTCACTTATCCCATTAAAGTCCCAGGATTCCTCCAGACATACAGTCACAGACCTTTTCCCTGGATATTTCTTTGATATAAATAAGCAATTATTTTATACGGCCATTTGTTCGTTCTAATACATTATTGTTTCAATAGTAACAATATACACACAGACTTGTACAATTCACAAAATGTAGTTAAAACAGATTTTTTTTTGAAAAATTGTTCATAATCTTAGATATCACGAAGTTTTCTGTGAGGAGGCATTTACAGTATGGAAGGAGTCTCCAGTGTCAGCATTTCGTAAACAGTCAGAGGTAAAGATGTAACTTTTAGTTTTCTGGACAGACGAGTTTGCGGTTTCTGGTTTCTCGGTAACATAACAAGCTGCGTTTTTTGTTTGTTTGTTTGTTTGTTTGTTTTGGTCTTATTAACATGAAGAGAGAGAAAAAGAGTGGTTAGTTAGTGAATGAATGTTTATAGCTGCTATAGTGAAAGTGATAACAGGAGCTTGTTCCACAACATTAAATGTAACTACAAATGGATAAACAGTATGATGTTTCATTCTTTAATTTTAGCACATTACTGTGATCTAAGAAGAATAAAGCACACTGGGCTGTGCAGTTATAGGAAAATAATCAACTTCGGTGTGGTAACTTTGCTTCCTCACATCATCCAACCGTCAGTGGTTTTTCTTTAACAGCATGACAGTGTGTGTTTTATTCCTTACATAATAAGCAGTGCTACTAATCAATTTAAAGTATTCAAAAAAATCATAGTAATTGCTACATAATACACTTTAATACGAACAGCTTATAAGCTTAAATGTTAAAGGGTTAACAGCACACTCTTAGAAAAAGAATGGTTCCTCAACGGTTCTTTAAATTGACATGGGTTCTTAGCTTCCAAGCCATGTTTGACTTGGAACCATTCTTGATACATCCTTCCATTCCAGCTGTTCTCTCTGTGAAACCCTTTAAGGTTCCATACAGAACCCTCAACTAGAGTGCTTTCTTATCAGAGAAGGTTCCAAGGGGCACTCTATTAAGAAAGTAAGAACCCTGTAACTATCCAAGGATCCCTTATGGAACTCCTAGTACCTCATAGTTCTTCATATCAAATCAGAGAATGCCTTAGGGTTCTAGAAATGGATTCTATAAAAGTGTATACAGTAAAATCCAAGCACTCATACATGGAAAAAAGGGTTTCTCAAGTTCTTAGCTATCTATAGGGGTTCTACTTGGAACCCTCACTTGGAACCTCTTCCTAAAATAAGTTTTTCTTCTGGGATTTATTAGTCTATGAATGAACGGGTGATTCTGGTTTCAGCCTAAATTGAAGAAAGGTTCATTCGTTTATCTTTCAGTAAGCGCTTTATCCTGATCAGGGTCGCAGTGGTGTCAGGCTAGCGCCGATAGCAGCAGAGGAGCTACAGCACCCATCAGCCACTGCACACCACATGCACCGAGACACATGATCACGACCACTTGAACCACGTTTATGCACAATGAGCATTAGTGCTTAGGTCACATTTGTGTAGCGCTCTTTGTCCAGCGTCTGTTGTAAGTAGGGTTGCTGTCGATTGTCGTGTCCATGCCATGTTCGTGTGTATTCCATGCTTGTCTATTTTGTGTGTATGTTACATACTAACATAGCCCTAGTCCTTGTTCTCGTGCGTTTCACAATTAATAAAAGACTCTGCACTTGAATCCGTCTCCAGACCAGCCGTGACAAGTGGATCCGGGGTCTATCGGTGGGAACATATCCTGGACAGAATGCCAGTCCGTCACAGGACGCCATGCAGACACACACTCACACACACATTCACACCTAGGGACAGTTTATAGCCAACCAATCCACCTACTGGCAGGTTTTTGGAAGGTTGGAGAAAAATGGAGAACCCAGAGGAAGCCCAGGGAGAAAATGTGAAACTCCAGACAGTAACCTGAGGTCAGAAGCTGCCTGCTGAACCGACGCGCAACCCGGAAAAGTATCAAATTTTGTCTCACTAGACAAGCACACATGTTTTTTGTCTCCTGAAGGAAACTGAATGCTGCAAAGCCCATCAGTAATCCTAGTTATCTTGTAGGTCTGCCTGATTTCTTTTTCCATTAATAGAAAGACACAACATTGTGGAAAGGACAATAATAATAATAATAATAATAATAATAATAATAATAATAATAATAATAATAATAATAACACGTCTTTCTTCGGATCAGTGATCTAATGTGAGGTTGATGTCTTGGTGCTGAATTATCACTTAGCGCTCAACACGAGTCCGGCTGAACACCGCTGATCATTTAACACCCCGGATTCTGCTGTATACCAGAAACAACAGGAATTAGTCTGAATTGACCGGAAGTACATGATGTACATATTTCATCTTCACTACACACACACACACACACACACACACACACACACACACACACACACACACACACACACACACATGCACGCACAAAGAAAGTTCTCCAGGAACCTGTTGCTGCATATAAATGCCGCATAGCCCATCAGCTCGGCCTGATTTATTACTCCATTATCACCAGTAAGAGAGAAAAAATACATCCAAGAGGAAAAATTATGTCACTTCCTGTGTTTTTTTTTTTTTTACAAAGTTGGGGAAAGTCCATGATGTACAGGTTACCATTTGTGTGTATGTGTGTGTGTGTGTGTGTGTGTGTGTGTGTGTGTGTGTGATTACATAATACACAGTATAATATTATACATATTAAACATCATTAAAAAAAAAATTTAAATATAGCTGGCACAACATTAGGTTTATTTATTGAGGCTCTAAACCTCTAAGATGATCTTAAAAGCATGGGAGATTTTTATCAATTCTTTGAAAAGAAATATTAAATCAAGAACCTCAAAGCTTTTCCCTCTGGGAAACACTTAAAAGGTGCCATACAGAACCGTACTTCTAAGCAGAACCCCATTTTGAATAACACGTATATAGGGAAACCCTCTCTTCTAGTGTTCCTTCGTGTAACACTAAAGTATTCCACCAGAGACAAACCAAAAATACTTTAGGGTTCTAGAGCTAACCAGAACCAGGTTTCTCAGTGGTTCTTTGAGTACTTACAATCAGTTACAGTTCTAATCTAGCTTAAGGGGTACTATCCTCAGTGACAGGGAAGCACTTTATTCTTAAGAGTTGTCCCAGAAGGACAAGTCATAGAACCCTTAAGGATTGTACAGTTGACATGCTTTTGTGTCTTCTCCAAGAGGTTATGATGTTAAGGGCTTGGACGATCTTAATAAATTCAACGAAAAAAGGTCAAATTTAGAGCCTCAAAGTGTTTTTTCGGCATCTCCCGCTTGGAAACCCTTAAAGGTTCCATACAGAACCCTACGATCGAGTGGTTTCCTATCAGAGAAGATTCCAAGAAGAACCCCATTAGGAAAGTAAATAACCCCTTAAATTTTCAAAGGATCCTTAATGAACCCTTGAATCCCTTTTTAAAATCCTTTCTTTAATAAATCTACGGCCCAAAGTATTTTTTGAAACACTTACAAGTAGAGCTGCAAAGTGTCTTTTTGGTTTGTCTCTTTGAGGAACCCTTAAAGGTTCCATACAGAACCCTACATTAAAGCGCTCTCTTGTAAGAGGTGTTCCAAGTAGAAGACCATTAGGAAGTCAATAACTCATTAACTAGCCAGAGAACCCTTAAGGAACCTTTAAACCCTTCTCTTTCTATTTAAACCCTTCTCTAAATTCAAGAATTCCACTAAAGAGACAGAAGACCTTAGGATAGTTTAGTTTTCTAGACGAAACCTTTGTAAGAGCGTATGTAGTAACATCCATGCACTCATACACAGAAAAGGGGTTTCGCAAGGGTTGTTTGGGTATTTACAGTTCTTAGCTACCTAAGAACAAGTAAGGGTTCTATTTAAAACCCTTCCTTGGATCCTCTTTAGAGCCTTAATGTGTTTTTTGGCTTTTCCCTCCAGGAAACCTTTAAAGGTCCCATACAGAACCCTACAAAAGTGTGGTTTCCTACCAGAGAAGATTCCAAGAAAAGCCTCATTAGGAAAGTAATAACCCCTTAACTTTTCAAAGAACCCTTATACCCCTCTTTTGTAGTGTTTTAATTTTTTCCATTTAACATTTAAGGATTCTGCCAGGGGAACGAACACTTTAGGGTTCTAGGTTTAAGTAAAATCCATGCATTCATGTATGGAAAATAAGGTTCCTCAATGGTTCCTTGGGTATTTACAGGTCCTGGCTGCCTAAAGAGTTCTACTTAGAAGCCCTATCTGGAACCTCTTCTTAAAACAGGTTAAATCTAGAGTCCTAATGTGTGGATTGTTGTTTTGTTTTGTTTTTTTGTTTTTTTGCTGTCAATGACAGTAGTGCGTTATTTTTAAGATCCAGGTGTGATGATGATGATGAGAATGGTGATGATGATTAAAAACAGCACTGTCTTATTTCGAGATGATGGTATGGGTTTGGCAGATCTTTTGCACCCCAATTCAACACCCCCAGGACCCTGTTACCTCGTGGTGGAGGTGGTAAAGTTTCCTACCTGTCGTCAGTCTGCCAGTCTCCGAGCAACAGGTCTCTGAATCGGTAGCGCGGCGGCAGCGGCAGCACCTCCTTCTCCAGCTCTACCATGGCGCACCGCCGAGCCGAGCCTCACACACACACACACACGCACACACTTTCTCACACACTCACTCACTCTCTCTGTCTCACACACACACACACACACCACGATGACCGAGTTGTAGAAGCACAATCCAGATCACTTCACCCTTTCACTTTTTTTTTGGTTTTACCGCTGCAGTCCTGAGTCCATGTCTCTGCTGCGCAGCGTGCAATTTCCCCCGAAACCCGGGTTGCCGTCTCAAAGAAAAAAAATCGTTGTAAACCAGTCCAAAGTGTATCCAAGTGTGTCAGAGCTACACAAGCCTGTATGCCTGCCTTTGCAAGAAGGGAATCCCCCAATCTGGCAACACCGGGTGCGTGGAAGGCGCGATGGCTCTCCTCTGGAACATCACTACTTGAAGCGGTTACCACCCCAAAGCATAAACTCTCTCTCTCTCTCTCTCTCTCTCTCTCTCTCTCTGGTGTCACTCTGAACAGAAATTCACTCTTTAGCAGGGAAGTAGGGGATGGATGCTTATCAAAGTAGTGCGCCTCCACAGGTTACCATAGTTACCGCGCGTATTATTTAGACACGCTTTAGTATCAAGCCAGAATGGCATGTCGAGATCATAAATCATAGTATTTCCACCTCCAGGATGTTTACACGCAGTATCCAGTCTCCAGGAATGGAGAGAGAGAGAGAGAGAGAGAGAGAGAGAGAGAGAGAGAGAGAGTGTGTGTATAAGTGCGCATGTCTAAATAATTACGCAGATGTATTGTTACATATGTGATGGAGGAAATCCCACGTGCACACACATAAATACATAAATATATACACAAATCATCTACTCAGAGTTTTTATAGCTACTTGTTTTTACTTCTCGGGCATAGCAACAGGTCTCAGGACAAAATAACTGCAAGAGAAAACGTTACCATGGAACCAAAAAGTGTTGTCAGAACCTTACACTTACAGTGCGTTTCATATCAGACAGGGTTCCAAGTCCATTAATCAGTCAAGAACCCCTTAACCATCCCGAGAAACCTTAAAGTACACATTTTCCCCTCCAAAAAAAAAGCTAAGGAAACCCTTTCTTGTAAGATTTATTCATGTCATGTAAGGATTCCACCACAGAGACAAGCCAAAGAACATTTTACGGTTCTAGATTAAATCTCGACTTAAAAATGATAACTTAAGGGTTCTTTCGGTAGTTCTTCCTAAAGGGTTCTGCTTGGAATCCTTGCTGATATATTCCTCCTAAAGGAGGTTAAAACTAGAGCTATAAAGTGTTTTTTTTTTTTGGCTTGTGTCTTTGGGAAAACCGTTAAAGGTTCCATACAGAACCCTACATTAACGTGCGCTCCTATCAGATAGGGTTCTGGGCAGAACACCATCAGGAACTCATTATCTAGCCAGAGAATCCTTAGGGAACCTTTAAAACCCTCTCTTGTATAAAATTTAAGAATTCCACTAGAGAAATAAAGCAAAGAACATTTTTAGGGTTCACTCATACATGAAAAAAAGGGGTTATTTAAAGGTTATTTGGGTATTTACAGTTCTTAGCTACCTAACGTGGGTCTGCTTAGAACCCTTACTTGGAACCACATTCTAAAACAGGTTAAATCTAGAACCCTAAAGTGTTTTTTTTTTTTGTCCCCATGGAAAATCCCGAAAGGATCCACACATCACTCTACATTACAATAAATTCATTTAAAACTTACGTCTTCTCTCAGGCTTATTTACAATCTGCCCTGTCTAGCTGCTTATTCTTTGATTTTAGTTATATCCGGCTTGTTTTCTTATAGTAATTATTTGTTTACATATTTATTTTAATTATATTTTATGTTCTGTTTTAATGCATTTCGTATTATGCATGATGTGCAGCACTTTGGTCAACGCTCGTGTTGTTTTAAATGTGCTATATAAATAAATTTGACTTTGATTTTAGAGGGTTTTTTTTTTTTTTTTCCCTTCAAGCCAGGGAACCCTTAAGGAACTCTTAAAACCCCTGTAGGCTTTCTTTATATAGAATTAAATGATTCCCTCAGAGGGACAAACCAAGGACCAGTTTAGGGTTCTAGACTTAACCTATGCAAGAGCGTACAAAGCGAAACCCATGATCTGTTTGAAAAAGAGGGTTCTTTAATGGGTTTTGGGGGTAGGTAACGGTTCCTTGCTTCCTATACCGGTTCTACTTTGAACCCTCTCTGTATGGGTTCACCCAACAGGACAAGTGGAATATTAAAAGGCTGTAGATTTGAGCACTGTGAGAGGATTTCTTAAAGGAGGGTTAATGGTTCTAGCTTTCCAAACCCTCTGTCGCAAAAAGCCACGCTTGAAATCAGCTCTAGACCTTTTACCTGCTTGTAAGTGAAATAATGAGGGAATAACACACACCCGGAGATGGAACAGCTGAGCCGTCAATTGTCCGAGTACTTTCGGTCCCTTAAAAAAGATATAACAGTGCTGTTCCTTCACTGTTCACCCAATTTGGACGTAAATTCCATCACATTAAAGCTGAAAGTCTGCACTTTGAGCTCATTATTAAGTTTCAACTCCAATATACTGTGGTAGACAGCTAAAATAATAACGCTCTCCAGACACGTCAAAATAAGTATATGCACCCGACTGTACATACAGTATACTGTATATATTTCACCCAAAGGCTACAATGAATTATTTATATGCATAAATATACAGTATAAACTATATACATATATAAATTATACATCAATATAACCTATATCCATAATCATAGCATAACATCATACTTATTTCCTTGCTTATCAGTTTCAATTAAAGAAAAATGTTACATCAACACAAACATTTTTTTATAACCACTTTATTGGCATCTCAAAGATGATTAATTACCGAAAGGGGTTCTACTTGCAAACTCTTAAGGTTCCCCCAGAGAGACGAACTGAAGAACCCTTAAACAATGCCATTTAAGGAGGCTAAATGGAACCTTCTTTTTTTAGATTGTGCTTTCTCTCAATGTCTATATGTCTATATATATATATATATTTGCACCCAAAGGCTGTTTATTTTACAATGAATTATTAATATGCATGAATATTACATGTCATCATCTCTCGTACACCCTATTTCACCCTTCTGTCACCCTCATACAGGTGTCTGTCGGAAAATAAAACACACTAATTTAGATATTAAAATTTAAAAAGCAAAACTGTCATCCATGATAAAAACAGGCAGAAAATAATCTCTATGGCGTGTTTTAAAGAATTTTACATCCTCCCTTTTTTTTTTTTAAAGACTTCTGAAAATGTATTTCTTCGTTTATATTTATTATACACAATCAGCCATTACATTAAGACCACGGACAGGTTTCCTCTTACATCATGTGGATGGTCAGGTGTGTGTGTGTCTCTTACCTGGGGAAGAGATGGCACCAGGATGCACTGTGGGAAGAAGGCAACCTGGTGGAGGAAGTGTTATGCCCTGGGCAATGTTCTGCTGGGAAACCTTGAGCCCTGGCATTCATGTGGATGTTACTTTGACACGTACCACCTACCTAAACATTGTTGCAGACCAAGTACACCCTTTCATGGCAGTGGTCTCTTTCAGCAGGACAATACTCCCTGCCACAGTGCAAAAATTGTTCAAGGTGTTGACTCGGCCTCCAGATTCCCCAGATCTCAATCCGATCGAGCATCTGTGGGATGTGCTGGACAAACAAGTCCAATCTATGGAGGCCCCACCTCACAACTTACAGGACTTTAAAGGATCTGCTGCTAATGTCTTGGTGCCAGATAACACAGCACACCTTCAGAGGTCTTGTGGAGTCCATGCCTCGACGGATCAGAGCTGTTAAGGCTGATTAAGGAATATCTACTATATCATGTATAGTAACAAAGTGCCAGGAATATTATAATATATATATATACACACAACAGTAAATTATTTAACAGAGACTGGCAGCTTTATTTCACACACATTCACACATATGTTGACACGAACACTCGTCTTTTTCCACACACAGTGCATGTTAATCGTCCTCTAATCTTCACCGGTGTCAGTTTCTGACCACATCACGGTTGTTAGCTGAGGATATTTGTGGATATATATTGGTGGAAGGTTTCTCAATCAAGTAACATTACTGTACCTGATACACTCATACCAGAACCCCCACACAAACCAAGTAATATACAGGTGCATCTCAATAAATTAGAATGTCGTGGAAAAGTTCATTTATTTCAGTAATTCAACTCAAATTGTGAAACTCGTGTATTAAATAAATTCAATGCACACAGACTGAAGTAGTTTAAGTCTTTGGTTATTTTAATTGTGATGATTTTGGTTCACATTTAACAAAAACCCACCAATTCACTATCTCAACAAATTAGAATACTTCATAAGACCAATAAAAAAACATTTTTAGTGAATTGTTGGCCTTCTGGAAAGTATGTTCATTTACTGTACATGTACTCAATACTTGGTAGTATTTTGCTTTAATTACTGCCTCAATTCGGCGTGGTATGGAGGTGATCAGTTTGTGGCACTGCTGAGGTGGTATGGAAGCCCAGGTTTCTTTGACAGTGGCCTTCAGCTCATCTGCATTTTGTGGTCTCTTGTTTCTCATTTTCCTCTTGACAATACCCCATAGATTCTCTATGGGGTTCAGGTGTGGTGAGTTTGCTGGCCAGTCAAGCACACCAACACCATGGTCATTTAACCAACTTTTGGTGCTTTTGGCAGTGTGGGCAGGTGCCAAATCCTGCTGGAAAATGAAATCAGCATCTTCAAAAAGCTGCTCAGCAGAAGGAAGCATGAAGTGCTCCAAAATTTCTTGGTAAATGGGTGCAGTGACTTTGGGTTTCAAAAAACACAATGGACCAACACCAGCAGATGACATTGCACCCCAAATCATTACAGACTGTGGAAACTTAACACTGGACTTCAAGCAACTTGGGCTATGAGCTTCTCCACCCTTCCTCCAGACTCTAGGACCTTGGTTTCCAAATGAAATACAAAACTTGCTCTCATCTGAAAAGAGGACTTTGGACCACTGGGCAACAGTCCAGTTCTTCTTCTCCTTAGCCCAGGTAAGATGCCTCTGTCGTTGTCTGTGGTTCAGGAGTGGCTTAACAAGAGGAATACGACAACTGTAGCCAAATTCCTTGACGCGTCTGTGTGTGGTGGCTCTTGATGCCTTGACCCCAGCCTCAGTCCATTCCTTGTGAAGTTCACTCAAATTCTTGAATCGATTTTGCTTGACAATCCACATACGGCTGCGGTTCTCTCGGTTGGTTATGCATCTTTTTCTTCCACACTTTTCCCTTCCACTCAACTTTCTGTTAACATGCTTGGATACAGCACTCTGTGAACAGCCAGCTTCTTTGGCAATGAATGTTTGTGGCTTACCTAGTGAACCAAACTGAGAGACCATTTTGAAGGCTCAGGAAACCTTTGCAGGTGTTTTGAGTTGATTAGCTGATTGGCATGTCACCATATTCTAATTTGTTGAGATAGTGAATTGGTGGGATTTTGTTAAATGTGAACCAAAATCATCACAATTAAAAGAAGCAAAGACTTAAACTACTTCAGTCTGTGTGCATTGAATTTATTTAATACACGAGTTTCACAATTTGAGTTGAATTACTGAAATAAATGAACTTTTCCACGACATTCTAATTTATTGAGATGCACCTGTAAATAATATAATGTTTGCAGTGTACTACACAGTGTTTACAAAGAAATGACATTTGGCACAAGATTTATTCAAAATAGTTTTTTTAAACCCCTTATTTTAACGTTTGAAATGCTGCTATGATATTTAAAGTCCCCTTGAAATCAAAATTGAAGTTTTGTGGCTTTTAGTATGAATATATTAGCCTATAAGCTAGTGTGCTCCAAAACAATGACAACATTCACATTTACAAGATATATGCATTCAAAATTTAGTCTCTCTCTCTACCACCGATACAGATCAACAGTTTTGATGACATCATTCTGCACTTCAGCATCTCATCAGATTGTCTGTCCAATCAAATGCTCTCTAGCATCTGAGTGTCCCGCCCCCGACATTATAAAAATCCATGGTACTAACTGTCAAGTACGGCTTAGCCCGGGTTGTGAGGCAAGCTAAACGCTATCGACTATTTAAAAGAGGGGGGGGGGGGGACTTGATATGTCCCACCCGGACTTCCTGTTTCAGTGGAGATTCAGTCAACGCTGCGTGTTTCAAGGCACTTCACAGGAACGTTGAGATTTGAAATGGGGGAAAGAAAAAAACGTCAAGTTATTTGACAAATCCTTTATTCTATAAAACTCACCAGCAAACAATTTATATCCAAGATAAAAACAAAACCCTAATAATTACGTTATATAACAACACGGCTAAAAACAAAATAAAACTCGTTTTAGTCTCAGTGAAAAATGCTACATGATGAATTTTATTGCTCGGGCAGTAGATTAGTGAATAGCAAATGTTGGACATGTGAACATCTGGTGTCTTACTATTGTACTATATAATATTGCCGGATGTGGTTTGGGACACAGACATTAACACTGGCCCTGATCTCTATCATGCCCTCTAGTGGCCAATTCAGGTAGAGCAGCACTTTAGTCATCTGCTTCCCCAGATAAGCTTTGATTTTTATGAATCAATAATTCCTCCTCAGGCCATACCTTGAACATCTGCTTCAAGAGAAGCTGTAAAGAGAGTGAAAATACAGTACAACTGTGACTGAATCCATGATGAGTGGATTGGAAAATGCCGTAAACGTCCTCAGTTTCTCCTAATACTCTACTTAATGTAACAAACAGCCTAACCAACACACCAAGTGTGCATGTGTATGCGTGTGTTAAACTAAAAGCCATGGCTACAGGATGAATGTAATCTGACTCAATACCAAAAAGAAGATCAAATGCAAATGTCTTGATTGTTTTTATATATATATATATGTATATATATATATATATATATATATATATATATATATATATATATAAAATTTTTTTTTTTTACAAAAACACATGGGCTCTGAAGCCAGCAGGAGATATACGGTTCGTTCTGTGAAAATAAATACAGCAACCACAGAAAAGAATTTCCCAATGCTGAGTTAAAAACACAGATTAAAAACAGACAATGTTTGGATTTAAAAAAAAATAATAATAATAATTAAAAAAAAATAAAAAATCAGTCTCAAGGTCACTGAAATAGGACCAAAGTGAACATCTGGACAGATGTAAAATCTGGAAAGGAGACGTCCGTGAGCACAGAAGCATTTTCCAAAGAGAAGCATGAGAATTTGCATACTGACACACCGCCATCATTCGGAGTGAGAGTTTAGAGCTCGTCCTGAACGTCTTTTCGGTCCAGAGTAATGTTCACTGATGCGAGAGCTTCCACAGCCCAGTTCGGGTACGGCTCACCGCAGGGGAACATCCTCCTCATGAAGCTGCGCACAAACTCAGGGAAGCGCTGCTCGATGATGCTCTGCCGCACCGAACGCATCAGAGTCAGCTGCACAGAGTCGACACAGCGTGATTACTGCACACAGCCTGGTCAGAGTGATGAACAGCTGGATTTCAAATCTAACCTGGTTAAACCAGCTGCATGCTCTCGTTTATCTAATGCTGGATGAAGGGGTCCGGCTGAAGTACAGTTTAAAATGAAGCCATGACATAATAACCATAAACTGTGCTTTAATCTCTTCAGGACATCAGGCCCTCAAATGAACTTAGCCATTTTGTACAGTAATTATAAACTCTTTCATGTAATTATGTCTGCCGCTGACCGGCTATGTAATAATTTCGATACGGTTTCTTACAGTAACAAGATACTAAGTAATAATTTGGAGAGAGAGTTCATATCAATAGCAAGATTCTAATAATAATACTAATAACGAGCCGGAGAAAGATAAACAAGTATTAATGTACAAAAAGTTTCTTAGAAAGAGACACTACATATTATTCTAGAGAAAACTTTCTTATAATTTCGAGGAAAATAATAATTTAGAGCAAGTTTCATATAATAAGATATAATTTAGACAAAATAATTTGTCCTAACAATAACACATTTCCTACAATAATAAGACATACAAGTTTTAGTTTAGGAAAAAAAAAAAAGTTTCTTTGAAAAAACCCACCAAGTAATATTTTAAAGTTACTTTCTCATAATAACAAGACGCAAAGTAATAATTTAGATGAAATAAATGAGATAAACTGAGTAATAGTTTAGAGAAAGTTTGTTTGTTTGTTTGTAATTAACGCCATGCCCGCTACCACGGCTTATTTCATGGCGAGAAACAGATTAAAATGTAAGGAGAATTTACAAAAGTAAAATTTTTTTAAAAACTAAATCTGGCCTCGCTTCATTAAAAATCTTTTCATATGACTCAACTGAATTAATAATGTGTCCTAGAGGAGTTAAAACCATCACAGTCCATTAAAATATGCCTCAGAGATATTGGACTTAGAGAAAGCAATAAAAAAAAATTTTTTTATAAGATAATAAGTAATAATTCAGAGAAACTAAATAACGGAGGCTTCTTATAATAATAATAATAATAATAATAATAATAATAAAAAGTAAGTAAAAGTAATCATTTACAGAAACTAAATAAGTTAGAGAGAGATTCTTATAATAAGATAAGCAATTTTCTTTCTTTCTTTTTTTTATGTTTATTCCTTCAGACTCCGAGAAAAAGATCCTACATAATCATAAAAGTATACTAACACAATTTCTCATAATAAAAAGTAATAATTTAGAGAAAATAATCCTTTGGAGAAAGTGTCTTGTAATAAACTTAGAAGTAATCTAGGTAATCTAGAGGAGGTTTTACTAAGTAATAATTTAGTGAACCTTTCTTATGATAAGTAATATCTTGGGGGGGGGGGAGGGGGGAGGGGGGATGGTAATTTGAAATACAAATTCATAATGAAAAGAAAATTTAAACGAGATACTAAATAATTCTGAAAAATCTCATCATGATGACCAAACCCCTCAAATATTATTATTATTATTATTATTATTATTATTATTATTATTATTATTGTTGCGATACCAAAGAGTCATTTAGAGAAACTCACATTATTATGACTTACTAATATAATAATTTCAAGAAAAGTTCATTATTATGAAACAGTAAGACATCACCACATATTATCCTGCATAATCATTTTGAGAACCCTTCTTTATTGAGATACTAACAACTTTAATTATTTAAAGATGCTAAGACACCACTATGAGATACTATGACTATGACTCTACTAATAATTTCGGTTTGAGAAACCCACTTTTCTTTTCTTTTTTTGTTTTTTTTTTGAGATGCTACGTAATACTTACGGGAAACTTTATCCTTATTGAGATGATACATAATTATTTTGATAAACTTTTATAGAGAAACTATGACACTGCACTGAGTCATAATATCAAGGTCCCATTATTAATAGTATTAGGATAAATGGAGCGATAACTGAATAACTTTAGCAGAACGAGAGATTGATGATAATTTTGAGAATTAGTTTTACGAACACGTTGTTGTGTTTTTAAAAAAATAAATAAATAAATAAATCTTCAAATTTCATAGTATTACAATAAGAAAGCATTATGGATTGTCTCAAGAAGGAAAAAAAAAATGATTAAGTATCTCAATAACGAGTGGCAGAAAAGAGGGAAATAAATAGAAATGAACGCAGCAGGACAAGACCTACAATTTCATGTCACTAATAAAACTACAATAAAAAAACAACAGTGTGTTTGTGTGTGTTATTCGCGTCTTATTAGTCGGTACCTGGTAGGAGATGTTGTGGATGGTGATGTGGTGCATGGCGGCGGTGTCGCTCTTAAACAGCGCGTGCAGATAAGCTCGACTGTGTCTGCCGTTCACAGGAGGAGAAAATAAAAATCACGTTAGCAGAGGGATGAAGTAATACAAAAATCTTTCCGCGCACACTGATAAAGGTCAGAGCGAACGGGAATATTCAGAGGAAAATCGGCTCTAAAATGATCGAGGGACTCGGACCCCATTTCCGAACGAGAAGCCAGACGGGAAGCAGCCGAATGCAAAGTAACAATTTAGATAAAATAAACAAGTAATGAGTTAGAGAACGTTTCTAACATTAACAAGACAGAGAAGTAGTTTAGAGAAAAGTTTCTTATAAAAGATACTAAGCAACAATTTTGAGAAACTAAATAATAATTTGGAGTTTCTTATAAAATACACAAGCATTAATTAATAAAGATCCTCTTAGAAACAAACTCTAAGTAATAATGAGATAAAGTCTCTTTTAATAACAAAACACTAAGTTCTAATTTAGAGAAACTAAATAAAATACAGAAAGTTTCTTATTATAACAAAATACTGAGCAATCATTTAGAGAATCTAAATAATGTTATAATAAGTTATGCAATTTTTTTTATTCATTCATTCATTCAAAATGTTTCTTAGAAAAAGATCCTACATAATAGTATACTAAGAGTTTCTCATAATAACAAAAGACTAAAGTAATAATTTAAAGAAAGTAATCATTTGGAGAGACTCAGAAATCATTTAGCGATTTAGTATCTTGTAATAAACTTCTTATAATAAATACTATCTCTTGGGGGGGGGGGGGGGACGCTTTCGTCTTCATTCCAATTTCTGAACCGATTTTCTGAAGGAGAAGCCACATAGAAAGCAATCGAGTGAAGTTTCAGAGAGTGAAACTCTGACAACAGGCGATGATGAAAACCGCAGAAATTCCTACCTCTTGCAGGTCGGACACTCGCACTCGGGGTCTATGGGCTGGAAGTCCTTCGCGTACTGTTTCTGTTTGATCTGCAGAGAACCCCAAGGAACCAGGGCTGAGCCAAATCTCTGCAACAATGTGATGGTTATCTCAGTTAAAATCAGAGAAGGATACAATATCTTTATTGCCACTGTACAAGTACAATGCAATTAAACTGCAACGTCCTCACCGGATACATCTACAATACGGTCGTTAACAGTTGGTTTATACAGTAAGTACACTAACATAAATAGTGTGTATTTCTGTTTGGCAACGCAAACAGTGTAAACAACGTAGAAATATAAGCAGCAGTATTACAGCATTTTTATAATTGTAGTGCGATGATATTAGATGTGCGGTATTTATAGCTGGGGCAGTTGAATTGCACTTCAATATTCAAATCGATACTCAGAACGATTTTTGAGAAGATATTATAACATTATTTCCTGTACTGAACAGTGTGAAAACTAGATTTATGGCAACATTTCTAAAGAGCATTATATTCAGCGAACGTGAAAATCGTTTACAAGATTCGGGATAAAAAGACGTACAGCTGTGCGAGTCGGGAAAACGCAGTCGAACATGTCACAGCCCAGAGCGACACACACCACCAGGTCCACGGCGTAGCTGCAACACACACAAAAACCATCAGTAAATGTGTGTTCAGAAGAAACGACATGTAACGCCACAAAACATTAAGCCTATCCGCTGCTCCAATCCATGAAGTAACCTTTAAACTTGTTAATGCCAGTGTGTGCCATCACAATCCAAATTCAAACCTTAATTCAAACCCAAGTTCAAAGCCAAATTAACCACTGCAGTGCCCTAGATGCTCCTATGCATACAAGAAAACAGAAAAAAAAAAAAATGCCCTGTAGGGTTGCCCTTCCACTGGAGAACACAAGATGCAGTGTCCTATAAGCTCCCCTACATGCAAGAAAACATGAAATGCCCTAATGGGTGTCCTTCTGGTGGAGAACACATGATGCAGTGCCCTATAGGCTCCCTTAAATGCGAGAAAACATGATGATGTGCCCTCTAGGGAGCCCTTCTGGTGGAGAACACATGATGCAGTGTCCTATAAGCTCCCCTACATGCAAGAAAACATGAAATGCCCTAATGGGTGTCCTTCTGGTGGAGAACACATGATGCATTGCCCTATAGGCTCCCTTAAATGCGAGAAAACATGATGATGTGCCCTCTAGGGAGCCCTTCTGGTGGAGAACACATGATGCAGTGCCCTATGGGCTCCCTCAAATGTGAGAAAACATGATGACGTGCCCTCTAGGGTGCCCTTCTGGTGGAGAACACACGACGCAGTGTCCTATAAGCTCCCCTACGTGCAAGAAAACATGAAATGCCCTAATGGGTGTTCTTCTGGTGGAGAACACATGATGCAGTGCCCTATAGGCTCCCTTAAAAAGCAGGAAAACATGGCGTGCCCTCTAGGAAGCCCTTCTGGTGGAGAATACATGATGCAGTGCCCTACAGGTGCCCCTACATGTAAGAAATTGAGATTAAATGCCCTCTAGGAGTTCCAGCATGTGAGAAATATATGCCATTCTAGAGTCCTTCAGTATTGGGATTTCAGGAACACGCTGGTCTAGAGGAGAAGCCTCACGTTTGAGTTCCTGCCGTAAAAACACACCTAATTATGCTCACACACGTTAAAATGCTGCACATCCAGCGAATCTAAGATGGTAGTAAACGTTCACGTGCGCCAATACGGCCACCACTAAGCAGGACGTCTAACCGGTGGCAGGAGGCTGTCAATCAAACCGTGAGCTGTGAGGAAATCCCACCTGGTTTTATTCAGACGTCTGACTGTGTCCTGAAGGTAACGTTTCAATTCCAGCTGGTGCTAACTGCCATTTTGCACATGAGCGAGTGCAGCACCTGCTTCATACCAGCTACATTTGGAAGGTTGTATAAACAAGGAAGCGAGTTTTTACCCGACTCCCATCAGGTAGCGAGGCTTCTCTCTGGGCAGGTGGTCTGTGCTGAGAGTCACCATCTTCCAGAAGTCGTCCTTCTCCTCTCCGCCACTCAGACCGCCGATGGCGAAGCCGGGCACGTCTCTCTTCGTCATCTCTGTAGGATGAAAGCCATCATGCAAATGCAGATGCAGACACGCAGACACACAGACACACACACACACACACACACACACACGTTAAAGGAACATTCCACCCTGAAGCACATTAAATATGTTTATATTGATGTGTTTAGTGATTCTTTTGCTAATTTGTCGATTGGTGCCGTATTTGCGTTATTCCTGCGAGAAGCTGACGTCACAGGGCGTCATGAAATCGTGCGCATGGCTTTCTCCAGAGCAAGCGGGTGACTACACCTCCTGTCTTCACTGAGGACGCCGTCGCACCACCTTCGGTCTCCCGTGTCCTGCGTCTGGTGAGAACATCCTACCTCCTGAATTCATCATCGCTCTGGTATAGACCTCATGGCTCCACCTTCGCCTCAGGTCAGGATGACGACGTTCTTCCTCCAGTCCCCGTGGACATCGTGCTTAGTGGTCCAGGACCTTCTTCCTTCTCTCCCCGTTAGAAGAGGGAGATTATTATGCACTACACGTCCCGTTCCTAGTTCGCTTTTGTTATTGTTTCAGTTTCATATACGTCCTTGCGTCCTGTTCAGTCTACTCTAACTATTTCTCCCGTGTCTCGTTTTTCAGTCAGTTATGCCGTATATACATTTCCGGTTCACGTTCTTGGTCACCGCGCGTCCTTGTTTCTTCGTGTGTGTAATTCTGGGGACCTAGTTATTTTTGTTAACCCTAAGCTGTTCTCCTACATGGGCTTCGAGATGAATTCAGAATGCGGGCGGACGTCGAATAAAAAGGCGGCAGAGGGACTCACCGTCCAAACACGCCCTGCGCAGCTCCGCATTAAGGCCCCCCTGAATGATGCCGAACAGGTTTTGCCGATGTGGATTTTTATTGGCCGAGATGCAGCGGTCCAGCCAGCGCACGGAGCGACGCATGGCTTCCTCCACCCTCGGCCCCGTCACCGTGCTACTGACCACGTCGTCCAGCTGCATCATGATGTCCGAGCCTGTACAGAAACCCAAAAATAAACGAGGACATGCTCACTTCTAACTCGATCAGCTCGAATGATTTAACGTGTACTAGCGTCCACTAAACTTTGCGAAAAAGAAAGCGGCATCACGTTAACTCTGAGCTTCTCAATCCAAGCCTTACAGTCTTGGACAAGGACTACACCGTTTCTGGAACGTTCCTGCTCTAGATTTTCACCATACTGAAGAAAACAGGGAAGTGATATGGACTTGCACAACTGTGACATGAAAACACATGATTTTAAAAAAAATAAATAAATAATTTTTGTCGCAAAAATCCTTATTTTACTTTTTGAAACCTCTGCTGCACTGCTTTCAGTGCTTGATTTACCAGTTTCCGTGGTTACAAGGGTAGCATCTGGCTAGTGTGATATGGTTGCACAAACGACACAGCCAGCTACATAATGTATGTATGCAAAACCACCCAGAGAACCACAAATCAGAGGCCTTCCTGCCCATTTTACCTTTAAAGTAGACGCACAGATACATTATACGCAAAACCAAAACCAGCACTTGCGTTTGTATTGTATTGAAAAATAACACTAGATTGTAAATATTAATAAATATAATAGAATTACATTCTGTTCAACTTTTTTCTCGTCACTCGCCCCGGCCACTTCACAGTCGCTCTGCCTCTTGTCACTAATAAATACGATGTGCGGTTAAGTGTGCGTGAGGGTTATCTTTACAAATTTATTTAAATTTATGGTTTTTGCTTTATTTTAGTACTCAAATGTCTTTGTGTATTAAAAAAAAACAAAAAACAAACGTAACATTTTAAACGGTCACGTTCGGGGTTCTCGTGGTCTGGATCGAGGACCTGTGCGTTACTTCAACACTCTGTCCGTATAAAGGCGATGAGGATGAGCTGAACAGGTACCGAGGCTGTTCTGGATGCCGATGGACTGCTCGGGGGTGAGCAGGATCTCCTTTCCGTCGTACGGTGAGCGGAACAGGACTCCCTCCTCCGTCACCTCGGACAGCTCCACCAGAGACACCATCTGAAAACCTCCGCTGTCCTGACAGGAGGAAAGGGAAGTTACGGTTTTTTGTTTTTTTTTTTTAAAACTGTCGCAATTCCTAACGGTGCCATTTATTTAAAGGAGCAGTCTGTAATTTTGAGAGCCCCCTGTAGCCTGGAAGGTGAACTGCAACAACAACAGCAACAATCAATCAAAAGTCAATTAAAGTCAAGTGGTCTCGGGTCTTCTCCACCAAAATAAATGTCTAAACTTCGTGTTAAACCTCTAGATTTACCTTTACAGGTATTTGACACCCTTATCCAGAGATTTAGTCTTCGTCTTCGACGGATTCTTACACTGTAACCGACTTTTAATGCGTTTTAAATGTACTGTAGGGTAAGCTTTCGCCAAACCAATTTTCCTACGCATTTCTAAACACAGTACTCACGCCGTTATATTTAAAGGATGTCCCCCTCATGAGGTTAAGATGGAGGTGTTGGAAGAAGACGAGCAGTGAAATGTGCAGCACAGGGATAAGACAGGAGAAGGGATGGAAAGCACAGCGGTGCGGTGATCTTACCGTCAGGAGGTTTCGTTTCCAGTTCATGAATCCGTGCAGGCCGTTGGCTTTCTCGATCAGCTCAGGACCCTGCAACACACACACACACACACACACACACACACACACACACACACACACACACACACAGAACTAAAAACAGGAAAAGCAAGAATAAATAAAACAAGGAGCTGTAATAAAAGCAGGGAGAAGCCTTCTCCTCCAAGGAAAGAACACATTAAAATCCCACGAAGTGCACTGAAATGCGCAGCATTATTCGACCTAATTTCCACTGAAACAGGAAGTCAGGGCGAGACATATCGAGTGGCTCCTCCCCCTTTTTAAATAGTCGATAGCGTTTACTTGACAGTACTTGCTGTACTTGACAGTTAGTACCATGGATTTTTATAATGTCGGGGGCGGGACACTTCAGATTCTAGAGAGCGTTTGATTGGACAGAAAATCTGATGAGATGCTGACGTGCAGAATGATGTCATCAAAATGGTTGATCCGTATTGAGAGACCGTAAATTTTGAATGCGTACATCTTTTAAATGCGGATTTTGTCAATGTTTCGGAGCACACTAGCTTATATTTAACCTTAAAGCTGAGATATTCATACTAAATGTCACAAAACTTCAGTTTTGATTTCATGGGGACTTTGTTGAAAAGTTGATTTTTTTTTACTTATTGTGGCACCAAAGGTTGCATGAAAAACACACAGAACTGTATGAAGACGCGAGAAGTGACCCTGGGGCTGATTTCTTTCTATAAGTGATTGAGAGGATGACTACACCGAGTGACACGTACCAAAGATCCGATAACACATCAACAACAGTGACAGCGAAAGTGCGTCTGAAATACAGTCGCAGGTGAAAAACACGTGCGATTTACTCATCATGCTTGTTATTTATTCATCATCCGTGATGATGCCTTTGGAGGAGAAACTAAAAGTAGATAGACTAAACACACGTCGTCCAATCAAAGTACAAATCACACACAAGGACAGACAGCAGAACTGTATATTTAGTGTTTTCTTGGTTTGAATGAAGGTTTTATAAGTTTTCTGCTTACCGTGTTTAGTATTCGGAGGAAACATTCATGACTTGAAACACAAATCATGAATGCAGCTGTTTATCTGATTAAGTGTGTGTCTGCGTAATGGTTTTGGCCCCTCATCATTATTTTTATCCCCTCAGTGAGGCGCTGTGATATAATGCATCGTTCAACCCTAATAATTTCACTGCTGAGATCAGATTTTAGCCACTCTGTGCTAGAAAGAAATCAGCCCCAGAATCGCTTCTCGTTTCTCCGTACCATTCGGTCTTTTTTTTATGTCTTTTGGTGGTGCTTTCGCACTCAGCTCCGCAAAATAATCTGCTTTAAGACAAGGCAACTAATCTGATGTAGATGCTACAACTCTACAAACCTTATATTGATGTTTCTTTATCTCTGAAAATACAGGAAGGACTCAGCCCTGACAGGAAGGACTCAGCCCTGCTATGTTATGGTACAACCTGTAGAGTCTGCACTGAGATTTCATTCACGTACCGGTCTCATGCCCAGGTGATACGTGTTCCCGAGGCAGATGTGACAGTCCAGCTGTTCCAGCTGCTCCGCGGTGATTCCCTTCATGGTGCCCTGCGTGCCCACCGGCATGAACACCGGCGTGTTAACGCTGCCGTGGGGAAGAGTGAGCACACACGCCCGCGCCTTGCTCACCGGACACTCCGCTACGATCCGGAGAGCAAGCGGGAAAGCCGAGGAAACCGCTTTAACAACTGCCATGTCGGATTTACACTCGCATGTGCCACTCTCTTCTGCGGGCGCCGCCATTTTGAAAAGCACTCAGCTTAATTCAATATCCGTATTCCCTCCTAAGCCCCGCCTCCCTTGCGCTGATTGGCTGAAATCTCCTTTCCTGAACGTGGATTGGCTGGAGTTGCTCTTCTCTTCTCTTCTTTTCTCTTCTCTTCTTCGAAATATAAAAATGGAAATATGTATATTTCTAATATAATGAGAAAATGTATACATAAGATAGTTGTAAGTTTGAATGAGATTTTTAACGGCCTTTGTAGGTGTGAACAACCAGCCAATCAGAGCGCAGGAGACGAGATCACGTGAAATATACCAGGAAGTAGTTCGCTAAACAATACAAATTATTATTATTATTATTATTATTATTATTATTATTATTATTATTATTATTATTAGAAAGGGTTTTAAAGGATTTCCTTAAGTTGTTCCATTTCTCAGTAATTTAGATACTAATTTTGGTAAAATATGTTATCTTTAAAATTAGATTTTATTACAACAAAACTGTAGACAATATCGACTGAAAAAGAAACAAATTAATTCCTGTCTTAGAAATATATATACATTTTTTTTTAAATACAAAGTAAAAGAAATGACGTGACTCGTGTTATATGTCAGGTAACAGGTGTTATCCTATAAACACATTATAATAGACTTTGCATTTGTGCTCCTTTTGTGGTCTCCACACAAAAGATATTTCTCTCTCGTGTGGGATTTGTACTGCATTTATACAAACCGAATTAGAAAATTGATTATGGTCATCATATCTCGTATTCTTTCAAACATTTCTTTGAAAGTTTGAAAATGTCATTCTTAGTTTAACAGTTTACAAGACAGAGGATTTTATTATTTTACTTTTAACTGAATATGAACTAATACTTGAGTCATCTTAAATGTCTCTAACCTAAAAAAAAAAAAAAAAAAAAAAAAGCATCTTAATGAAATAAATAAAGATCCTTTATGTATGCTCATGATAATAGAACAGTTTAGTAGGGACAGCAACCTTAAAAAAGCTGTTTTCAGGGCAAACTTATCATCTCATTTATTTTTTTGTGTAAAACATAGTCTATGTTTTCTGTTTATTTGTATTCTTGCATATCATAATTCAAATGTCAACACTATTCTTGTTTATTTTAGCGAAAGGAAGGACACTGTTTTTAAGAATTAAGGCACTTATGGCTTCAAAGAGATCTCTGATTAAGAGGTAGAAATCTTGCTACTTATAGAATTGTAATTTTTGGTTTTCTGAAGTATGAAAAAATAAATAGTACCTTTTTCTTCAAAATTCATAAATGTAAATTCTCAAAGTGCAGAACTCTCTTTTTGGTCTTCAAATATGAGCTTAAAAGTTATTTTGAGTTTATTGCACATACATTATTATTATTATTATTATTATTATTATTATTATTATTATTATTATTATTATTTATTCTTCCTCCCTGTTCTCCTGGCTTGTTGATGTGTTATTGTGATCTTACTGGCACAATAATAATAATAAAAATAAATAAATAAAAAAGAAAAGAAGAGAAAAGAAAAAAGAAAAGAAAAATGAACTAAACCATGCTAGATTTGAACTGAAGTATAGTAATGTAAGTAATGTGAGGTTGGCAGTTCAGTTGACCAATCGTGTTGCGCACGGCTTGCGCTTGAGCGAGGAGTGAACCAATGGGAAGAAAGAATCAAACCCGGAAGCATTCGAAAGGACCAATCCTTGTTCGGGCTGTCAGCATGACAGGGGGCGGGGCTTAAAGTCACCGGCAGAGAGTCGGATGTCGCCTGACCGGATGGTCGCTGGAAGTTTTTTTGTTTTGTGAGTTTTTTTTTTTTTTTTTTTGAAACGCCGATTGACTAATGTTAAATTAACCTCTTAATTAACCTTTTTAAACGCGCACACAGTAACGTTTGCGAATAGCAAATGATTGTTAGTTTCCCTTAAGTTATTTAAGTTATGTGTTTTCAGTGACAGACCGATGACTGAAAGTGATTAAAGGGTGGAACTTGGAAGTAACCCGAGCACCTTGCTACACGAGCCCGAGCCGAGCCGAGTCCAGCCGAGCCCTGCCGAGCCGAGCCGAGCCCAGCTGAAGCCCAGCTGAAGCCATGGGGAACCGGGGGATGGAGGAATTGATCCCCCTGATCAATAAACTTCAGGATGCTTTCAGTTCCATCGGGCAGAGCTGCAATTTGGATTTACCCCAGATCGCCGTGGTGGGAGGACAGAGCGCCGGAAAGAGCTCGGTTTTGGAAAATTTCGTCGGCAGGTTGGTTTCGTTATGATTTTCCTGTTTTCAACTTGCTAAACTCAATCTAAAACCTGCTTATAGGCAACTATTTCAGTCTTCCCCGCGTGTTGGCTCGTTTTGTTTGGTTTGTTTTGTTTTCCCCTTCTGTACATTTCCGTCGTCGTTAGGGTTTTTAGGCAGTCGATTGTCATAGACTAGTTTTTTTTTCTTTTTTCTATGGGATTCACAAACGCCAGTTACGTAGTTCTCCTAAGCGCCGTCCGTTGGAACGAAAAGAGCGGACGCAGAGTGCGCACAAGGCGGAAGCTGAGCAGCGAGCCGACAGCGAGCGAGAAAGGGAAATTTGAAGGTGGCCTGTTTGCATGCTGGCCTTGAAATATGATAACAGTCGGTTTATGGTGGTTTGAACAAAGTTTCACTTTTTATTTAGCTCGGTAAAATGTCACGCAGACTCACTATTCTCGCTGCAGGACGGGTTTTTTGCAACGTTAGCAGCATAGCTAGTAGTTTAAGCTAGATAGGCAGCTAATATAATAAATAACAGTAATGTGTGTTTCAGAGCTGTGCCTTAGTTTTATAGACACCGATACGATAGTGTATATATTTAAAAAAAAAAAAAAATTTTAAAAATAAATAATTTTTTCGATGACTCATCATGTACTAGTCTTGTTTTCGTCCAATTAAATGCTCGCAAGATTGAATAAGTCCCGCCCCCTGGGGTGTTTCTTGCTGTACAGTCGCAGATTCTTAGCAGCAATGTTTTCTGTTTGTTTTTGGCCATGAATCTTCTCACTACTTTTACTGTTCCCGTTTCCAACTATCCCTTAGTGGAGGGGGAAAAAAAGGTCTGTGTATTTGGAACAGGGTGGAGTTTTTTTGAGTCGGAGGTTATGTGACTTTCCGGAGGAGTGTCGATGCCTTTATGTCGAAACGTCAGACTGATCGAGGGCGCAGTTCCGTCTACGCTTATCAATCAGTAACAGTCAGCGATATCACTTTGTCTTCCAGTCAGGAGCATCAGTGGTCTCCTGTGTGACGACCCTGCGACTCTCGTACAACATAAGTCCGGAAACGCGCAGGTCTGGGATGTCTGTCCGGTTAAGATGGACGTCAGAAAATCCTCCACAGCCTCTTGTAAAAGTCTTCATATTTAGCTAGTTCGAAAAGCTACTCTCGGGTGTTTCGATTCGGCAGGGGTGGGGTGGGGGTGTGTCATGGCGTCATGGCGTCATCTCGAACGCTATTGGCTGTTGTTTAGATCGGTCAAGTACTTCGCCACGCCGTCACTGACTTCCTGTTTCATGTGAATATGAAAAGTGTTTTTGCATAACATTAAGAGTCGACAGCACGGCAAAATAGGAAGTACTCGAAGCACTTTTGTGAAGCCTTTCAGCGCCATGAAAAAGTTTGTATTGTGAGCTGAAATCTTTCAGGTGTATCAGGTGTATCAGGTGTATCAGGTGTATCAGGTGGGCGTTCTGGCTTGAGCAGGTAAACAGTTTGGACTCTGGAGGCTGTTTACTGCAGCCACACCCAGGCAAAACAGCAACCTGTGGCCCACACACACACACACACACACACACACACACACACACTCTCTTCATCTAGATGAGCTGCTGAATCACTGCTTCTTTCGTATATTATTCGGGACACTGGGACAATTTGGAGCAGGACCGGAGAGAAAACCCTGCGATCCATGAACTCATAGACACATCGGCACCCTGCTGGCATTTCCTCTTCCTCTTTCTGTCTGTCTAGCCGTTCCGTCATCAGCTCACTCAGGCTGTAATGATTTCCCCCAAACTTTATTCGCACGTCTAGGGATCTGGGAATGATTAGACCGCTTTTATCCGGGGTGAAGAGACGTGCCTTTGGTCTGAGTGTCCAGAGGGTTTCATTTATGCAGTCATCTAGTCACGATATCCGTTATAACCTGTACTGCCTTCTGATAAGTAAGGAATAAAACACTCTGCGTTGTGCTGTTACAGGGAAATAATCAGTGACGGGCTGGCGTGACGAAGCGCAGTTACTGTTAACACAACAAGGTCGATTATTTTCCTGTGGGAGCCTGTCCTGGAGTGCGTTATTCCTTTTATACTAGAGGCATTTGGCGACGATTGCGAATATTTATTTATCAAATAACGATGCATAGTTTTTATCCGTTTATAGTTGCGTTTAATGCTGTGGGACGTGTCAGACCAGTTGTAGCTGAGGAGTTGAATATGTGTAGAATGAAAACGGAATTTTTTTGCTCGGAAATGTGAACAAAACCTGAGTGACACATTGATTTATATTTTTTCAGTGTTTAATGGACAAGATGCATTATTATTATTATTATTAGTAGTATTATTATTAATAGTAGTAGTAGTAGTAGTAGTATTTCAGTTGGTTTTGACTGACGTGACCTCCTGCGTGTCCCTGTGTCCTTCACATAGTTTGTGTAACACAGCCAGTGGCCTCTAAAGCAGCCTGTTCGGCAGGTTTTTTTTTTTTTTTTTGTAGCTAAGGAATAAGTGCGTGTCGAGCCCCGCCCTGCCTGTGCACGCTAGCAACCACACACACACACACACACACACACACATGGACGGAGCTGAAGCTATGAACTGCTTTAACACACGCTCGTATCTTGTACACATTAACACGGGCGTGATCGGAGTGGGCAGGACTTCGCGCTGCTCAGGCACCAGACTCGTACCAAGAATCCCTTCTGCATGACCTTAAGGGTTCTGCGAATTGGAAAAGTTTTAGTTCTGTGGTTCGAAGCGGTGATTGCTCTAGAAACCTTTACGTGGGATGGCAAAGGGGTGGCTGGGAGGTCTGTTTCTCTTAGACCTTAAACCGCTGCTCCTGAGGCTTTTTTTTGTTCTGTCTCGTGCCGCTCTCCGAATCAAAATACTGCCAGATATAACGTTTCTTTTTCATATTTTCTCACCCACGTCCTGGCGTGGTTCTGTATTCACATACTGGCGCTTTAAACTGTTAACTGCGTATTCGAACGCCCATGTGCGTCCCTAAACCAGATACAGACTTGCAGCTTTATATCAGTTGAATTTTCTGTCTTTTTATTTGTGTTAATATTCATAATAATAATAATAATAATAATAATGCGTTTTATTTATAGTGCGCTTTTCTTGACGCAAAGCGCCACAAGATTAAAAAGTAAAAAGGAAGCAAGACGATCAAAGAATAAAAAGAATAGGGGTTAGTTACATGAAAACGCACGTCAAAGCAATAGCACATAACATGTCAGATGAGGGTAGTGCCAATAACCAGAACAGAGTCGCGTTGTTCATGAACAGATCGACGCCATTACCCTTCGTTTACAGTAGCACTCGGTCATGTCGCTCGTAGTTTGTATCTTGTGGGCGTGTACTATCCGGCGCTTTAATCCTCATGAGAAACTATAGTAGCCGAAATACACAATACACACTTTGTTTATGATTTAACGGTTTACGTTATGTGCTCGGCTACGTAAGCGATCCAGCTGCACTAGCTACGTACACTCTCCAGAGGCACAGACGATCTCTGCTACTTCCTTCCAGGCTTTATTTTTCTCTATACTCTATACCTATAATCAGGATAAGTTCAAACCACGGTTATATTTAGGGGTGTAACGATACACTCCGGTCTCGATTCGATTCATGCCGCTGGCTTCAACGATTCGATTCACTTCGATTCCCAGAATATTATTTTGAACAAAATTTGAATTAAAAAATGATGACTGAAGAGACTCCTTTTTTTTTTTTAAATTTCTGACTCATGAACAATGCAAAGCAATGTGCAGTTTTGTCTGTATATAACTAAATAAATCGAAAATGGCTGCAAACACAGGTGTAGTATTGTAAACAAACTGTAGCACGGGTTCACCTTATCTTAAAAATGAATCTTAGGAATGAATAAATGAATTCTCCCAAAAGTTTAAGCGAATAAACCAAGTCTCTGACCCGGGGAAAATGATGGAGGGAAACATAATGAGTCCTGTGGCAGTGAAAATAGAGCTCCAAAGTCGCTAAAGTGCCCAACTTCCACGACCTCTTTCTCAGGCACCGTAGATCACAGCGGCACGTGGCTGGTCTCGTGACAAAGCTACCGAAGAGTCTTTTGAACGGTTATAACGTGGTCATGTAACCACATAACGTGTAATGCGTGTCATTCATTGTGCTCTGGAGCTATCTATTTATTTTAACTCTATTGGGACCTCTGGTGTTCAAACAGTACAACCGCTTTAGATGCATAATTAATATAGAACGCTCATCTACATGACGTACATAAGCTTTCGCACATTTCTACGATGCACATCGTTCCATTTTTTTCCCTATATCGCTCATTGTTAGTTATATAACCCCTAGTTATAATGCTGCGTTTGACTTACGTCGGAAGTAGGAAGTCAGAACTCGACTCCTTGCGTTCAAGATGCCTCCTCAAAACTCTGAACACTGTATAGTCAATGTTTTAGATGTAACAAGCGAGTATTATCTGTATGTAGCTCGAGCTAAAGCAAATACTCGTGTATGTACAGTGCAACTCATTTAAGGGTAAAAAGTACTACTGTGTTTACCGCTGATGCTGTGAGCGGCCATGTCGATTTGACGTCACTTGCTGAACTCGGGTCTGAGGAGACCGTCCTGAGTTTACGAGTAGGAATTACGAGTTGGGGGGCGTTGTCTTCATTTGTTTTTAATTTTGTAAACTTTAATCGAATGCAGCAATAAATTCGGTAAACGGGAACCAATTTACAGGTTCCGATCCGGGAACCTCGGACCAGGGTTGGTCTGAGGAATCATTCAAAGCCGATCATTGGGATTTGTCGCTTTACCACGTCATACCTGATTCGCATAGAAATTGAGAAAGTCTCCGTTGAAATCCCGGCTCCACGTCTGAGGTGTGCATAGAAGATGACTGGACACCTGTCACGTTGTCACGTGAACGTAGGGTTAGTCTTGCAGTGTAATTTAATCAAAATGCTTCCATGGAAACCTCTTTTCAAATCTGTAGCTTCAATTCCTTCACCTTAGGTAAGAGCTTCATCCTGGTCAGGATAACGGTGATACTTGCTGATGTTGCTTTTGCTAATTAAATTAAATTAAATTAAACCGCCATTTCTTCATCTGTCCAAACAGTCCTCTTCGGGCCACGTTAGTGTTTAGATATAGCGATGAAATATGACTCGTGCCGTCACGCGAAAATCCGCTCTCTGTTGCACAAAATGGCTCTGAGCCAAAAGAGTCGACCGCCATTGTTGAGCCGAGTCGATTGACCTGACTCACTGAAAAGAGTCCCGTCACTACAGTACACGTGCTGTATACTACAACAAACGATGGTCGGTTGAGGAGTGTGCACTTACAACACAGCTTTTACGTAAGATGCATTCAAAGCACGCATTTCCATAACAAATAGTGATGAGCCACTTCTTACGAAATGCAGGATTTCAGGTTGATAACACATGGCCAGCCAAAAGCTTTCAAACACCCTAGCGCTTATTTATTTATTTATTTATTTATTTATTTATTTATTTCACAAATAAAAGTTGAGTAAACTGTTAAATCAGAGAGTGTATACATCGGAGGGGAAAAAAACTGACATCCTAGCGAGTGAAAATATCCTGAATATAGTCAAATGAATCCAGTTTTTCCTATTAAAAGATTGCAGTAAACAAAATACACTGATAAGTCTAGTTTTGTTTGCAGATAAGTTTAAGCATTTATTTATCGGAAGAAGCAATGAAGCAAAATTATCTTCCAATAGAATAAGAAAATGTAAACCTTGAAATGAGTAAAAGTATCTAAATCTTATATTTGGTTTATAGATATAATCTCATAATAAGAAATATTAGATAAATTTGGACGTATTCAAAATATTTTCAGCGGCGAAGATAATTTTGCTGATTTTGTGAAAACAAAAAAACAAGCTTTAATTGGGGGGGAAAAAGAGGCATGAATGATGAGTTATGCGTTTAAATTAAAAAATTTTTTTTTTTATCCATTTCTAGTTACAATTAATGCTTTAGAACGTCCAGGAAAACAAGTTAGTTCACTTACGTTATATAACTCGTCTTGTTGCCGAGAAACGCTGTAGTCGTTAATCGGCAATCAGTCGTTAATTATTAATTAATGATCAGTTACACACTTCTAGCACATACCATAGCTCAAATGGTATATTATATCTGTATGATATATATATATATATATATTATGATATATTATTGACACAGGTCTAGTACACAGTTGCCTCCAACCAACTTTAAGCGGTTCTGAGCAGCAGGCGAGCGTCACGAGTTAACGCACTGTTAGTTTTTTAAATTAAATGTTTTCTTTTTTCAGTAAATATTACACACGTTATATATTTTCAGAATTAGACTCATATTTTTTTAATGCTGAAAGTTATTTGAACGATTAGTTCGTGATGGTGATAGTGATGAGACTCTTATCTGTTAGCTATCTTTGTAATAGCTACACGTGTTCAAAAGCATTAAAAAAATAAAAAAATTTTAAAAATGGTCGTTTTCTGATGTTCGAAGATCCCGTGTTCTACTTTTACACTGTTACCATGACAACCATTGTGGATACAGGAGTAAATGAGTCTACTGGACTGCAGGAAGTGAATCAAAGGACAGAGCTGTGTGCGGAAATGCCGTGTGATCTGGAGATTTGGGTGAAGAAGAAGAGAAAATAAACTCCATACTTGACGTTAAACTAGTTGTTTATATAATTATCTATTCATTTATTTAGCGCTGACTCCATGCCGGAGTGCGTATATTTATATGCACGCTTGGTCGAGGTTTCTTTACCTGTTTCTAACTCATGAACGAAATAGTTTTGGAGGACGTTTTTAGATCTTGAAATAAACCAAATGAACCAAAAGTATCGCTTTCACTCTGATCCAGACTATGCAAATGAAGCAGTAGATCAGTAGTAGTAGTCAAATCGCACAAGAAAAAAAAAAAACGGATTTAAACGAATATTTATTTCAATATCGGTAACCTCAGCGACGGCTGTAGATTTTTCTCAAAGCGTCCCTTATGTTTAACTCTAAACACAGGGCAGGTCTGGACTTAACATATGATGCTCATCAAAGGCGAGTGCTTTAGGATTTTGGGCTGAAAAGAGAGGCTGGTGAGGGAAAGACTGTCTATAGCTGCTGTAACGTAAGTGAGAACAGGAATTAACTTGTTTCACAGATATACCACAACATTAAATGTAACTATAAATGGATAAAGAGTATGGAATGTTGTTCTTTAATAAAGAAAACATTGTAATCGTTGGCAAATTGCTGTGGTATAAGAGGAATCAAACACCTTGGGATGTGCTGTTATAGGAAAATAATCAACTTTGTGTCGGTACCAGTAAACATTCGTGAAATCTTCGTGTTGTATAAGCTCAGGGTCCTGGCTGTTCGGCTTCCTCAACAGCCAACTCTCTGTGTGTGTATATGTGTGTGTGTGTGTGTGTGTGTGTGTGTGTATGTGTGTGTGTGTGTGTGTGTGTGTGTGTGTGTGTGTGTGTGTGTAACCGTTATGTCATCCTTTGATTTCACAGTGTGACGCAGTGTGTTTTTGGTCACCGGCGCACGCACACTGCATGAGTAACGTGTGTGTGAGACAGAGTGCTGGTTGTAATGGCAGCATGGCATCCCTGAGGAGGAACTGTGTGTGTGTGTGTGTGTGTGTGTGTGTGTGTGTGTGTGTGTGTGTGTGTGTGTGTGTCTGTGTCTCACAATGACACTGGTCTCTTTCAGTAGACTTTCTCCTTGAGATAAATACTTAACCACAGCATTCTGTGCAGCAGAGCTGTTGAAATTGTGACGGTCTACACACTGCTTTTGCTAATCGTGAAATTGTGACAGGCTGAGTGTCAAATCAAAATCTTTTCATATATATATATATATATATATATATATATATATATATATATACACACACACACACACACACACACACACACACACACACACACACACACACGGCTATGGAAGCCTGTTTCCAGCACGGAGAAAAAAATAAAAAAGGTAATAGCAATTCATCTCGCAATTCTCGCAAATCTCGCAATTCTGACTTTGTTTCTCGCAATTACGAGTTTGCATCTCGCAATTCTGACTTTTTTTTTTTTTTTACTCGCAATTTAGACATCCACTTGACACAGCGTGCGCTAGCGTCTGGTTTTCTTTGTCTTGACTAGCTGATGAGTGTTCTTACTGTATGTAGCCTATTTATACAGGATGATTGCTTTGTTGGTGCACTCTTTGTAACGCACCAAATGTCAAGTGGACGTCTGAATTGCAAGAAAAATGTCGGAATTGTGAGATGCAAACTCAAAATTGCGAGAAATGTAGAAGTGCAGAATTATGAGAAATAAAGTCGCAGTTGCCTTTAAAAAAAAAAAATCTTTCGTCCGTGCCGGAAACGAGATTCCATACTTGGCATTAATTTCAGGATGTGCTGTTATAGGAAAATAATCAGTGACGGTGTAGTGTGATTACTGTTAGAAAGCACTGACACTGGAGACTCCTTCCATCAATGTTAAGTAAATGTCTTCTCACAGAAAACGTCACTATATCTACGATTATGCAGGTTTTGATCAGTTCATGTGGAGCTTCTGCCGTACAAGTCACCTGTAAATGAGCTGTTACAATAGAAACGATAATATACAACAATATTATTAATATAAACCCGTGATCTGCAGCTGAACTACTGTCAGAGCTGCTGTTATAGAACATTAATCAACGCCTTCTGACAAATCAGAATCCAGAATTCAGCAGCGCTTTGATCAAAACAAAAAAAAAAAAAAGTCAGCTGTGTCTTTTTTGACAAAGAGAAACAAACCCTTAATAAAATTTAAGGCACATCTTAGAGATTTTGTTGACCGTGATGTGACCTTTTAGCCATACGACTTGTACACAGTTACTTCCTGGTTATGAAAGCGGTTAGCTGATAGGATCTGTTTTTAGTTACAACAGACATGTCATGACTCGTGTCGTAAAGCAGGACCAGGAAGTAAACATACAGTGCCTTAAAGGCAGATATGCAAATATGGTGTGGTTCTTCCTTAGGTTTTGTTTAAGCGTTTCTGGTGTGCTGGTCATGCCCCGGGCGTGGTTATTGTTACACCCATAATTCCCTGTTTATTTACTGCAACGTGTGCCTTTCATTTCTTATAATTATATTTTCTTCACCGTTAGCACTAGTACAATAGCAAACATGAAATCTGACAGGATTTCTGAGAGGAAATGTCCATAACTACTAGCCAAAATCGTACTAGTCAATTTTATCTAGCTGGCTATGACAGGATTTCTGAACGTATTATAATTATTATTATTATTTTTTTAAAAATAATCTTTATAATCTCCTTTGCTAAAGCTAGTCAGCTAACTAACATGAGCTAACCTGACAGGATTTCTGGGAGGAAAATTTCATAACTGCATAATCTTCATAATCTTACATGCTAATTCTATCCAGCTAACTAACATGAGCTAACCTGACAGGATTGATCATTTCTGAAAGGACGTCTTAGTCATATTCATAGATATATATATATATTTTTTTCCCATTCTTAAATCTTTATAATCTCTTCTGAAGTTAGTTAGCCAAGGATATAACTGGATCTGTCATTTCTGAAAGGAATTCTAAGTCACATATATAGATTTTTGTCCTTTATTAAACCTTTATTATCTCCATTGCTAATGCTAAACAGCTGGCAAAGATGAACTAACTTGACAGGATTTATAAGAGGAAAATCTCATAACTGCGTAATCTTCATTATGTTACTTGCTAATACATATATCCATCTAGATAACATGAGCTAATATGACAGGATTTCTGAGAGGATTGTTAAATCTTCTTTGCTAATGTCAGTCAGCTAACTAAAATGAACTAACCGGACAGGATTAGTCATTTCTGAGAGGATTTTTTTTAAGTCATATTCATAGTTTTTTGATTTTTTTTTGTCACAGTCTTAAATCTTTATTTAAGCTCTGTTGCTAATGCTAACCAGGTGGCTAAAATGAACGAACTTGACAGGATTTCTGAGAGGAAATGTCCAGAACTCATAATCTCACTTGCTAATTATATCCAGCTAACATTAGCTAATATATCAGGATTTCTGAGGGGATTTTTCTCACATTTTTAAATCTTTATAATCTCCTCTGCTAAATCTGGCCAGCTAACTAACATGGGCTGAGGATATCTGAGAGGAATTTTGAGTCCTATTCATAAATTCTCATAATGCTACTTGCTAAAACAAGTTCCGCTAACTAAACAATTAATATTTGTAAGCCTTCTCAGTAAAACCCTGTAAAACATGGAATGTTCAAACTAAATTGTGATAATTTAAAAACATGGAATCTCGTGCTGTAAAACTGGACTTGATTTCTGGCATGTGTGCTGTATGTGTTGTTCTGTGTCCATAAAGAGCTGGTGTGTGTGTGTGTGTGTGTGTGTGTGTGTGTGTGTGTGACTCTGCTGTGACTCAGCGGTGGAAAAATAATGTCTTCCCAGAAAGAGCTGTGTGCAAAAGAGCCAGATGGACTGAAAGTGAGAGAGAGAAATAGAGTGTAGGAGGAGGAGAGACTAGACAAAGTAAGAAGGTGTAATACAGGAAGTACGAGTAGTAGTGTTGTTATGGTTTTGCGGTTAGTCACGGTTTTGGTCGGACAATTACCTCACTGTTGATCTTTTTTCAAAAATTCTTCGCTCCAGTGGTTCTCATCACTATTGTGTCCGGCTGTGACTCCCCGAAAATGTCCCAACCCCAAAGTCATGCAACAGCAACCTACGTTTGGCCGGTTAAGTTTAAATTTTAGCCTGGTTAACTTTCATGATGAAAGGTTTACAGTATGTACGTGCAGTTTTAGTACAGTTTAGACACTGAGGTAGAGAGAAAGATCCATTTAAATGATTAGAATTTAAATTGGTTATTGGTATTGGGAACAATATGTTAAATGTTTTCTTTCTCACAGTTTTGTTTTGCAATTAATTATTTATAAAAAAAAAAGGGCTGAATTGTATTTTTAGGCGGGGGCCACTGTGGCTTACTGGTTAACACGTTTGCCTCGCACCTCCGCTTTGGGAGTTCGATACCCGCCTCCACCCCCAAGTGCACAGAGCTTGCGTGTTCTCCCAGGGCTTTGGGGGTTTCTTCTGTGTACTCTGGTTTCTTCCCCTAGTCCAAAGACAGGCATTGTAGGCTGATTTAGCATTTCCAAATTGTCCGTAGTGTGAATGAGTGTGCGATTGTGCCCTGCGATAGGGTGTCCCCCGCCTTGTCCCCCGCCCAGTTCCCTGGGATAGGCTCCAGGCTCCCTGTGTAGGATAAGCGGTATGGAAAATGGATGGATATTTTTTAGCCAATTAATCAATAATTTGTTGATGATTTCACATAAATAATAAACTACCAAAATATATATATATATTTGAGGCCGTAGTAACTCTGCTGTCATGCATGTCTGTAACTTTGATGGCTATACATGTTGTATACAAAACGTGGGAGAAAATATGCCAAGTTTGAAAGCAACCATGTTTGTGGCATGGACACAGCGACTTGTAGTAACTGTCCTCCAAAAACAGTGATTACAGCAGCACAAGAACGTATAGACAGGCCCGAAACCTGCAAAACAACCTCAAAAATACCAGAAAGGAGCTGTATGGATTAAAACTTTCTTTATTTCATACTCAAACATGCATCAGTGGGTGGTAAATATACACGTACACATAGAACACATGGAACCCCTGGGTATTAAAGTTTGAAATACAACGTTAAAGGAAAAACCTATTATGAATCTTTGTACAAAAGTCTCCTTGCACGTTTTTGTGTATACAGTATATAATAGAAACAAAAAGGATCAAATCCTGCTTATTGTTCTTCTTCCTTAGAAAGAGGTTTTTCCTGAATGTCTTTTCCTTAAAATCTCTTGCACAGTCAGTATTTTTCATGTTGTCGGTATAAGCTGATGGAGACAGTGGCTACGAGGGGAGACGTTCGCTGAGGCAAAAAAAATTTTTTTTAAAAATCGAACTAGCATGGCAGTGCTGCTTAGCCAGAATTAGACGATTGTTTGGTTTAGCACTGATTGGTCAGCGATGCCCTGAGTTTGATAGCCATCATGTATGATAAAGTTAAGAATGTTCTAGGAGTGGCAGCAGAGTTAGTAATGTAATGTAATGTAACGTAATGAATTAAACACGGCTAAAGGGTTTTCAGTGCTGCTGCGTCCCTGCGCCGAAAAAAAGAGGTTGCTGTAGTGCGATTTAGGATTTAGGAGTAA
>CM042551.1:3670000-3690000 GCA_023630585.1 Cranoglanis bouderius | reverse complement strand
CACACACACTCACTCACACCCTACACTCACACACACTCACACTCACACACTCACTCACACCCTACACTCACACACACACACACACACACACACACTCACACCCTACACTTACACACACTCACACACACTCACTCACACCCTACACTCACTCACACCCTACACTCACTCACACACTCACACTCACTCACACCCTACACTCTCACACACACACGCTCACACACACTCACTCACACCCTACACTCACACACACACGCTCACACACACTCACTCACACCCTACGCTCACACACACGTAATCATAAACACGCACTCACTCACACATGCACTCACACACCCTACACACTCGCACTCACACACCCTACACACACCCTACACACGTACTCTCACACCCTACACACACCCTACACACGCACTCACACACCCTCCACACACCCTACACACTCGCACTCGCACTCGCACTCGCACTCACACACGCACTCGCACACGCGCTCACACACGCACTCACTCACACACACCCTACACTCACACATGCACTCATCCGCACTCAGCTGCACTCACATGCACCCAACAATCACACAATCTCACACACTCGCACACTCACACATGCACTCACCCGCACTCACACACTCCCCACAGCCCTGAGTCTAACAAGAATGTGTGTGTGCGTGTGTGTGTGTGTGTGTGTTCAGAGTATGCGGAGTTCCTGCACTGTAAAGGGAAGAAGTTTGTGGACTTTGATGAAGTTCGGACGGAGATCGAGGCCGAGACAGACAGGATCACGGGCTCGAATAAAGGAATCTCCCCTATTCCCATCAACCTGAGAGTCTACTCACCTAACGGTATCTCTCTCTCTCTCTCTCTCTCACACACACACACACACTCACAAACACACACACACACGGACACCACTTTCTATAAGCTACAAGGGAACCTCGCTGTTCTATAAAATATCATCCTCTCGCCCTCTATTCGTCAGTGTTGAATCTGACCCTCATCGACTTGCCGGGGATGACCAAGGTCGCCGTGGGCGACCAGCCGCCGGACATCGAGCACCAGATCCGAGACATGCTCTTGCAGTTCATCACTAAAGAGAGCTGCCTGATCCTGGCAGTCACACCGGCCAACACCGACCTGGCCAACTCCGACGCTCTCAAAATCGCCAAGGAGGTGGACCCTCAGGGTAGGACGCGCTTCCTTTCTAGGAAAATAATCAGCGATGAGGTAGTGTGACGACCGATCAGGACCGAGAAATCAGCGGCGCTGTATTATAAACCTCTTTAATTCTCTCAAATCACCCGAAATTCATCTTGCCGTTTCTGTACAGCGCTCTGGAGAGGCGCGTGAACGACGTGCTGATGTGAACGTGTGTGTTTTTGTGCAGGTCTGCGCACCATCGGCGTGATCACTAAGCTGGACCTGATGGATGAGGGAACAGACGCTCGAGACATCCTGGAGAACAAGTTGCTCCCGCTGCGCAGAGGTGGGGCTCGTGTACGCGTACAACAAATGCAAACGCAACAGTCGTAGTCTAACAGCGCGTGTGCGTGCGTGTGTGTGCGCGTGTGTGTGTGTGTGTGTGCTTGTTCCAGGCTACATCGGCGTTGTGAACCGCAGTCAGAAGGACATCGACGGTAGGAAGGACATCCGCGCCGCTCTGGCTGCCGAGAGGAAGTTCTTCCTGTCTCACCCTTCTTACAGACACCTCGCTGAGCGAATGGGAACGCCGCACCTGCAGAAGACCCTCAACCAGGTTCGCCACAACGTCCCTGACTCCGCCCACCAACACCCTGTCTAACTTTCCTGTAAAACAAACAATAAGCTCCACAGCATTGTTGTGGGGTATAAATATAAAAAGCACATATTTTAATTGGACTATTAGGTAAAAAAAAAAAAAAAAAATCTATATTATTTATAGAAATTATTTTAGAAATCTGGAAATACACATGAATATTGTATACGGAGGTGGGCGAATACGTAGCCTGGGCGTCCGGGACAAGCAGATTTGGAATCTGGACCATAAATTTGGATTTATAGTGGATAGATAAGTAGGAAAATAAACCTTACTCCTTACTGACTTTCGCAAAAAAAACCCCAAAATGCTGTCTTTTAATCGAGGATGCAAACACGATGTATTACTTTAGGAACTTATGGAAGATAATAATCATAAACTCGTTCGTTTGACTAGCTGACTAGCTCACCGTACGTTATTCTTTCAACCATCACTTAGGGTGATGGTACTTCGTTGTGAGCTAGCTAACAGATTTATGATTCGTCCAGCCCGATATAGGTTTCATGACCTCTTAAAACAACACCCGTCTCTCCTTGTGTTGCAGCAACTGACTAACCACATCCGGGACACGTTGCCTGGCTTGCGCAGTAAGTTGCAGTCTCAGCTCCTGTCTCTGGAGAAAGAGGTGGAGGAGTACAAGAACTTCCGTCCTGACGACCCCACACGCAAGACCAAGGCTCTGCTGCAGTGAGTGACGCACCCTTTCACCTCCTCTCCAAACGTCTCTCAGTTGTTGTTAGGCCTGTCACGATCATTCTGTTATCGACCGTATATGTTACCGTACGATATATATGGACGTGGCCTCGATCGTGTTTGCTGACCTCTGTATCGCCCGTTGTGTTTACATGCGTGTTTGTTTACATAAGAATGAATGTCAGAAACATTTTAGCCATCCTAGTGTTTCAGATAATCCAGTCGTAGTCAATAATGTCAGGGTTTGGGCCGCTTAAGATACGTGAGCTGAAGCTGATTAGCATCATTACGCTATTACTGTATATTATCGTTATATAAGTGGCATAAAATGGTCTTACATTGACAATAATGTCGTTTATCGCAATTATTTCTGGGACAATATATCGTCCAGTTGTATCTGTCCTCCAGAATTTCAAAAATAATAATCAGATTTAATCAGATTTTTCAGCCATCGTGAGTTTCATAACAATATTTTTTTTTTTTGATTTTTGATACATATGCTGCAAAATAAAAAGGATGATGTTGTTTTTTTTAAAAAAAGGAGGATGTTTTTATTACATCCTCTTGGTATTTTATAACACGAGTTATAAAACATAAACATAAAGAGTTTAAACAATAATTCAGGTGGAGCTAACAACGGTTACTTCCTTAAATCAGACACGGACGTGTAATTTCTCAGAAATGCCCTTACAACAAAATAATAAGTAATTAGATCTGGTTCCTGGTGACCAAATGACTTTAAAATATATATATATATATATATATATATATATATTTTTTTTTAAATTCATGAAAACATGATTTTAAGATTTTATAAAAAGATACCTTCTAATAATCTAGTAAATTCTATTAAAAAAAAAAGCCATTAAGTATCAGTGCTCTAATTATGTGAATGAATGAATAAACATCTCTGTGTGTGTGTGTGTGTGTGTGTGTGTGTGTGTGTGTGTGTGTGGTCATCATCAGGATGGTGCAGCAGTTCGGCGTGGACTTTGAGAAGTGTATCGAGGGTTCGGGAGATCAGGTGGACACGGTGGAGCTGTCAGGAGGCGCCAGGATCAACCGCATCTTCCATGAGCGCTTCCCCTTCGAGCTGGTCAAGGTGAACCAAACACACACACACACACACACACACACACACACACACACATGCGTTTCCTCACATCCCTCCAGCTGCACACTAACTGACTGACTCCCTCTATCCACATCTGTCGTGTTTGTGTTTAATCAGATCGTGTTTGATGAGAAGGAGCTGCGGCGAGAGATCAGTCACGCCATTAAGAACGTCCACGGTGTCAGGCAAGTGGAGCTTCACTGAGACCTCCTGCAGCCGGAACACTGGCTGCTCTCTATAACACACTACACACACACACACACGCGCGCGCGCACATGCAAACATGTACATGCACATGAGCTAACGGTGTAGACTATAACATACAGTGGTTACGCTAAACACACAGACCAACCACATGAGTTTCAGCCACAGAAAAAGCATGACACTCACCCACATGACATATAGACACTTGTGCACACAGATACAGACACTTGTGCACACAGATACAGACACTTGTGCACACAGATACAGACACTTGTGCACACACAGACACCTGTGCACACACAGACACCTGTGCACACACAGACATACCGGTATTTGTCCACATAGACACTCACACACGGACACTTGCACACAGATATACCAGCATTTGTCCACATGGACACTCACACAGATATACTGGCATTTGTCCACTTGGACACTCGCACATGGACACTCGCACACAGATATACTGGCATTTGTCCACACGGACACTCGCACACAGATATACCAGCATTTGTCCACATGGACACTCACACAGATATACTGGCATTTGTCCACTTGGACACTCGCACATGGACACTCGCACACAGATATACTGGCATTTGTCCACACGGACACTCGCACACAGATGTACCAGCATTTGTCCACACAGACACTCGCACACAGATATACCAGCATTTGTCCACACAGACACTCGCACACAGATATACCAGCATTTGTCCACACGGACACTCGCACACAGATATACCAGCATTTGTCCACATGGACACTCGCACATATACATATACACATATACAGTCACTCGCACACATAGACAGTTGTGCACACACACAAGCTCAATATCTTTTCTGTCTCATATTAACACACACACACACACTGACATGTTTCACTATTAATCTGTTTGTTTGCGTTTACGAGTATTCAAACTGTCGACTCAGCTCTTTCCTGTAGATTCAGACGCTCACAGTCTGCTGCTCGGCCTTGTTTGTACTGTACTGACAACCTGTTTCATTTTTCCTTCTTTCTCTCTCTCTCTCTCTCTGTCTCTCTCTCCTTTCTTTCCACACTTCTCGCTTTCCTCTCACTCTCACTCCATCTCCCTGGATTGCTCGTCACCTTTTTGACTTCTGTTGTCACTTATCATTTCTGCCTGACTGTTGTTTCTCTTTTTAATTTTCATTTTGAGCTTCTTACCGGTCACTGTCTGCATGTCACTACTTTATTTCCCCTCTATCTCCATGCTCTTATTGCTATTTTACCTGTCTGTCTCTATGTTTTTTGTCACCCCATCTGTCTGTCTGTCTGTCTGTCTCCCCCACACCCCTGTATGTTCTCAGAACTGGCCTGTTCACCCCCGACCTGGCGTTTGAAGCCATCGTGAAAAAGCAGATCTTAAAGCTGAAAGAGCCCTGTCTTAAATGTATCGATCTGGTGATTCAGGAGCTCATCAACACGGTCAGGCAGTGCACCAACAAGGTACTGCGCTGCTGCCTGGCCCCTACACAGGGGGGCGCTCTGTCGGTGAGAGGGGGCGGGGTCACACCGGCCTCGCAGCACGCCGCAGAAACCTGCTCTCGTTACACTTTCATTCATCTAAATTGAAAGAAATGTTACAAAATACAACTTTAAAGACCCCTGAACTCAAAAATGTCGTGTTTAAATAATGCACTCCTCATAGTATATGGGTAGTATTTGGGTCATCACTTTTTCTATTTAAAATAGAGAAGTTCTTACATTTAAAAAAAAAAAAATGAAACTAGCTAGCTAATAACATGAAGTATATAACAGAGGCCGACCGATAGTTATATAGTACCGATAGTACCGATAGGCGGTACCTGCCGATAGCCGATTAATCAACCGATAGTTTTTAAAAATGATACTGAATGAAAACATAACACTCGAAGTAAAATATTGCTGAGCTTTATTACAAACATAAACGGTACTGACTTTTTAAAAATGAAATAAATATTAATATATGTTAACTATTAATAAATATTAAAGTATATAAAAGATATACATCCAACCTGAACCAAAAACACTCCAAATAACAAATAAAAATAGCGACATCCAAAATGAATTTAAAAAACACTTCAAATTACACAACAAAATTTGTCAGTGATAGTTTTTATTTCGCCTCTAGAGGCCGCTCTCGTACTGTATAACGACAGCGGACCCTTCTCCGGCAACGGACGCAACCGGGAAATACTGTCGGTGTGGATTTTTGCTGATAACCGAGCTGTTATAGGTGCCGATAAATCTGCAGAACCGATCAACCGGTCGACCTCTAGCATATACAGCGGGATTAGCTATGCTAACTAGTAAGCTAGTTAGTGCTAGCGCATTGCTGAGCTTAGGTAGCTGGCTAGCTTGGGTAATGTTATTGAGCTATTATATTGTGTAAATAAAGGCAGTAAATAAAAATTGAAAATAATAAAGGATGATCAGGTTTGTGATAACTCTGAGCATTTCATTTTTATTTTTTGTGTTTAAATGTGTGTTATTTTTAACTCGACTCGAATGTTCAGGGGCACTTGAAGTTAAACATTAACAGTCTCGCACCACTGGGTTCGTAATTAAATATTTAAACAGCCCAGTGTAATAAGACTCCACGGTGGAGCGGTAGCGTGTGTATCGCGTGCCGGAGTGACCCACGTCAGCCTGCCGGCCGCCCTGTGTGCGGGTTCAGCTGTCGTGTGTGGAGGTTTTGTGCTGGTCTTGTGCAGCGGAGACGAACGGACGCGGGATCCCGCTCGTCTCAGGTCCAAAAGGAGCAAACCGCATGGCCGATCAACTTCCACTGAGCCGAGACTGCAGCCACCGCAGCCAGGCGTTACATTCCAGTACTGTTTTTAATACGCCCTCAACGACTTCCCCTCGGTCGTACCTCACACCAGGGGATTTGCTCGATGTTCAGGTTCCTTCGAACAACGCGGTGTGAAGTCAAGGTTTAAGACTGGACTTGATGTCGATGTTGATGTTGTCGAAAACAGAAAGAGGAATTGGCGTTATTACGCAAAATACATTTACACAGTATTAATATACCGGAATATTGCATGTCCATCAAATAGTGATCTTTGAATAGAAATGTGTGGATATACATCGATAAAGATAAAATAGATAATATTCGCAACCTAGCTAGTTTACTACCTGTCTAGCAGAATACAGGTAGTCAAGTGAGCAGTGTATAGATAGTAGAACATGTAGAAATACAGTAGAAATCAAATGTGTAATCAGTAAGGAATAAAACTTGGGGATGTTTTGTTATAGGAAAATAATCAAGAACGGAGTGGGGTGATGATGCGGAGTTAATGTTGCCACCCCGAGCTTGATTATTTATTTATAACGGCAATCAACAAGTGCTTTATTCCTCTTGCACCACAGCAATTTCCCAATGATTACATATTTTTTAACCAAAAAAAAACAAAATGTATTACTCAAGTCTTACTTTTTATCTGTTTATTGTTACATTTAATGTTATGGAACATCCACAAAAGAAGTTCCTGTTGTCACTTACGTTATAGCAGCTATAGACAGTCATTCCCTCACCAGATCATGAAGAGATAACAAGATAAAACAAAGCGTTTTCTTTCAGACGTTTCAAGGCTCCTTCTAATGAGTCACTTTTGTTTTGGGGTTTTTTTTTGTTAGCTTTTTGATCACAGTGTCTCCTGTGCGGTCTCTACGTATAGTCATCGTGTGTGTGTGTGTGTGTGTGTGTGTGTGTGTTTGTGTTGACTCCATCGCATTGAAATCGACCTAACTTCACTTGATCTTAAGTGTTAAACTGCTTAAAGCAATTCTTAAGATGGTGAAATGGTTGCTGAGGGCTTATTAAAAGCAGTTTTGTAACGCAGGGCGGGTGTTTATGGCTCGACTCTGCCGGGAGGAGGGTGTGGTGGATTACAGAGGGATTTATGGGTAATTCAGCTATCAGTGAAGATGTGGAAACCATGGCCTGCCTCTTTTTGGACTGGTATAAGTGTCTGTCTGTAGATTAGTGATTAATAACTAATTCAATTTTCTTCTTCTTCTTCTTCTTCTCCTTCTGTTTTTTTTTTTTTTTCCTTCCCCGTCTCCCTCTTGCCTTCTCTCCCTCCCCTACGACGCAACGCCTTTTCTCCTTCCCGAACGCGCTCTCAGAACGGGGCTGTTCACCCCTGACCTGGCCTTCGAGGCCATGGTGAAAAAGCAGATCCTCAAACTGAAAGCGCCCAGTCTGAAGTGCGTGGACATGGTGGTGACCGAGCTCACCACGCTCGTCAAGAAGTGTGCCTACAAGGTAACCCAGGAGAGGAGCAAAAAATGAACCGGGATCTCGTCCCTCGCCCCTCGCCCCCCGCCCCCCGTTCCTCCTGGTTGTGTTCACATTCCTCCACGCTTGGTTCCTCCACCATATCAGCCAATCCCCCCCCACCTGTTTGTCTGAGCCCTTCTTCCTCGCAACCACGCTTGTCCACGCCCGTCCTCCATGTCTGCACTGTTCACGTCAGGTCGTGTCTGTCCATCATGATGTGGTCCATGAATCCCGCTCAGTCGCATCCCAGCCCTGATTTCCAGAACCGAGCGCTCTGGAAAAACACCATTTATGCTTCCTGTTCCTGCTTCAGCAGTCTGATAGACTTGCTTTTGTTTACGCTTTTTCCAAACCTCCCATTAGCCTCATGCATATGAAGAGCTGTAATTAGCTCCAGCACAACTCTGTTTACACCTGGTCTTTTTATGCATTTTGGGATTATCCACCAAGATGGATTCAGAGCTAAGTTAAATCTGATTATCTGATTATTTTGAATCATTTCAGCATTTCAGAGATGCATTTTAATCAGATATATTACGTACAGAAATAAAACCTTTGGGGACGTGATGTTTTCGTGCGATAAAGCAGAGTTACTGTTGCTACGCTGAAGCTGATTATTTTCCAATAACAGCACAAAATGTTTTATTCCCAACCCATTTTTTTTATCAATTAATGAGTGAAACAACATACTTTTTATCCGTTTATAGTTACATTTAATGTAGTGAAATGCCATCAAAAACAAGTTCCTGTTCTCACTTATGTTCTAGCAGGTGTAAACAGTCGCTCCCACGCCCGCCTCTCTTTTGATCTCTCTTGAAGGTAAAAATAAATAAATAATAAAAATTCTCAGCTTATCACGTTCCCGAGAAACCACAAAGCTTAAACTTCGTCTGTCCAGACAACTTTAAAGTTACAGCTGACACTGGAGACTCCTTCCATAAAATGTTAAAGTATGTTAATCTCCTCACAGAAAACTTCACCATACCAACGATTCCACACGCTTCGAACTCCGTCTATGTCGCTGTGAACGAGCTGTTGCTATAGAAACGACAACGTATTAAAACAGACCCGGGATTTGTAGCCGGACCACCGTCAGACCTGCCGTTATATAGAACAGCTTCCGACCAATCAGAAACATGAATTCTCTCCCCGAGTCACGTTTGGCCACCAAAATGTACGTGGCGTTAAAGCTCCGGCCCAAAGGAGGTAACGTATAACTGAGATACGCGTCAAAAGGACTTCTTTGTTTTTATTTTTAGGCCCAAGTTATTCTGCCCTAACCAAAAAATAACATTTCAAAATAACAAGACCACAAAAGCAGCGGCGTATATTATAAATGATACCAAATAAAGAATAAGGAAAAAAGATTAAACAAAGAAAGAAGAGTAAAAGCAAATAAATAGAAACAAGAAGCAAGAGGAAGGAAAATCAGGAGAGCTTCGTTAGCCATGTTCTTTTATATAACATAACATGCCTAATAATAATAATAATAATAATAATCAGCGTCTACTTCAGTGACGTGGATGGTCCTGAGAGAATCACAAACATGCGTCGAAGATCTTTAACCTAAAACAAGGAACAACGCGGGAACTTGATGATTAGAGAGGGTTAAAATGATCTCAGGAGCAATCTAGCTTCATGAAACCACTGGGTGTAAACAGAGTCACTAATAATCCCAGCATGCCACTTGTTTAGCTGTGGTGGTGGAGGAATGAGGTTTATCTGCCCCCTTGTGGAATTGGGAGGAACTGCGTCCTGAACATACATACCTGTGTGTGTGTGTATATACAGTATATATATATATATTTTTTTTTTCTCCTCATTCTTGGGTTTGTATCTTTTTACATGAAAGTAGCAAAATCATCCGCATCCATCCATCCCCCCCCCGCCCCCCCCCCCTCTCTCTCTCTCTCTCTCTCTATCACGCTCTCTCTCTAACACCACTTAACCACAGCCATCACTCTCAGCTCTGGAAAACTATATTTGTGATGTTCAGCATCTCAAATATAGACTTACGTTCGCTCATATCGTAATTTAGGTTTTTTTCTTTTCTTTTGTAACGTAATTTAAAATATATATATATATATATATATATATATATATATATATATATATATATATATATATATATATATATATATATATATATATTAAACATGTTGGACACATTAAATTCTGTAGTTGTAATGTAGTTTTAATTAGTAGTAGTTTATATTAGGGCTGCACAAAATAACTACTTAAATGATGTGCGTATTTTTCAAATTAATTAATTATTTTATTTATTTTTTTTTACCTTTTGCTCAACTACAAAATCATGTAGAGGTGCATCTCAATAAATTAGAATGTCGTGGAAAAGTTCATTTATTTCAGTAATTCAACTCAAATTGTGAAACTCGTGTATTAAATAAATTCAATGCACACAGACTGAAGTAGTTTAAGTCTTTGGTTCTTTTAATTGTGATGATTTTGGCTCACATTTAACAAAAACCCACCAATTCACTATCTCAACAAATTAGAATATGGTGACATGCCAATCAGCTAATCAACTCAAAACACCTGCAAAGGTTTCCTGAGCCTTCAAAAGCCACAAACATTCATTGCCAAAGAAGCTGGCTGTTCACAGAGTGCTGTATCTAAGCATGTTAACAGAAAGTTGAGTGGAAGGAAAAAGTGTGGAAGAAAAAGATGCATAACCAACCGAGAGAACCGCAGCCTTATGAGGAAGCAAAATCGATTCAAGAATTTGAGTGAACTTCACAAGGAATGGACTGAGGCTGGGGTCAAGGCATCAAGAGCCACCACACACAGACGTGTCAAGGAATTTGGCTACAGTTGTCGTATTCCTCTTGTTAAGCCACTCCTGAACCACAGACAACGTCAGAGGCGTCTTACCTGGGCTAAGGAGAAGAAGAACTGGACTGTTGCCCAGTGGTCCAAAGTCCTCTTTTCAGATGAGAGCAAGTTTTGTATTTCATTTGGAAACCAAGGTCCTAGAGTCTGGAGGAAGGGTGGAGAAGCTCATAGCCCAAGTTGCTTGATGTCCAGTGTTAAGTTTCCACAGTCTGTGATGATTTGGGGTGCAATGTCATCTGCTGGTGTTGGTCCATTGTGTTTTTTGAAAACCAAAGTCACTGCACCCGTTTACCAAGAAATTTTGGAGCACTTCATGCTTCCTTCAGCTGACCAGCATTTTGAAGATGCTGATTTCATTTTCCAGCAGGATTTGGCACCTGCCCACACTGCCAAAAGCACCAAAAGTTGGTTAAATGACCATGGTGTTGGTGTGCTTGACTGGCCAGCAAACTCACCAGACCTGAACCCCATAGAGAATCTATGGGGTATTGTCAAGAGGAAAATGACAAACAAGAGACCAAAAAATGCAGATGAGCTGAAGGCCACTGTCAAAGAAACCTGGGCTTCCATACCACCTCAGCAGTGCCACAAACTGACCACCTCCATGCCACGCCGAATTGAGGCAGCAATTAAAGTAAAAGGAGCCCCTACCAAGTATTGAGTACATGTACAGTAAATGAACATACTTTCCAGAAGGCCAACAATTCACTAAAAATGTTTTTTTTAATTTTTTTTATTGGTCTTATGAAGTATTCTAATTTGTTGAGATAGTGAATTGGTGGGTTTTTGTTAAATGTGAGACAAAATCATCACAATTAAAAGAACCAAAGACTTAAACTACTTCAGTCTGTGTGCCCTGAGTTTATTTAATACACGAGTTTCACAATTTGAGTTGAATTACTGAAATAAATGAACTTTTCCACGACATTCTAATTTATTGAGATGCACCTGTAGTTATTTAATCAGTGTCTGGTATTATTGCACTTTATAATTTTACCTTACATTATACATTATCCTCTTACAGTATAAGCCTGTATTGATAAAAAAAAATAAAAATTCTGATTCAGGATGAGACTCGCCATAAATAAAGAAATTAATTAATTTATTTAGTTTTTAATGAACCAACAAACGAACGATCAACAAGCCAGTTAGCTAACTTTAGTGGAGTTCACCAAAATCGTCCTTTAAAAAAATCGCAAGTCAAATATCGCAATCATGATTTGTGTGATGAATTGTGCAGCTCTAATACAGATTTATGAATCAAACACCTGATTTGTTGAAGCTGATCTTACCTAGCTGATGGTGTAAGCCTTACTCACTAAATTGTTCTGTAAGTGTGTGTGTGTGTGTGTGTGTGTGTGCGTGTGCTGATTGCACGTGTGTCCTCTTTGGTCTGACCTTTCTTTGAACTTGATCATGCTGGTGCTTGGTTTTGGTTGTGGGCAGCTTCCACGCTTTATCACTGCATGTGTTTGTGAGAGAGAGAGAGTGTGTGTGTGTGTGTGTGTGTGTGTGTGTGTGTGTGTGTGTGTGTGTGTATACAGTAAACACTGTATTCTGCAGTGTTATGGTGTTTGTGTCTGCAGCTGAACTCGTACCCCCGCCTGAGAGAAGAGACGGAGAGAATCGTCACTACATACGTCCGAGAGCGAGAGGGCAAGACAAAGGACCAGGTGACACACACACACACGCACACACACACACACACACTCCGCTTATGGTGTAGTTTGGTAATCGCTTTCTATTAGATAAGTATATTCAAGAAAACGCGTAACACAGATTTTAAACTGATATTTACATTGTCTTCTTGACAGCACATGTTTAAACTAAGTGTAGAATTATCCTCGACCAATCCCCCCCAAAGCACAGTCCCCCAAACGACTGTCCCCCAAAGCACAGTCCCCCAAAGCACCGTCCCCCAAACGACTGTCCCCCAAAGCACCGTCCCCCAAAGCACCGTCCCCCAAAGCACCGTCCCCCAAAGCACCGTCCCCCCAAAGACCTTTCCCCCAAAGCACCGTCCCCCAAAGACCTTTCCCCCAAAACACAGTTTCCTAAATTGTCACCCAAATCATTGTTCCCCAAAGGATTATCCCTTAAAGAATTATCCCCCCAAAATGACTGTCCCCCGAAAGACTGTCCTCCAAAGGACAATCCCCAAAAGCACTTTCTCCTCAAGAAATGTCATGCAAAAAATTGTCCCTCAAAGGACCATCCATTAAAGGGCCATCTGTTAAAGCACAATATTCTAAAGCACGGTCCCCCTAAGCACCATCTTCCAAAGCGCTCCCCCCCAGAGAGCTGTCCCCCAGAGAGCTGTCCCCCAGAGAGCTGTCCCCCAGAGAGCTGTCCCCCAGAGAGCTGTCCCCCAGAGAGCTGTCCGCCAGAGAGCTGTCCGCCAGAGAGCTGTCCCCCAAAGAACTGCCCCCAAAGCATTCCCCCCCTCAAAGCGCACCGCCCCAAAGCGCACCGCCCCAAAGAACTCTTCCCCAAAGAACCATGCCACAAAGAAATGTTCCCAAAGCGTAACCGTCCACAAAGAATCCCCGTCCACACCCCTAATGTTGTATAAAACAGGCTTTCAGCTCTTGTGCATTTGAATATCTGTCTGCTGTCTTGAGTCATTATGGATCTCCGTCTTCAGGTTCTGTTGCTGATCGACATCGAGCTGTCTTACATCAACACCAACCACGAGGACTTCATTGGATTTGCCAAGTATGTGTACACTCTCATCTGTGTGTTTATTAGCGTGTCTTGATCATTTTCGGTCGTGTGTTTGTGTGTGTGCTGGAGGTTGATTCTAATGCTTGTAGTCTGGACTTAAACCGGAACTAAACTGCTCCTTACAGTGTGTACACCAACAGAGACGAATGAACCTCGCAGAGTTTTTTATTTTTTTTTCAATGCAGTGATTATATTTTATTCCAAGAAGCTCCTCCTTGAATGTTTTCACAAGTTTGTATCCCCACGGAAACAAGAAAAAACAGTGCTTGGAAATATACTTCCACATGGCAGCGTGAAGCCCAGTGAGATTATAACGATCCAGACCCTGGCCATAGACAAAGAAACGGTAGATTTCTTGCTTTATTTTTAGAAAACCACTTCTGTCTTTCATTTCTATATGTCGTAGATGGTGTAAATGTAAATATATTCGCACCGTCAATACTTTCATTAAGCCTAATTGTTGGAAACAACCAGCAAAGCACTGGGACGAAGGTGACGATTTAAAGTCAGTTCAAATCCATGAGTTTGGTCTGGGAGGCCCTATGCAAGATGGCCGTCGTTGATGTGTCCGGATAAGTGCACAATGTAAAACAGGTGGTCTGTAGGTGAGACTAGACAAAGGCTGTCATGATTGATGGTGGACGAACGGGAACCGCTAGCATGACCTCATTAGCAAAGTGGGTCCTGGTGCTTGCTGTGGTTTTGTGGGGTAGCGGTAGCTCATTGGTTAAGACGTTGAGTCATGAGTTCAAATCCCAGCACTGCCAAGCTGCCACTGCTGGGCCCCTGAGCAAGGCCCTTAACTCTCAACTGCTCAGATGTATAAACAAGATACAGTAAATGTAAGTCTCTGGATAAAGGCGTCTGCCAAATGCCGCAAATGTAAAAAGGCTCAAAAAAAACAAAAAAAAAAAAAGCATGGTGTTGCTAGTACAAAGCAAGAAATAATTTGTTGAGCAAGTTGGCGAATGTTAGCTGACATGTTGGCGAATGCGGCTTGTCCCAATTACGTTGCATGGTTTTCAGTTGCTACTCACACCTGTCTTCAAAACAGGTGCTCATAGCATGTGCAGTAGAAAAAAGCTTTCTGGTTCAGTTTGGCGTGTGACGTGGTCCGTTGTGCGCATGCACCGAGTGCGTGTGGTAGCCTTAGCGCTCAGGCTAGCCCTGTTAACGGTTCTCGTGACGTCACATTTCAGTCTGGACCACCAGAGGCTGGATGAGGGTACCCTCTCGAGGTACGACGGCACCAGGTTTGGATTTTTCACAGCCTAAAAGTCCAGCAGTACAGGTTTAGCTCACGCTGTAAATGAGTTTGGTTTTGTTAGTGTCTGCAGTACAGGGTCTAGAGTAGTAATGCGAGTCACATTTAATCGTTTTGTTCTTTCTATCTTTTCTGTCTTTGGCTCTTTTTATTTTTCTCCATCCAGTGCACAACAGAGAACACATGCGCACAAGAAAAGGCCCATTCCAAACCAGGTACGTCCCGCTACACAGCTCTCACCCACGATTTTCTTCATCCACTTATCGCCTCTGCCTTTCACAAAATAAAGTGTACTCTCACCCGCGTATCTTCCTGCGAAGCTACATATCAGCAGTACGGCTCCTGTGTGCTTTGGGTGTTCTTCCACTGCACTTCCACTGGTTTTTATCTCTTATTGGTCATTTGGTGGTCTAGCTCTTTTCACCTGCAACACAGTTACTGACCAGAAAAAAAGAAAGAAAAAGGAAAAAGTATGATAGTTTTTACATTTTGTCAGAGAAATATTGTCTTTTTCACATTTCGCTGGACATTTAGATGAAAATGTTATTGTAGTGACATAATCGACACACTGAAAGTATATAGTGCAATGAAGTCGCACCCCATAATGGACACAAAAACGATCCCAAAAAGGGTATTTTGGATTTAGATTTAATTTTAGATCATAGATTATACAGGGAACAAAGTATAGAAGATCAGTGAAAATGAACTACAAAGCCGTCAGTTACAATAAAAATAATAATAAGTAGTAAAGAGTGCATTTTTACGTTCTTTGGGTGGGAAAAAACAACAGAGGGTTTCTGAAAGGGTTCCAAGTAGAACCACTGTAGCAAACAAAGAACCCTTAGCTATTAAAGACATTTGAGAAATGAAACATTTTTGCAATTTATGGTGTTGCTTTGGTGGAACAAAACAACTATGGTATTATCCCCGCCCCCTAGTACCATTAGATCCTGCTTTTACTAGTCTTGAGCAGGTACCAAAAACCAAATGGAATCTTTGCTCCTGTTTTCTGGTGCCAAAACTTTTTGGTACATTGGAATAAGGTGCAGTGGTACTGGACTGGTGGCCAGTGGCAAAAGAACAGTTCCTGTTTTGTGGTCCCAAACATTGAATAAAGCCCATACACTCTAAATACATGTTAAAATGGTTTACCTCTAGCACCTTAAAGTGTTATCAGCGTGTGCTTTTGGGAGGTATCACTAAAAGCTCTATTTAGAACTGCTTAAAGATTTAAAGGATTTCAACTTTCAGAGAGGGTTCTGCTCTAGGCTAAGAAGCCTTAACTATCCAAAGAACCATTGAGAGAACCTTTTTGTGAATTTTTTTGAGAAATGAAAAGAAAATTAGAATACTACATCGTTGGGTTGGCATCACAAATACAGCGGCAACGAACAGTGCTTCTAGTCCCGCACCATCGGTACCACTGGTTCCTCATGGTGTCGACCTTGAGCAGATACCAAGAACCAACTGGAATTTTTGGTACTGGATTGGTGACCAGTGGAAAAAAGCACAAGTCCTGTTTTCTGGTGCCAAACATTTTGAATAAATCTCAGACACTCTTGAGATGCTCTCAGTTTGTTCTTTTGGGGAACCTTTAAGCGTTCTATGTAGAGCTGCTTAGACAAGGGTTTCCCTTTAAGAGAACCACTTTAGAAACCCTCAACTGTCCGAAGAACCACTGAGAAACCCTTTTTTGTAAGAGTGGGTGGTTTTTAAATGACGATCAAAATGTTCAGTGTTCAAATAAAAATAAATTGGTGTCACAAATACAGCAGCAACGAACAGTGCTCCATTGGTTCCTGTTGGTGCTATACTTGAGCAGACATAAAAGACAGCTGAAAACTTTGGTTCTGGACTGGTGACCAATAGTGGAAAAGCACAGTTCCAGTTCTTGGTTTGTTGTGCGGTGGAATAAAGCCCATACACTCACAGGGATTGAACCTGTCTAGCACCTTAAAACTTACTCAATCAGAAGGGGTCCAAGTGGGATTACTTTAGGAAGCTATGAAACCTTTAAGTGTCCAAAGAGAAACCATTTGTGCAGTTTATAATAACTGAAACATTTGTGCAGGTTGAGAAATAAATTTTTTTAAAAAGTTAAAGATTAGTCTTGCATTGTTGGGACATATGAACAATCCTACTAGCCCTGCCCCAGAGTACCGTTGTTTCCTGTTGGTAGTAGTCTTAAGCAGGAACTAAAAATCAACTGGGATCTTTGGTACTGGGCCGGTAATAATGGAAAAGCACAGTTCCTGTTTTCAGGTGCCATGGAATAAAACCCATACACTTTTAAGTAAAAAAAAATTGTTTTCATCTCGGGTCATCTAGGGACTTCGGTCCTTCATGGGAGGAAACCTTTAGACTATATAGACAGTCTATAAGTCTATGTTGAGCCTCTTTAGGAATCTAATCCCTTTTAACTATCCGAAGAATACCCAGAGCACCCAAACCTTTCTCCTTTTTTTCCCTTTCCCCATACTCATGAACTTGCAGCCAGGCCACGGTGTGCACCGTCTCCCCTGCAGTGCCCACTCGCCGGATTTAGCATGTTTATGCTACACGAAATGTTCCCACGGTTAAAACTTTTAAAGTTTCAGCAACAATATTACAGCAAGGAGCAATCGGAGAGCGAGCGCTCCCTTTGCCGACCCCCTCAGACACACACAACCCCACCCCACCTTCCCCCCACCCCCCCACCCCCCCACCCCACCTTCCACGCACTAATTTAGCATGCGATGCTCATCAGGCATGAACGTGCACAGCTACCAAACCCAACACGCCAAGAAGTGATCAGTATTATTCTCATTATTCTCATTTACAACCTGTTATGCCTCAATTAACTCGAGCGTTTTCTCCTTTTTCCTTTTTGTAGAGAAATTTAAAATGCGCATGGATTGCAACTGTGACAATGAAGCAGCATTTATGATACATGCAAGATTTTTCGTATTGCAACTGAATCTAATTGCATGTACTTGTGTTCTTTTGCTCTCTCTCTCTCTCTCTCTCTCTCTCTCTCTCTCTCTCTCTCTCTCTCTCCTTTTATATATATCTTGGTCTCCTGCTCTCTCTTTATCTGTTTCCTTCTATTAATTTTTCCTTCTTTCATCTCCATGTCTTCCTATTGTCCTGGGACATTGTACATGTCCTTCCTTCGTTTTGTGCGAATTTGACTTCCCCCCCCCCCCCCATCCTAACCTCACCCTCCTCATCCTTACCCGTCACTGCAGGGTGAAATACTGGTAAGTACCCCGCACAAACAAACTTTGCCCGATCCGGGGGTCACCAGGGCTCAGCCAATCAGGAGAACTGAGGCTACGACCTTCATCCAACCAGCACCGTCCATGTATTTCTATTCGTTTTGTTTTATTTATTCGGAACAAGCCGCTCGGTGTATCAATTACAATCTGGTTTTAACAGAAGAAATTGTTTTGTTCTACCCCGCAGCTAAGTGGACTCATAGAGGGAACACCAGAAAAGGTATTCTCACACTTTAAATGGTGGAACCCCGGAGGAATCACACTGGCTGCTAGTTATTTAATTTTATTGCCGTTACCAGTAATCGGTAACAGCCCTAATTCTGCTCCAGGTCTCGTCACGCTACAATTAAGCGGCATCCTCTAACACACAAGTAATTTGAACACGTAATTAAACACGTTAATGAGAAACGTGACTAACTCCTACCGTCTGTCGTAATTTAAAGGAGCACTCCAGCACTTTTTATCCTAATCCTGATTCACAGCGTGTATACTGCATGTGTGATTTACCACGGATGAGAATTTCGACATTTCTCTGCAGTGAGGAAACAAGCAGAACCTGTCCACTCCATAACCCTGGTTTGTGCCTCGTCAGAACGTCATCTAGACATGAACTTTGGAAAACCCTGAGCATTTATGGTCTTTCAAAAAAAAAAAAAGAGGAGAAGCTTAGATGCAAATCAACAAGAGGGCAGATGACAAACAAGAAGTTTCTCAAACAGATTGTTTCTCGACGTCTGTTCAAATAAAATGAGATGAGGATACCGTCGGTTTGAGGAAGAATCTCTTCGTCTAAAAAAGGAGACAAGATTCAAAACTTTCGAACAGTTTGAATCGGATCTCTTTAGCGGCCGTTAAGTTACGGCAGAGATTCGGCTCGGCTAGTCAGCGATCTGCGACAGGACTCGCGCAGTGGTCTCGACTTCAGCGTTAGTATGAAAGTTGATGCTTTGGAAGCTGGCGTGTTCGAGTGTGTGAGTGTACAGATGCAGAGGTGAGAGAGCTGGACAGTCTAAAATACTAAAGCGCTGCTGCATCGCCCTCTTCACGTAAAGATGAAACAAGGTCTAAATCCCGCTGCACCACTATCAGCGGGTAGCCGAAAGGCATTGTGGGTAATGTAGGAAACCAGGAACCGAAGTAAAATCGATGCAACGTTTAAATTAAAGAAGTCAGATTTTTGAGAAGAACTCAAAATCTCGTTATAATCAATCTCAGTTGATTATATAGATGAATAATGGAAGTCGTTTAAGGTGAAGTTTACCTTTAAACGCGAAAACAACTCCGCTGCACTGATATGAAAGAGAACATGGAGAAACCCGCTAAACTACTTCGCTGATAGAATAGGGGTCTATTTTCTACATTCATCCATCGGTTAAAAAGCACTCATCATATCCGTTAGTGAAATTAAACGATGTAGCGTTTTTCTCCGATTAAATCGTTGACGAAACTGATTCATTCGCACATTTCTACCAGCCGATCGCGGCGTGGGTGGCCTGGCAGTTCGGACATTTCGGTTTCAGAGAGACGACTTTTCCAAAATGCCACGCTTCCTCCGATCCAACTGTGTTTGAAGTCTGTTCATATATAACACCGAGCTTAACCCTTTCATGCTTAGTGTCCACATTTATGGAGTCAATTTGTGACCATATATTAGGAATCTGTAAGATGTAAATCGCCTCCAAATCACTTGAGCATTACTGTAAATTAACGTAAACTTCTGTAGCTGACTGGACTTTCATCTTTATTAACTTTCTACATAAAACAAAAAAATAAATAAATAACAAAAGAATTAATTCTTTTGTGCCAGATGCA
>CM042551.1:3430000-3665000 GCA_023630585.1 Cranoglanis bouderius | reverse complement strand
TACTTTTTTTTTTTTGCAATTAGTTGTTCAATTAGTATTCGAACAGTGACATTTGTTCTGACAGCCGCAATTTAAATAAAATGAATGAAATTAATTAAATAAAACAACTAAGCCCCGTTTTATTCATTGTTTTATTCATGGTTGAAACATGAAAATATGTTAAACCGTCAAAAAAAAAAGGAAAAATATCAGAAATGTCGCGAATAGAAATAAAAAACAAACAATGCATCAACTTTCATGAACAATTTTAATAAAAATAATAAATAGCCATTTAAAATAATAATTTTGCGAATCACGCAGTACAGATTGTTGTCCCTGTTGAATCCAGTGTTCCTGTGCAGGTAAGTGTGAGCAGGTTTTCCCTGTGAGCCTGTGAGTGTTTTTATACACAGCTGCTCTCAGCCTGAGACCTGTGTGTGTGTGTGTGTCTGTCTGTCAGTCTGTCTGTGTCTATCTGTGTGTCTCTGTGTGTGTGTGTTTTGGTAAAGCCGAATGTCTACTGTCTCCCGTGACGTTTTCCCTCCCGTCCCTCTGCACAGGTGATCCGCAAAGGCTGGCTCACCATCAACATCAGCTTCATGAAGGGAGGCTCCAAGGAGTACTGGTTCGTCCTGACCGCCGAGTCCCTGTCCTGGTATAAGGATGAAGAGGTGAGAGAAATCTTGCTCGTTTCTATTTATTCATTTATTTTATTGTAGGCTTGTGTTTGAATTTTTCCGGCCCGGAAACGAGCTCAGCCAGAACAGAGCGGCTGTTTTTTTTCTTATAAAGGTGAGGGGTTTGCAGTGACGGTGAAGTTTAAAACTGAAGGTGAACATGGTCATTAAAATTGCAGTTTGACTTGTAGGCAACGGTGGAACTTAAACTTTACACATGGCTCCTTTAATCTCCTTTACGTGCTTTTTTTTTTTTTTTTTAAGTTTTTTTTTTGAATGAAACTGGATATTTTGTCAGTGAGGAGGGAGGTAGTGAAGGGTAAACACGAGCGTTTACTTTTTAACTATCTTTTTTGTAAATCTCCATACTGCTCATTTGCATACATTTAAACTCACATTGCCAGGCCCCGCCCACTTCACTTTTCCAGTGAAGACTCCGCCTCCATAGTCAGACTTTTATTGAAAATGTGCGACTTCTAGCAGCTTTTGCATTGTGTCGCTGCCATGTGTGGAGATTACTTATGGCTTCCGATGTCACATACTAGTTGTAACACTAAATGATTTATTTATTTATTTTTAAATTAAATGTATTTACTTGTTTGTGTATTTATTCATTTTTGCGGTCATGCAGATAGGCGTTCACGTTTAGGGCAAATCCAGCTTTATTGTTTAAAACTACATCCTTGTCGAATGTGACCAAAAATTAGGAACAGGGCATTACACTGACATGTCTGACTTGGGATATACCTGTATCCCAAAGCTGAAAAGTTGTAGCCTCGTCTTTTCTGACGTGTGTGTGTCCCGGCCCAGCCTAACCAATGTGCGGACTACTGTTCAGCTGCAGCGTAATGAACAGGTAGTCTGAACACTGGGCAGGCGGGGGGGAGGGAGGCATTAGCGGAGGGGGGCAAATCAGCCAGCCGAGCTACAGGTCACTGCCCTGGACACACGGCCTGGAGGGAGGGAGGGAGGGAGGGGGAGAGAGAGAGAGAGAGAGAGAGAGAACATTCAACTCAGCCATGTTGATATGATGAAAGCTACACACACACACACACACACACGATTGCACACACTCTTTTCACAAAACATTTATCAATTCATTTTAATATTTACATGCCAGATTTCGTGAAATCTGGGTCGAGATGCAGTAAAATAATGTGAAGCACTGATCTCTAATTGAACGCTTATAAAATGATTTCAGGTTCAAGTCAGTCAGTTTCATCAGAGTCAGCTGAATCAGAGTCAACTGAATCAGAATCAAGAGAATCAGTGTAGCCAAAATCAATAGAATCCTTATCAAAGGAATTGGAATGAACAGAATCGGTATCAAAGGAATCAGATTCAACAGAATCAGAACCAATGGAATCATTTTCAGAGCAATCTGAATCAAATGAGTTGGGAATCAGGAGGAAGGAAATACATTCAGCAAAACCAGAATCAGCATAATTAGAATCAAGTGAATCCAAATCAGTTGATTCAGAACCAGCGGAATCGATTTAACCAGAACCGAATCAGTATCAAAGGAATCGGTACCAGTGGAAACAGGATCAACGCAACCAGAATCAATGTAATAAGAATAAATCAGAATCAACCCAATTGGAATCAACAGGACAAAAATTGAATAATCAGAATAAAATGAATCAGAATCATGAGAATCAACAGAATTAGAACAAAAGGAATCTGTAGGAATCACTTACAATATTATATCAGGTTAAATCTTCAGAGTGTGTGTGCACAGAAACTAGCACTTTAACTACTTTCACGGGACAAACCTTTGAAAATACAAAAACTTTCTGCTGCAGCTCTAAAATAAAACACTCACCAGTTCAGTCCATAGGAGTGTGTGTGTGTGTGTGTGAGTGTGTGAGTGTGTATATCTCTCTCTCCCAGGTATTTCTTTAAACACACACCACCAAGATACAGTTTTTAGTAAAAATCCAGAGCAGAGTGCCGTGTCCTGCCGTGTGGTTCTCGGTTGTGAAGAGAAAGACGGCATAGTGTGGTGTGACGGTACGCTGTGGGAGCGGAGTGACGTGGCAGGAGGCTGAGACGTTCCAGTCCGGGATCTGACTTTGGAATTTGCAGGAAATCGTATTGGGTTGCTGGGGGAAAGGGGGGATGGGGTGGGTTCGTGGGGGGGTCTGTGTTCTTTTGGAGTGATGTAACTGTTGGGATAGCTTTGTTCCTCTCTCTCTCTCTCTCTCTCTCTCTCTCTCTCTCTCTCTCTCTCTCTCTCTCTCTCTCTCTCTCTCTCTCTCTCTCTCTCTCTCTCTCTCTCTCTCTCTCTCTCTCTGTTAGTCCTTGTATAAATGTTTCCAGATGCTTCTGCTCACCAGAAAGCTGGCAACCCCCCCCCTTCTCCCTCTCTCCCTCTCTCTCTCTCTCTCTCTCTCTCTCCCTCAGTGTCGCTCACCCCAACCCTCTCAGCTATCCTTCTGCCACCATGGTGGTCCGTTATTAACCCTGCATTGGGGCAACCGATTCTTTGCCCTCTCTATTCGTCTACATCACAAACATAGATATGAGCTAAGGTTAAGGATGCGTACACTTTAATAATTCATTAAAATGACCTATAAATCAATCTAAGAAAAAAAAAAAAAGTCTAAAAAGTGTTAAACTCTCATATATTTTGTGGTTTTTCCAGCAAAGAGCGTTTCTGTAATCATGAAAATGTTAAACAAGTTTATCTGGGCTGAAGAGCGTTCCTGATGTTCTCTGGAGAATTATTTAAGATTGATGAAAGTGTGTATGTGTGTGTAAACAGAGCAGCCGAGTGTGTTTGCTCTGCTGCACTTTGGGCTGTATGTTGCAATGTCAAGCTGAGCCGACACAGCACCGTGATAATGTCAACGGTTTTCATTTTATAACCTCTCTCTCGCTCTGTTTCTCTTTTTTTCTCTCTTTGTGTCTGTGTGTGTGTCACAGGAAAAGGAGAAGAAATACATGCTTCCTCTGGACAACCTGAAGCTCAGAGACGTAGAGAAAGGCTTCATGTCCACCAAACACACCTTCGCTATCTTCAACACAGAGCAAAGGTCTGATGTGGTTCAGCCCATCGTGCCTCTGTTTGGCCCTGTGTGTGTGTGTGTGTGTGTGTGTGTGTGTGTGTGTGTGTGTGTGTGTGTGTGTGTGTGTGTGTGTGTGTGTGTGTGTGTGTGTGTGTGTGTGTGTGTGTGTGTTACTGTGTGTTTATGTTCTCTGTGTGTTTACACGCTCACACAGGAACGTTTATAAAGACCTGCGGCAGATCGAGCTGGCGTGCGATTCCCAGGAGGACGTGGACAGCTGGAAGGCCTCGTTCCTCCGAGCGGGCGTGTACCCTGAGAAAGATCAGGTACTGCACACAGGAAGTGGCTCTTTACCAACACATTGAACACCTTCTCCTAGATACTATATATATATATATATATATATATAGTATCTAGATATATATAGTATCTCACAAAAGAGAGTACACCCCTAAGTGAAAATGTCCAAATTGGGCCCAAAGTGTCAATATTTTATGTGGCCACCATTATTTTCCAGCACTGCCTTAACCCTGTTGGGCATGGAGTTCACCAGAGCTTCACAGGTTGCCACTGGAGTCCTCTTCCACTCCTCCATGACGACATCACAGAGCTGGTGGATGTTAGAGACCTTGCGCTCCTCCACCTTCCGTTTGAGGATGCCCCACAGATGCTCAATAGGGTTTAGGTCTGGAGACATGCTTGGCCAGTCCATCACCTTTACCCTCAGCTTCTTTAGCAAGGCAGTGGTCGTCTTGGAGGTGTGTTTGGGGTCGTTATCATGTTGGAATATTGCCCTGTGGCCCAGTTTCCGAAGGGAGGGGATCATGCTCTGCTTCAGTATGTCACAGTACATGTTGGCATTCATGGTTCCCTCAATGAACTGTAGCTCCCCAGTGCCGGCAGCACTCAAGCAGCCCCAGACCATGACACTCCCACCACCATGCTTGACTGTAGGCAAGACACACTTGTCTTTGTACTCCTCACCTGGTTGCCGCCACACAGGCTTGACACCATCTGAACCAAATAAGTTTATCTTGGTCTCATCAGACCACAGGACATGGTTCCAGTAATCCATGTCCTTAATCTGCTTGTCTTCAGCAAACTGTTTGTGGGCTTTCTTGTGCATCATCTTTAGAAGAGGCTTCCTTCTGGGACGACAGCCATGCAGACCAATTTGGTGCAGTGTGCGGCGTATGGTCTGAGCACTGACAGGCTGACCCCCCACCCCTTCAACCTCTGCAGCAATGCTGGCAGCACTCATACGTCTATTCTGCAAAGCCAACCTCTGGATATGATGCTGAGCACGTGCACTCAACTTCTTTGGTCGACCATGGCGAGGCCTGTTCTGAGTGGAACCTATATATATATATATATATATATTTTACGCTTTTGCAAACTTTTTTGTTTACGCTCTGCAAGTCTGTGTTCGCTATTCTGCCACAACCCTCTCCTGTGGGCGGGGCTTAACAGAGATTTACTCTCATTGGCCAGTGAGATTTGGATCAGCAGCTCCCTGACCTAGAAGTAGAGACTTCAGGGGTGCGAATTTTGGAGAGCGTTCTCTGTATAGTTATAGTGCTTGTACTTTGCAGTGGAAATTACTTACTTAGTCAGTATATTAGTTCGTAAATAATATTTGAGGTTTGGGTCTCATACCACTGCTTTTTCAAGATGAGCTCTCAGGAGCAGCACGGAGCGTCATCCTCCTCATCCTCTTCCTCCTCCTCACCTGGACCCTCGAGCTGTCGATCCAAATCTCACTAGCCGATGAGAGTAAATCGCTGTTAAGCCCCGCCCACACGGGAGGTTTGTGCCAGAATGGCGAACGTAAACTTACGAAGCGTAAACGAAAACTCTGGCAGCGAGTTTCCACTGTTTTCAGTTTCAGTGTTTTTCTTCTTTCTCACAGTATATTTTTGCCATTGAAGCTCATCAACTACAACAGAAACACAGTAATTCGTCCTCCTTTTATAGGGGCACCATCACTTTTTTTTCACAAAATGTTCATTAAGTGTGCACGTGTGTGTGTGTGTGTGTGTGTGTGTGTGTGTGTGTGTGTGTGTGTGTGTATATGTAATTGAATTAAATAAGTGATTTAAACATGACAGTGTAATCCGTATATAAAATCACAGTAACTCATCGACAGTTACGCGATTTGATTTTTGTGTAAATGCTCCGGCGAACGATTTACAAATAAATCTGTTTCTAGCCAGCTTGATGAACGAGGCTGTGTGTGTGTGTGTGTGTGTGTGTGTGTGTGTGTGTGTGTGTGTGTGTGTGTGTGTGCGCGCGTGTGTGTAGTCAGAGTCAGATGATGGAGCTCCAGTAGACACCTTCTCCATGGACCCTCAGCTGGAGAGACAGGTTGAAACAATCCGTAACCTAGTGGACTCCTACATCAGCATCGTCAACAAGACCATCAGAGACCTGATGCCCAAGACCATCATGCACCTCATGATAAACAACGTACGTCAGCACCCACCACGCCTGTGTGTGTGTATGTGTGTGTGTATGTGTGTGTGTATGTGTGTGTATGTATGTGTGTGCGTGCGTGAGAAGCCAGATCGTGTCGTGGTTCAGTTTCGGTTTGAGTGGGTGGGCTTTCAAAATGACACTCACGTGGAAAAATGCGAGCTTGCTCATTTCTAAATCTTTGCCCTCTCAGTGAACACTGAACATTAACCTTCATCTGGTTCTTCTGGTTTTATTGTGGTGTGTGTGTGAGACATCAAGGGGTTCGTTTCCCAAAAGCCCTTCAACATCTTATCATCGACTTTAAGAGAAACAAAGAGATGGAGAAACCGAAACTAACGTAGGCATCGCCATTCGACACGTATCAGTACAGTCATTTTATTTTAGAGTCAGAGTGAATTGGCAAAATTGGATGCAATGTACAGGAGCTTTAGTCATTGTGGATGGAAACAAACACTCAGTCGAACACTGCGTCCACATGTTCGACTGATCTACAACTGCACAACTGTATTTAAATATTTCAAAAAATATGTGTTGAGTAATTACTGTACATAGATACGTCGCAGCACCTTTAGGGCCTGTAATACCTTTAGAGAGAGAAAAAATGGCAGGTTTATGGATACTGTTAGGTACATGTCTAATTTTTAGTTTATTCTCCTACTTAATGTGTTTAGTCTATCTGGTGTTTTAGCAATCGACTAAACAAGTTTTAAACAAAGAGTTTGCAGTCATGCAAAAGGAAAAAAAGTATTAAAACTAGGTTTGCATTTTCTGAAGTATATACACAGTGCCAAAGATTGCTAGTATGTTGCTAGGCAGTTGCTCTGCTATTCCAGGTGGTTGCTCGGGTGTTGCTAGGGTCAAGCTGTGGTATTCCAGTTGGTTGCAAGGGTGTTGCTAGGCAGTTGCTAGGGTATTCCAGGTGGTTGCTAGGGTCAAGCTATGATATCCCAGGTGGTTGCTTGGCAGTTGCTATGGTATCCCAGGTGGCTGCTAGGATGTTGCTAGGATCATGCTATGGTATTCCAGGTGGTTGCTAGCCAGTCGCTATGGTATCCCAGGTGGTTACTAGGGTGTTGCTAGGGTTATGCTATGGTATTCCAAGTGGTTGCAAAGGTATTGCTAGGTAGTTGCTATGGTATCCCAGGTGGTTGCTAGGGTGTTGCTAGGGTCATCTATGGTGTTCCAGTTGGTTGCAAGGGCATTGCTAGGTAGTCGCTATGGTATCCCAGGTGGTTGCTAGGCAATTGCTATGGTATCCCAGGTGGTTGCTAGGCAGTTGGTCCATGGTCTTAAATAAGTTCCTGGTCCTATGGAAGGTCCTGAGATAAAGAGAGGAAAAAGCATTCCTGATCTAAAGCAAGTTCCTAGTCTTAAGGTCTTGCACAAACGTTCCTGGTCTTAAGGAAGTACCTGGGCTAAGGTAAGGTCCTGCTCTTAAGACCAAAAACTTACTTAACACCAGGAACTTTAGCCCAGGAACCATACTTAAGTAAGTTCCTGGGTTTGTGTTCCTGGTCTAAAGTTCTGGTCTAACGTACTTTCCTGGTTCAATTGTATGTTCGTGGGCCAACAGTCCTGGTCTTAATTAAGTTCCTGGTCTAAAGTTCCCAGTCCAAAGTAAGTTCCTGGTCTAAAGTTCCCAGTCCAAAGTAAGTTCCTGGTCTAAAGTTCCCAGTCCAAAGTAAGTTCCTGGGCTAAAATTTCTGTCCTGTTGGTTTTTATTAATGAAAAGTAAAAACATTTCTTCTTGTTCCGGAGGTTATTTAATATTAACTGTTTAATATTTACACTCAAACACTCTGCTTTCTACTCTGCTAGTGGTTTAGTAATGCTTCACTCGTTTGAGAGTGAAACTTAATGTTTTTTAGAATTGAGTTCGTAGAGAAGACTGTGAACATGTGGAAAACATCTTTAGTGACTATCGGTGGTTGCACATTTTACACTTCACTCTTTCGCCTCTCTTTCTACTCAGGCGAAGGACTTCATCCACTCGGAGCTGCTGGCCTACCTGTACTCTTCAGGCGATCAGAACAGTCTGATGGAGGAGTCGGCCGATCAGGCTCAGAGGAGGGACGAGATGCTGCGGATGTACCACGCCCTCAAGGAGGCGCTCAACATCATCGGTGACCTCAGCACCTCCACCATCTCCGTGCCCGTGCCGCCGCCCGTTAATGACACCTGGATCCAGGAGGTCAGGTGAGTGTCGTCTTGTTTAACGTCGTCTTTATTTAACGTTCGTTTACACAGCTATTTATTTGACACACCGCTCTCTGTCGTTCACAGCCCCACCCCTCAGCGAAGGCCGGCCACTGTAGCCCCGCTGCCTAGCAGGCCTCCAGCGGTGAGAGGCTCTACCCCAGGACCGCCTCCTCTAAACCCCTCCCCTGCTTTTGGCGCTCCACCCATCCCATCCAGACCGGGACAACCCATCAACGCCTTTGGCAACAGCATCCAGGACCCGTTCAGTGCACCGCCTCAGGTGCCTTCTCGCCCAGCACGCGTGCCCCCCGGGGTGCCCAGGTAAACACGTGTGTGTGTGTGTGTGTGTGTGTGTGTTTGAAAGTTTATTTAACACTAATGATGTTTTTTTCTGTTCACTGATGCTAGCTGATGTTCTCTGACATCACTGTGGGATTTACTCATGTCTCTGTCATAATCTGACACTCAGCAGATTACTCTCGGGATACACTCTCTATAACATCATGGCTCGCCTTTCCGTCTCTCTCTCTCTCTCTCTCTCTCTCTCATTCTTTACTTTCACTTTTTACCACTGCCTTTTCGTTTGCTCTGACTCGCGTTCCAGTCAGAGGGCAGCTCGAACACTCGCGCTGTATTTGTGAGAGATAAAAGCTGTCATGTTCTACAAGAGGCTCTTTATTTTATAAAACACGCAGCATCACGGGTAACCTTGACAACGTGAGATTATAGAGAAAGGAAAAAAGTAGGAGTATAGACACTGAAACAATACCTCCACCCCGAAACACATAATACCAGTGATGTGTTTCGTGATTCCGGTGCTAATTTGTTGGATGGTACTGTATTTTTGTTAAGCGGTTGTGTGCCGCGCCGACATAGAGGGATAGCACTCAGGTTTAGCCGTTAGCTCCTGAAAACAAAAGAGCAAGAGCTTCTTTTCTCACCGTTTTCCAGCGATGAGAAATTCGGTGGGGACTCAAAGTCCCAGACTTTGATGTCACGTGACGAGTCTTGGCGCAAATCTGCGGAGTTTGTTCGATTTTTGCGATCATTTCTGCAACCGCGAAATCCTGCCGGGACTGAGAGATGACGTGAGCACTAAATCAGCTGCCTTCAGAATGGAACAGTCTGACTTTCCTTCTTGCGCTTTCATGTTCTCGTTCTCTTTCTTCCTCTCTTCCACGCTCTTCATCTCTCTCTCTCTCTCTCTCTCTCTCTTTCGGTGCAATGTCTCTTCTCATCCTCTCTTACTCTTCTCTTCCTGCAGCCGAAGACCTCCTGGCGCTCCCACCCGGCCCACCATAATCCGCCCTGCTGAGCCCTCCCTTCTAGACTAGGCCTTCACTACACACATATACACACACACACACACACACACACACACACACACACACACACACACACACATCTGCGAATATGGGCCAACAAAGAGAAATAGAGTGAAATAGAGAGCGAGGAGGAGGCTGCAGGGTTAGAACACTGCAGATTTGGGGATTTGTGTCTGTACATCCAGTTTGACCAATAAATATCCACCTGTTTAGTTCATTCAGACTGTTCTCTGATACAAAACGCTGCTAATTTCCTCCTTTAGGCACAAGATTGAAATTCCATATGCAGGCTGTACTATTAATACAATTAGTCAAACCACTTCTCTACCTTTTTTTTTATTTTTATTTTTTTCTTCTCCTATATTATTTGCTCGGTTGGCCTCCAGGGGGCGCTGCTTTAACCATGCGTGGATGAGATTCACTTTGGGTGACGCCTTTTGTTGTTTTGTTGTTTTTTTTTCTTTCTTTTCTCTGAATGTAAAACGGCGTCCGCTCATTAGAAACTAGCCGAGACCCTTTTTTTTTTCCATTTATAGTATATATAATGTTGCTTTTTTTGTTTGTTTGTGTTTTTTTTTTTTTTACCCATCTCGACTAACCGGGAACAAAAGAAGATGCTGTCATTCTCGTTATTTCTTCCATCGTCCTCCCAGCCTTTAAAATCCAGTTAGCAATCCGTAGTTGAAATCTCGAATCACTTCTATTAAAGAGCGCTTAGGTTTTTAGCAGGAGGTCCGAATTCTCCGACGTAAACGGTGTGTAAAAAAAAAAAAAAAAAAAAAAGTAACGATTTCGCGTGTATGTATACGTAACGGTAATCCGTGTATATGAAAATAATCCTGAAGCGCTGTAACCACTCGTGGGACGGGAGTTAGGGGAGTTATTCTGTCTCGGCTAGTGTAGCGTCTCAGGTTTTCACAGTCCTGGTCGGTTAACCTAATTCACGCCTCTAGTCGTGTTTATATTATTTAAATTCATCTCTCGAGGCCTAGATCGCCTTTATTACACGTTCAGGGACGGAACGAGCAACGTTAAAGGCGAGCAGACGGAGTGTACGAAAGACGCAAAGGGGTAGTTTGACCATACAGTAGCTAACAAGGAATTTTACGATACGCTTCTTGCGCAAGCTAAACAGTAACCTCACTTTTGCTTGTTAAGTTATTTATTAAGTTAAAAGAACGAATATGAAACCGTTGGTACATCTGGGCTTGTAGAAGCTCTGGAGAAACCTACGACACTCTCAGAAAAGCAGGTGAATATACATATTAGACGTCTCGCCCAGTCCTAGTACCGTTATTTTTTGCATGAATTAATACGATTGTTAGCGTAATTTGGTCCAAACTACCCCTCAGGTTGGAGGTTTTAACCCAGACTGTATGAACAGGGTCTCAAAACGGAGCGCACGTGTACGTGTACGTACATGGACTGTAATATGCTTCCTTTAAAAACATTTTTTATGAATAATAATAATTTAAAAAAATAATAATAATAATAAAGGAAAAGTCGTTGATGATGTGTGTCGGTGTCGGCGAATAGAAATACAAAGACGCTGATGTTAGGAGCTGTCATAACCAAACGTCAGTGCTTTTAAAGTTGGTTACTAATAAACGCATTAACATGGTATGGGACGGGGGACGGCTTTGCGGAAATATACACATAAACATGCAGTTTGGTTTTTTTAAATTGTTTTTGTTTGGGTTTTTTTTTTTTTTGTTTTTTTGAGTGTATTATTTATAACCTGGGCATTTGTCATTGATATTTTTGATTTCTTTTTTTTTTTTTTTTTTTTTTTTTTTTCCTTTTCGTTACTATGCTTTCGGAGAAATAGCGTGTTAGGATAGTGCAGGGAGGTGGTCCGAAGACGCCACGTCTCATCTTGAACAGTAAATGTATAAATAAATAAGAGTTGCAGGAGGGAAGGGGTAAGGAATTACGATTGGACCTAGCATTGTTCCCTGTGGGTTTCCTCTGATCAGATCGCAGAATGACTGTGTTTGGCGTTTGATTTTATTTATCGGGTTGGAAAAGGGGTGTTAGCGTTGATAAGGATGATGATGATGATGATGATGATGATGATTTCTGGGGTTTGCTTTTGGATTGATTGAAACTCTGACGTGGAGACGGAGGAGGGGAACGGACGTGTCCGATAGACTGATAGAATAAGCTCTACTTTACAGTGAGGCAAATTCTCTCTAGGTGTAATCCAGAATTCCTTCACTCGTGCACGGTGTGGCTACGATGACGATGAAACGTCATGTATACGGTATAATAAAACACAGTATATGACTAATTGTAGCCACGCCTTAGTAAACATCCCGTAGTGCGTAATTTCTCCTCCGAAACTCTCCACGTGCCTCATCTCTTCGGTTTTGGGGGGGTGGGGGGAACAGATGACCACCCTGTATAGTTCTTCTATTTGTATTCCTTTAATTTTTTTGTTTCTTTTGAAATCATCAATCCTTGTCAAGTGCCTCTGTAGCAATTAATGCACTCTGAGCAAATGATAAATGGTGGAAAATTGGAAAATGAGCTAATAAAGAGGTATTGTGTACAATAAAAGGGACTTCCTGTGGTGATTGGTGTTTCCTTGTGTCCTTTATTTCCTTTCTGTCTCCTGGCTGCATCTGTCCATCTGCACGTCGCTGTTTCACGCTGTTAGCGTTGTCGTAAAGAACATCATCCGATATTAGACGTACAGGGTTTCTGCAGATCTAGGGTCCTCAATTCGTTTGTTTGAACTTGCATTTAACACATCACGTTATAAATCATGTACCATTCACATGTATAGTATAATGCAAAAGTTTGCATATCCTCAGTTATACTCCTTGTCATGCTGTTGTGGGAAAATAATCGACGACAGGGCGCTGTAATAAAACTGTTAACGCCCCAGAGTTGATTATTTTACAATAACACCGCATCCCAAAGTTTTTTTTTGGTTCCTCTTACTTTATTACTTAATTTGCCAACGATCATATTTGACTTTTTTTTTTTTTTTTTATCCATTTATAGTCACGTTTAATCTTGTGGAACGTCCAGGAGGCATGTTATCACTGATGTTACAGCTATAAGAAGCCCCTTATCAATACCGCCGCTTGTCACGTTACGAATAAAAAGTAAAACGTGAACAACTTCTGTCCTGAAGATTTCGAAAAAGTCACAGCTTTACCTCTGACCTTGTGAGGGATGCAAACTTTTTCGCACTGTACTCGTTTCACGTTTGCTAGCTGCTGTCGAGAGAAATATCGAGTGTGACGTCAAACAAAAGTAGCTAAAGAACTTTGAGTACTCTCACTTTGTACTACATTTTTTTGTTAAATTGCATTGAAGGAGATGCGCTTAAGATATCTGCAGACACCCTGCACTCACCATGTGCTACTTCTGATCTCTTTAAAGCAGTAGTTTACTCTCACGTCTTAGTCTGAGAACTTTTTATTCTTTGAAGGTAGTATAAATAGTGGTGTTCCTGTCATTCTGTGCACTAAATCATGGACCAAAACAAAGGTGGTCACAGTTGCCATCTGCTACGACTGGATTTTTTTCCTCCTGGTACATCGGGAGCTCCACTGGCCAGAGCCGTATCACCCTGCAGTTCTCGCCTGGTTTCCCTCTGAAGCTAAGCAGGGTTCTGCCTGGTCAGTACCTGAATGGGAGACCTCCTGGGGAAAACTAAGGTTTCTGCTGGAAGTGGTGTTAGTGAGGCCAGCAGATGGTGCTCTTCCTGTGGTCTGTGTGGGTCCTAATGCCCCAGAATAGTGACGGGGATGCTATACTGTAAAAAGAGCACCATCCTTTGAATGAGACGTTAAAGCCTGAGGTCCTAAGGGTGGTCATAAAAAATCCCAGTACACTTCTCGTAAAGAGTAGGGGTATCACCCTGGTGTCCTTGCAGACTTCCCCCATTGGCTCTTATCCTAATAATCTCCATCCCTGAATTGGCTGCATCTCTCTCCTCTCCACCAATAGCTGGTGTGTGGAGGGCGTTCTGGCGCACTATGGCTGCTGTCACATCATCCAGGTGGATGCTACACACTGGTGGTGGTTGAGGACATATTCCCCCCCATACTATGTAAAGTGCTTTGAGTGTCTAGAAAAGTGCTATATAAATGTAGCTATTAATTATTACTGAAGTGTTTATACATTTTGGTGTCAGACTTCAATTCTTTTGAGTTTTTCAATCCAGTCCCCGTGGATTGCCGGTCCTCGCGTTAGTTTAACTGTGCTGTGTGAGAACAAACACGCGTACTGGCTGTAGATCAGGCGTGTCAAACATAAAGCCCACAGGAACGTCTTGTGGACGGTAAATGAACTGACAGATTGGAAAAGTCTCTGTCATTCCACTAAGGAGAAAAATAAACAATAAACTCGGGGCTGTAAAATCAGCTACTCTCAAAATGTGCTAATGATCATTAATTCTTCATTAGCAAGCAAGAAATGTTTACACTGTGCCCATGTCTCTTTCTAAAAAAATTCCAGACAACTTCAGTATTATTCAAGATGAATAATCCAGTCGTGTTTATTTCCAGATTAACACTACAAAATGTGGGGAAAGTTCAAGGGGGTAATAATAATAATAATAATAATAATAATAATTTGGTAATGAATTGCACTCTGTTCATGAATTTTGTAAGTGATATGTAAGTTTGATCCACTTGTGCATTCAGATTCAATAATAATAAACCTTTCAGACAAACACAGATAACTGAACACGTTTAAGAGGAGCTGTTGGTGTGTGTTATTGTGTGTAAGTGTAATGTGAAGTGTTACCTAAAATGAGTTCATGACACCATGGTTTAGATCTTTTAAGATCTTTATTGTCACCTAAAAGTTCTTCCAGGCCAATCTATATTGGAGAATAGTTTGCTTGATGATTCCAGCAGGGGGGAAAGAAAGATAGAAAGAAAAAAACTTACACGGCAGAAAAAGGCGATTTTTTTTTAAAGTAGATTTATTGGCATGGCTGTATGTGGCAGGCATGCGTTTTCAAAGTTTTAAAACTGTCCCAGTGGTGAAAATCACAGCACATCATAAATATAATTATTACTCATAGAATTATAGAGTTCTTATAGTTAGTATATTTTACTGGTCGCTTGAATTGAATGGGTTTAATCCAAACCTTAATAACTCACTTACACAAGTCACCCAAAAAATAATGTCCAGTCTTTTTTTTGTGATCGTTGCAGCCAAAAATGCTCGATTTTGCTGCGGGTTTTTTTTTTTCCAAATTTGCGATGCAGCTTGTGAAGTTGTTTGTGGTTTTGTTGTTGTTGCGGAAAACGACTTGAATTGGCGAAATCGCAATCGCACGAAATTGCTTTGCGCGGTCTTTCGCGGTGATGTTTGTTGGTAAATGAGACCTTTTAGCTGTACTCATGTACGACGCACGTGAATCGAAGAGGACTTTGGCTGAATGCGCGTTTCGATGACGTCACGTGACACGTCTTGGCCCGAATCTGTGGAAAATCTGCGGTAATTCTGAAAAACGTTATAGTTTATTGCAGTCCTGGAGAGACTGGATGTCAGCTTGGACCTGATGTGTTCTGTAGGTGGAAAGTTCAGCAATTAAAAGCTCTGTGGATGTGAATTAGGTTCATAAAATTAATTTGTAAAGAGTGGACATGCATTTTTTTTTACGGTTAAAGGGATATATCAATGATATATCAATAATCAGAAAATAATAATACTAACAATAACACTAAACAATAATAACCATTGTGCTACATCACAGTGCAGCTAAATGCTGGAACGGAAAGTGCTACCTGTCCTCTTTGATATTCCTGAGCTCACAGACGCCCAAGATTTGTTAGTGTCACTGTGATTGACAGTAATTCAGTTCCTCCCACCCAGAGAGCACAGCCAGTTTTTGTTCTTTTGGCCATGGATGTCATAATATCTCAAAATGATAGGATGAACGCTTTTTTTTGTTTTGTTGCGCCACTCAGGAGCCAGTATAACACTTTTTTTTTGTTGCTCAAAATCTCACGTATAACCAGGGGTGGACAAATTTCTAAGAAACTATACTTAGGGAAAAATATAATGTGTCAAGCTTTTACTCAATCAAGTCAGTAATGGGTGCAAGTGAAAGTGAAGTGCGAGAAAAAAAAAAAAAAGAAAAGAGAGAAGCTGCTACTTTTAAAATGTACCTAAGTATTCAAAATGAAATGTTTGTAACGTGTGAGTTAGCAACTCCACTGTTTGATCTGAAAACATCATTCAATCTCTATAAGTTTCACCATTCAGCTAGACTTGCTCTCTAGCCAGTTGTGTTAGCTACTGGAATCGATGCTAGTCTAATCAAGCATTAGAAAAGAAAACATTTACGGCATCTGGCAGACGCCCTTATCCAGGGTGACTTACATTTATTTTATTCATACATCTGAGCAATTGAGGGTTAAGGGCCTTGCTCAAGGGCCCAACAGTGGCAGCGCTGGGATTTGAACTCACAACCTTCCAATCAGTAGCCCAACATCTTAACCATCGAGCTACCACTGCCCTTGTGAAAATAGGCTAACTTAGTTAAATACAGTGGTGTGCAAAATTATTTGCCCTGATTTCTTCTGTTTTTGTGTACATCTCATACTAAATAGTTTTAGATCTTCAAACGAAATACAACATAAAACAAAGGCAACCTGAGTAAACACACAATACAGTTTTCACTTGTTTATTTTTTTGAAGCAAAAACCTTTAGCCGCAATAACTGCAACCAAACGCTTCAGATAACTTGAGATCAGTCTTTCACTTACTTCCAGGACTAGGATTCACTCCTATGCTTTGGATCGTTGTCTTGCTGCATAATCCAGTTGTGCTTGAGTTTCAACTTATGGACTGAAGACTTATGGACATTCTCCTTTAGGATTTTCTGGTAGAGAGCAGAATTCATGTTTCCCTCAATTATTGCAAGTTGCCCAGACCCTGAAGCAGCAAAGCGTCCCCACACCATCACACTTCCACCACCATGCTTGACCGTAGGTATGATGTTCTTTTTGTGGAATTTTGTGTTTGGTTTACGCCAGATGTAACGGGACCCCTGTCTTCCAAACAGTTCCACTTTCGACTCATCAGTCCACAGAACAATCTCCCAAAAGGTTTGAGGATCATCAAGGTGTGTTTTGGCAAAATTCAGACAAGCATTAATGTTTTTCTAGGTTAGCGGTGGGCTCGCCACTCTTCCATGGGTGCCATCTTTGCCCAGTGTCTTTCTGATAGTGGAGTCGTGAACAGTGAGCTTCATTGATGGAAGAGAGGCCTTTATTGATTTCACACAGGCCCAGTTGATATTGGATAACGTTTTTGCTTCAATAAATAACATTATCATTTAAAAACTGTATTTTGTGTTTACTCAGGTTTCCATTGTTTTAGCTTAGATTTGGTTTTAATTTCTGAAACAATTTAGTATGAGATATACACAAAAACAGAAGAAATCAGGACTGTATAGCCAGTTAATGTTAGCAAATTAGCAAAACTTACCTCGGCATGCCGTTTCAAATTAATTTAAGGTTTAGATTTAGATCAAATTAGATGAATTTAAGGCATTAGATGCTTTTTGGTGAGGTAAAGGAGATGCCAGGGAGGGCCAGGTACATATTCAGGTTTTTTTTTCTGGAAATGTAATTAAAAGTATTGAATTTCTTAATAAATACTTCAATAAAGCATAAATATTACTTCAATAAAGTATAAATATGCTCAAATAATACTTAAGTATAGTAACTAAGACTCCAATTAGTCAAGTATTTTCCACTCCTGTGTACGTATACCCCTGTGGGTCCAAGCACCGAAATTGCACTTAACCCCCTGTACATTTCTCATTCTTGTAACTACACACCCCCATTGGTTTTATCATAATTACAGAATAAATCATATTAGTTAGAGAATAATACGCTTTAAGATGCATATCTGAATAAAAACCTGGGAAGGGGGTCAAAACATTTACACTTCCTGAAAGACAGAAAAAAACGGTGACTTGCTTTTGCAACACACGTGGTCAAACCTGAAAGTAGGTCGTTGCAAGATGCTCATGTCACTTCACGTTAGTAAACGTTGACTTTCCGAAACAAACTCACTAAAAGGTAAAACACACAAACACCCACACATATACACACACACACATATACACACACACACATATACACGTGTCAAAGAAAACAAGTTCCTCAGGCTGTTCTCGCTTCTCCACACGTGTGTAACATGTCTGCCTAGTTCCCGTCTCTCTTTTCTTATCGCTCTCATTACGGTTGTTCTCAAACAGACGTCCAGCTCCACGACGGAACCAGTGGTGACCCCGAACGTCCAGGCAACCCGCGCTGCAGTGCATCGTGGGAGGTGAATGCCGCGGAAGAGTTTCTACAGTGCCGTTTAACAACGTTCACAGTTTGCATTATGGTTTGTTTTTTTGATGGTCAGAAAAGTAACTTAATGTAGTGTTTTTACCCAGTTTAGTGCTTTCCCTCTCTCTCTCCACACCTCTACACACCTGATTTTAACTGCAAAGTGTGCAACCTACAAGTACACACTTCCGGACCTGTCCATAGTCTACGGCTACAAAATCGATCTACATTTACCTTGAGAACAAACAAACAGTCTCGAGTCACCTGAGTCTCAAACGATTGTAATGAAAGAGAGGAAATGAGTTACTGATTGTATTAATCATCAACTTCACTGCTGAAATGTTACTGCATAGGTTAATTTATTGAACACATTTTTGAGTTGATTGAAAGTCCTTCGACTTCGGTAACACTAATTACATTCAACATGAACGTATTTATATTTTTTATTTTTTAAACTAAAACATGAACCTTGAAAATATTCAAGACACTAATAAATTTACCGCGGCTAGCGTAGTGGTTTATTTTTAGCTAAATACTGAAATATTACACTTAAAGTAAGCCAAATTTACACAATACACAGTACTGTGCAAAAGTTTTAGGCACCCTATTTTTTTTTTTTTTAGTACAAACTTTGTTATAGAATTTTTTATTTTATGACGTCTACATGATCAAGTCAGTACAAAATAACATTTTAGATTCCCAAACATTAGTTTTCTAGTTTTTCTAAAATTAAATGTTACAGAAAAATGTTTGTATGTCATTAAAGAAAGCAGCGTATTACATAAGAGACACTTTTCAGACAGTAAACACAATGAAGGCTGCTGGGTTTCGCTGCAAAAATATGAAGTGAGTGCGAAAGTCAAAGTGTCCAGAAGAACTGTGTCTGGTTCTGTAAGATGCTCAATAAAACTCACCAGCTCATTTCATTATAAAACTGCCCACACTGTACCGGGGACTATTATTTTTATTTTTATTTTTATTTGTCACACCAAATATCGACTTTGTTTCATGTAGAAACATTTAATTTCATTTTTTTTAAAGGCATCTTTGCTCTACAGCATTTCTTTGCATGTGCCTAAGACTTTTGAACAGTACTGTACCTCTTACCCCAACTACTCAATCAGCAAAGACATATTGGCGCCTGAAGTTTGCTTTTTTATTTTTTTTATTTTTTAGTTTAGCACTAAAGTTATGAGGCTAATGTATAGCTAACAGTTAATGTAAGTCTATTAGAATCAAAATCTTTACCATTAATCGTTGTTAATTTTGACAGTTAATTTGGTTTTACTTTTAGTTTTTTTTTTTGTCAAAAATACTTCATAGTTTTATTCCCATTTTAATCATTTGGTTATTGTTAGTTTTAGTGTAGATTTAGTTCGATGAAAAACACTGACTAAGTGTAGTCCATAGAAATAAAAGTCTTAGTCTTTTTTCCCCTCAAATTTCCCCATGATATCATTTTCAAGTTTTTAAGTTAGAGTACTTTCAGGTGTGGGCTGGATTGGTCAGAATTGCTTTGGGATTAGGTGGGATTGGGATTTAAAAATTAGACCGCTACACACCTCTACTTACAAGTGTGTAGCTACAATCTTTTGATCATTTTTTATAGATAATTTTTATTAGATTGATATAGAGTAAAGCACACTATGATATTAATGCATATCTTGGCTGATCATTGTGGGGTGTAAAAATTGAACTGAACTGTTAGAAAAATAATACTGAGTCGCCATGTTCCTCTGTGTGATGCTACAAGACACTAATTCTCAAGTTATTAGATTTCTTCCGTGACTATACAGGTGCTTCAACGCAGAACATGTGGCTACTGTACAGACGAGCTTTAGTCTTTGCTATAACAATGAAGGAAACAACAGGAAGTTGTGTTTTTATGCATTTATTACTTGTTATTTGTTCATCAGTCAATAATATGTGCGGAATAAAATATTCTCAGATCAATTTTCATGTTTTGTATGTGTGAATCTTCTTCGTTAAAACTATAATCATTGTGTTATATGTGAAATTAAATGAAATACATAACCAAGAAATCACATTAAAAAAAAAAAAAAGGACAACTAATAAACGTGTAAAGATTCATTTCTGAACTTGCGTTTATACAACACTGCTGGCAGTTATTATAAACTTGAAAACTATAAACTATAAGCACTCAAATTATGTATCAGAAATGACTTACAGCTACATATTATTATTTATTGCTAAATATTTAATATTAACATGCTACCTTATTTTGGGATATTTTAATATAACATGCTACATATTTTGGGAAATGGGTCAGTTTATTTATTTATTTATTTATTAGATATGAATGGAATTACATATTTAATTTCACTTAAAGTGAAGTTGGGGGTTTGAATCACACCTCTGCCCTGTGTGCACAGAGCTTGCATGTTCTCTGGTGTCCTCCCCCAATCCAAAGACATGCGTTGTAGGCAGATTGGCATCTCCAAATTGTCTGTTTAGGATAAGTGGTACAGAAAGTGGATGGATGGATGTCACACAGTTTTATAATTTTGGAATTGTATTGGTTCAGTGTTTGTTGTTTTGTTGTTTTATTTTTAAAAAAAATGGATTTAGCTGTTTTTCAATGCAGGATCTTAATTTACAGGAAAAAACCCATCCCAACAAATATGTCCATGTAAACCCCAAATACAGGAAATGGGGAAATATCTGTGCTTCCTGGATTTAAATTGGGCTAAGACTCAACATGTGCAAGTTAATGGTATGTCAGTAGGCTAACCTGTACATTTACCCATCACTTTATTAGGAACACCTGTACACCTGCTTATTCGTGCAATTATCCAATCAGCCAATCATATGGCAACAGTCCAATGCATAAAATCATGCAGATACACCTGAAGCGCTTCAGTTAATGTTCCCATCAAACATCAAAATGTGATCTCAATGACTTATAATCCCAATGATCTCTTGGGATTTTCACACACAATACTTTCACGAGTTTACACAGAATGGTGCAAAAAATAAAACACATCCAGTGAGCAACAGTTCTGTGTCTTGTTGATGTGAGTGGTCAGAGGAGAATGACCACATTGAAATGATTCGAGGAAGACTGTGGTGACTCAAATAATCACTCTTTACAACCATGGTGAGCAGAAAAGCATCTCAGAATGCACAGCATGACCAACCTTGAGGCGGGTTGGACAGGTTTTGGACATTTTGAAGGCACATGCGAAGAAATGCTGTAGAGCAAAGATGCCTTCAAAATAATTAAATTAAATGTTTCTACATTTCTACAATATTTGGTGTGACAAAATATATAAATAAATAAATAAAAATAGAAGTCGCCGGTACAATGTGTGCAGTTTTATAAGGAAATGAGCTGGTAAGTTTTATTGAGCATCTTGCAGAACCAGCCACAGTTCTTCTGGAGACTTTGACTTTCGCACTCGCATATATATATATATATACATATGGTGTATATATATGTGTGTGTGTGTGTGTGTGTGTGTGTGTAAGACACAAAACAGTTTCGGTCGGGGCCTCGGATGTTGAGCAGGTGTGAAAAGTGTGACAACGTACCCACATGACCACTTACCTCACTCTCACCTACTTTGTAAATATTACATTAGCTCTGAAATCCTGACCTCTACTGCATTTCAGTGTGTGTGTGTGTGTGTGTGTGTGTGTGTGTGTGTGTGTGTGTGTGTATAACAGGATGAATAGATTAACATTGGAACAGAAGGTCCAGCAGATGGCAACCTTAAAGCTCTGTGCACTCAAGTTATACATTGCAAAAGTTTGTGCACCCTTGCTCCAACATGCTGACACCAGCAAGACAGTAATGCGAGTTACAGATGTTACAGATGTTCCCTTTAGTAGTAAAAATAGCAAAAATATATGCTAACAAATGTATAAGATATTAATCATGAACAACTCAGAATGATGTTTTTGAATATGATAAAAAAAAAAAAATAAAATAAATTTTGCTTTTGGTTTTAGATTTTACCAAATCTCTCTCTCCAGGTTAAAAATAAAAAAAATAAAAAAAAATAATAATAAAAATAAATATATATATATATATATATATATATATATATATATATATATATATATATATATATATATATATATATATATATATATATATATATATATCCTCATTATTTCCTGTCTTTGATCGTTATCCTTTCTTTGATCGTGTGTCTGTGTTTCCAACTTTGTTTTTTTACATAATAAAAAAACTTTGTTTTTTTCACTGTTACTAACATTTTCCCTAAACACTATTTGCTATCTGTTTCTTATCTTCTGCGGCTCTATGAAAGGTCAATATGTTCTGGTTTCCGTCATATTTAGCCATTAGACACCTCAGCGTGACATCTAAAGCATGTCAACGGGGATGAAATCTTCAGAGCGTGCTAATAAAGAGGACTGGTTATGAAAGAGGACTGAGATGCAGTTGCTGTGATATTGAGACAGTATGTTGTCAAAGGGTTGTTTTTTAAATAAGAAAACACCAATACATGAACATGGAATTATGTTTCCATATAGGTAAGTTGTAAAATAGAGGTACTTTTTTAATTTCTTGGCCCAGACACCAAGGGGGATGCTAACTTTGCACTTAGCTGTAACTGATTTTTTTTCCTTCTACTTTTTTTTTTTTTTTTCAGTTACATTTTCATCTGTAATGCAGTTTAGTTTCGAGATTTGTTTGTTAGGTTTCATTGAAATTTGACATATTTTAGTTTCACTTTCAGTTTTTGACAATTTCTGTGTGGGGACAGATTGAAAGGTCATGATATCATGATATACCAAAGACATGACATTATGCATTACGGGGGTCTTCTGTGCGTGTGCAGCAACTGCTATTATTATTGCTTGTGGGTGCGAACTATCCCCTGTTTAAAACCTGATATAAAATGGTAGTATTCTGTATGTAGTAAAGGTGTAACACAGTGCCTGTATCTGTATCTCTGTCTGTTAAGTGCACCAACTATCTGTCTTTGTATCTGTATTTGGATTTAAACCTGAAGTGGGTGTGGCTTGTTTTTTTCTTTTTTAATGTTAAATATGAACCCTATTTAATGGCAGCAGTGTCAGCATGGGGTGTGAATTTCTAGCTCTGACACTTCCTCGACCTCAGCTACATCACTCCGGTTCATAATTGGTCTTAACTACGGATGTGCACAGGTTTTTGGTTTTTTTTTTTTTAAATCCCACTCACACAGTTAGTTATAATTTTGGTTTGTACTTGCCCACAATATTTCCAAGTGGCCACTGCAACCCTTACCAGGTAATTACTATCGCACAGCCCACGAGTTCATGCTAATAAACACGATCTTTGTATTTCCCCGCGAGCTTCATACCTGACCACTGGTTCACACCCACAGAAAAGTTAAAACCTCACGATTGTGTGATTTTTTTGGTTGCACACCACTGATTTCAAAACAAATACCCTGTGAACCGTCCTGGCAAGCTTTCTTATAAAACAAACAGCGAAAAAATAGTAATAGTTCACCTAATACTCACATCTATATTTGTATCAGGATACATTATTTGAGGTAGGCTGTAGCTCAGGTGGTAGAGCGGGTTGTCCACTAGTCGTAGGGTCGATGGTTCGATTCTCGGCCCACGTGACTCCACACTGAACCCCACGTTGCTCCTGATGGCAGGCAAGTGCCTTGCATGGTAGTTCTGCTGCCATTGGAGTGTGTGTGGGTGAATGAGACAAAGATAGAGATGAACCGCAAAAGTTACAAGGTGCTCTATAACCATTTACCATTATTTTGACTGCATCCGTAATATGTAGTATAAAAAGTCTACTGTATATTTAATAGACATCACTGTGTTACTTTTGTTTAAAATGCCAACCACAGTTAGACTAACTCCCTAACTCCCGAATTATTGGCACCCTTCGTGAAGATCAACAACATATAGGGACACTGTTTAGTTTTGAACTGAAGACATTTTGTTTCAATGTTTCTCTGAAATTAGATGTTACGCGTGTATGATGCTGCATTTCTCTTGCAAAAGAAAAGATGACTGGAAATTTTGGGAGACTTGTGCAGGCTTGGAAAGCTGTGTGGAAGTTTATTTAATCAACATTTTAAGGATCTTATGACCTTGTGGTGTAGAATTTAATTAGACACACAGGTGTGTGTGCTTGGTTCTGAGACTTTGCCAAAATGATTACATTATTATATGTTTTCATTATTATGTGTGCATTTTATAAGCTCCAGTTACTGACTGTAGCACATGAAAAGGACCATCATAAGCCTTCCACTGAGCAGATATTATTTGGGTGATGTTTTCAATACAGCAGCGTTTTATGTAAACTTACTGCTGTGTAGACTTACTGACAACTTTACTAGAGACGCCTACCTTGTTGGTCCACCTTGTAGGTGTAGTGTTAGAGATGAAAAAAAAAAAAAAATCAACAGTGTTTGTTAGTTAAGTTGTGCTGGTGGATTTTCCTGTTTAGCAGCAACGCTGAGGTGAATTGAGGCCAGTTTTCGTGTATTGAGGTCGTGTGTGTGTGTGTGTGTGTGTGTGTGTGTGTATGTTTGTGTGTGTATGTGCTCTTGTGCTTCCTTTATCACACCTTCGACACAATTTACCCATACTGAGATTTAACATTTTGCAAAACTAGAATAGAAACCAAAACTTTTCTTTTTCTTTTTTCAAAAATGGATAATACATTTTTTATTACCTGAATTGGGCCTTTTTTGTATTTACACCCATTGTGTTGCATTGTGCTGTCCGTCCACCCACCTTAATGTGACAGCACGTTCACACTGTGTGTGTCTCTCAGAGTGTGTATATGTGTGAGCGTGTATGTGTGTGTGCGTGAGCGCGTGCCACAGTGGGAGTTTTCTGCGACACTGCCTCCTCAGACATTGCTCAGCATCTTATCTTGTCTAAAGGATCTTATACTACCTGTGCTTCAGATTTTTGGCCTTCAGGACTGCATGAATATGGCTGATGGTTGTGTTAAGTACCCCTCGGTGTTCGTGGTGGACGGTGGTACCAAGTTTCCACCACCGCTGCCCCCTAAACCAGGACAAACACGACTCCGGAACCAGAGGAACCATCTGATCCAGAACATACTCTTGGTGCTGGTGTGTCTGGCTTTGTTTGGCTTATTTGTGGAGGGTATTTTCATCTACAAACTCCACAATGCTATGAATACCACTGAGTCTGTAAGTGCATCATGACTTCTTCTGTTCTTACTTTCTTGTCGCTTACTTTCGGGAAATTATTTCTGTTAAACTTTCTCACACCTTAAACAGCACCCTATCATTATCTTGGCTTTCTGCTTTGCAGCACAGCTTTCTTTTTTTAATCTACGGTGTGGTTTCGAATTTTAAAGCACTTTTCTTATTACACACAGGCATGAAACATATTACTCATGATACCTGGATTAAATAACAGTAGGTTTTACATGTGTAATGAGTGAGTTACAGCATACGATGCTGGCATATGTGGTTTTTATTCCTAACTTAATGTATTCTTCTCCTGACTGCTCTACCAGCTCCTGTGCTGTTATTTCATATTTATATATATTTTTTCTGTATTTCTTTTTATAAATGAGCACGGTTACTTAGGGAAGTGAATCTAATTGCATTATACCTGTACATGAGTGTAAAAAAATTGGATTATTTCATTAATCGTACTTATATAGTCAGGATTCCCAGTCTTAGGCAACACTATCTGTGATTAGAAAGATGACAAAAAAAAACAAAACTAACTATCATATTAAAAAGCTGTTCGATATGTATAGTTCAGCTTTTAAATATTCTTGAGCTTGCATTATGATCATTTTATTAATGGTTCAAATATTTTAAGTGTTAATTTTTTTTTTTTTTGCTGATTAAATCTATAGTAAATCACTCAGTGGTGAGTAATCATATCATATCATTAATCAGAAACACATATCAACATTATTAATCTACCATGATGGATGGTTAAAAATGAGTCAGTTCAATCAGACTCCTCCTCTTCCTTGAAGCCCTCTACATGCGAGCTGTAGCTTCCTGTAAAACACACAACAGGACTGACCTAGAGCAGCTGAAACTCATCTATGCTGTGTTTTTTTTTTATTTTTTATGGGGGGGGGGGGTTCGAAAGAGAGGTCAGAAAACCTGCAGAAAAAGAGTATCACTTGCTGCATATATATATATATATATATATATATATATATATATATATATATATATATATATATATATATATATACACACACACACACACACACACACACACACACACACACACACACACACACACACACACACACACACACAGTATAAAAGCAAGGTTGGGTGGAATGCTCTGAAAAAAGTATTCATTTCCCAAAAGAATTCACTGCTGTCTTCCATTGCTTAGAATACTTATAGATACTTTTGCGCTGTATAGCTACGTTGCACTCTGGGACTTTAAGTCCAGCATGTGCTCGAACATCACTACTTCTACGCTGGATTTCACAATAATATAATGTTGAATGTCAATGGCAAAATGGTGAGTTAGAAAAGAAGCTCTCGTCCTTAAGTGTTATCACTTAAGTTTGAGATTGAAATTTTTTTTCTCCCATTAAATACCATTGTAATGTTGCTAGCAATAACACAACCCCTCAACCAACCAACAAATTAGCAGCAAAAAAAAAAAAAAAAAACATTTCAATATACATGTTTTTAATGTGCTTCACACCTCTGGAAGTAACTATGTTGTATCGTCCTATAATATTGCTATAAAAACTGTTCCTCTGTGTTACTGGTTTACTTTATGTTCTGTTTCTGAAATATGATATTTACTTTTTTCAGAGAATAGAACCGTCAGGAAACATCAGCGTGAATAGAGCGTAAATGTGAGAAATACCGTACTACTCAAACTGACACAGATGCCATGGTCACTTGTCATCAGGTATACCCATGTATACAAGACCTCGTGCATGGCCACCTTCAAAACACGGCTATGCATACAAAAGTGTATGTTTTATACAGATCACAGCGGCATGTTTGCTACATTTCCTTTCCTCACTGAGACCTACATGCTGTTGGCTTGTTGGTGGGCTGGACCACCTGCTGTGGTTATTCTGCAGCCGTGTTCATTTTATACACCTGCATATTCCAATACTGAATACTGTTTGATTCTGTTTGATGATCACACATTTGACATTATTTAAAGTGTGTCTGCACAACATTCCACAATGCCAGCTTTTGCATAACACTTGCGTAACACTCTGTCTACATACACCGAAACCATATCAGATATGACCTAAACCATGGCATTGCTCTCTGTTTCAGAATTCTGTTGAACCAAAGACTGAAGCACTAAAAGGTAGAGAACGCACCCTGCCACTGTCAGAGTTTTTGCTATTTTTTTTTGGTGTCAAAACCAGAAAACACTAAATATATAATGTACTAGTGAAACAGGAAACCAAAGACCACTTGGACTACAGACTACATTGCTGTAATAAGAGCAAGGGCACGATATAAACAACAGAAGAAGACACTACACTGGGTAGACAAAGTTAACCAGACGTTATCTTTAAAAAAAAATAATAATAATAATTAATCGTTACTGAGAGTGGAAACAAACTACAGCCTACAGGTCCAAGTGCTGCCCATAAATGCTGATCTTGCATGCAGCGTAACGATCGTTGCACACGCGATGCGTAATTGACGAACAGACATGCGCTAGTCCGAGTGTGTCATTTTAATATGTCGATTTTAAATGTCTGATTTCTGTTAAACATTTATTTTGTGTTTGTATCAAAAAATAAAGAGCTTTATATAAAAAAGGTAAATACAGGGCCGTATTCAGAACTGCTAAGTTTTTCATATTCAGAACTTTTGTATTCAGAGCGCAGGTACTTAATTTTAATTGGCTATATTGAATAATGTTAATTTGATGTGCTCTCCCGTAAAGAATTCGCGTGGTTTAACGGATAAGTTGACTGCTACGCTTAATTCTCATTAAGTGTGAGTGTTCATAATTTTATCCAGAAATAATGAGATCCTTGAGATAAGTAATTACTCATCTCTATTACAGCATTTACTAAAATAGCTGTGAATATTTTGTTACAGGGAGTAGACTTTAATGGCAGTATACAGAATCTGTGACTCTCTAAAGTTACAATGTAGAGAAAGTATAGCTGAGGAAAACCAGGAAGTAAACTGTAGAGATCTGTGACGAAATCCAGTTCACAGTACGATTTAACATGATCGCACCAGTACCCATTGGTGTAACTGTGTTTCAGGAGGACGAGGTAAGGAACCTGTCACCAAGAAGCCAAAACCGCCTACAATCCCGCATCCATCAAAGCCTCTTGCACATCTGACAGGTGAGGATGAGCTTCTCCACATCACACCACCTATTTCCATAACTCTCACTTTGCATTTCATCTTATAGAACGTTTTTAAATACTTTTTTTTGTTGTTGCTATTTTGAAGCTGGTACTAAGAAACCTGAAAAGGGTGGAATCATGGAATGGAATGATGAGGGAGACTCTATCCTTTACGAGCTCGAGTACAAAGATGGAAAGCTGATTGTTCAGAAGGAGGGCTACTACTATGTATACTCTAAGTTTAGCTACAGTGCAGATGGCCCTTCTTTCATCCAGATGGTAAAAAAGTTCACAACACGCTATCTGGGTGGTTCTATCACGCTCCTTACATACAGCAGACACAATTCAAACTCAGTCCACAAAGGCACATTGAGGAACAGCTACCTGGGCGGTGTCTTCTATCTGTACAAGGATGATGCTGTTTTTGTCCATGTGAATAACGGCTCTTTGGTTCGTCTTCATAATTCAGCTGATAACTTTTTCGGCATGTTTATGCTGTAGACAGAATTTAGCTCTACGGCATATGACACAGTTAATATAGCAATAACCATAGGCGCCAGCTTCGTGGGTGCGCTGGAGCTCGAGAACCCCCAATGTTTAGGATTTAAATATCCATATTTATGCATTTAATTTTAAAATATACACCACTCTTTGGTAAAGACAACACCTACTGGAGTATAATGGTAATAGTGGTATTATAGTGATTTTGTCTGTTGTAGTGTCCATTTTAGACAAAATTTTATAAGTCTTTTATTTTGCCTGTTCACACCGTCAGCGACACGACACAGTGACAGGTGGCCATTTAAAGGCCGTGTCCCAAACTGTAGACTACCGTACTATATACTATGGTAAAACCGTCCCTATGGTATCAGTTCTTATAGTGGGTCTGGGAACCCCCAGGGCCCATGACGTATAACCAGAGGGTTTGTGACTGTTTTAAAAATATATTGTTTGACTGGTCAATTAAATTGAATTGGTTTAATCCAAACCTCAATAACTTAAGAATTAAGTAAAGACTATAAATAATTTATTCAGGCTTAATGTGTCTGTTTAGGAATAAAAAGCACTCTGGCTCTAATAAATAGCCAGAATATTACTGTACGTATTTGGATAGTTGGATTAGTTTTGGAAAACGTTTGAGAAGCCCTGTCCTAAGGTAACAGGTAATTTATGTCAGTGTACAGTTTTGATGTTATATTTCTTGCTCTGGTATGTGACTTGGGATGCAGCCAGCAACAGAATGAGGGAAGCAACTGTCAAAAACATTATCCATGTTTTTTTGGCGACAGATTTTTTAAAATGGTTTATTTTTGGCTCTTGACTCAATGGATGACACTTGCTGTACTGCTAGAGCTGTTGATTACCCAGACAGAACAGTCAGTGAGTTCTGTGACTGGAAACACAACTTTCTGTCAAAGTAGAAAGGCAAACCTTGAGCAGTGTAATTTTACACAACGTTAATCAACGTTGCAAAAACTGAAAATCTTCAATACCACCCAATAAATTCCACGCCAAACATGAATGCATACCAAACCCGTAAGACGCTCGGCTTCTGCGTCAGATTATTCCTCAGCAGTGCAAAGAATATATACACACCTCGCAAAAAGCTCATCCAGCAATCTCTAAAATGTATTATGTTCTCTGGAATTTTACATTTATGGCATTTGGCAGACACCCTTATCCAGAGTGACTTACATTTATACATCTGAACAATTGAGGGTTAAGGACCTTGCACAAGGGCCGAACAGTGGCAGCTTGGCAGTGCTGGGATTTGAACTCACAACCTTCTGATCAGTAGCCCAACGTTTTAACCACTGAGCTACCACTGCCCTCATGCATTTTAACTGCGTGTACATTACAGCCTACACATGAGAGAGCAAACTCAGCATTCAGCAAGTAATCGGGTGATTGGAGGAATACAGTTAGACTGATTGGCTGGGGTAATATGGATCAAAAGTATGTGTACAGTTGGGCATGGATATGTAACCCAGTGCACACATGTAGGTAGTGTTTTTGAAAAAAGTTTAAAATCACCAAATAGAGCTTTTTTTAAAAAAAAAAAAAAAACCCCAATAATAATCTAAAATAACTCCATGTTGCACAACTATTTTGGAAGGTTGCAGTGACTATCAAAATCTCACTAAATGTTGAGATAAATTTGCCAAATTGGCAACATGGCTGGAATATCACTGTCATTAATTGTATAATGTCATGCACTTGTAGGCAGTTGTGAGCACCCACGATGAAGTCATACATCGGTGTCTATGTTTACAACAGCATTCTGACTGAGGTAACAAACATTGGTAATGAATTTCAACCAATCAACCAAAACAGTTTATGGTTAAAAAAAAAAAAAAATTGTAATCAGAGGTGCAATAAATGAAATGATAATACTTAGCTAGAAACTTCTATCCAACTGGCTTGTCTGTATTCAAGCTGATAATCACATGATCACGTCACTGGTAACATTACCACCAAAAACTGACAGTTTTTTTTATTGTTGCTTAGTACCATTTTTTAACACCAGATAGCAAAAAAAAAAAAAAAAAAACTTTATTAATATTTTGTCAACCTTTACCTGAAATATTGTGGTTTAAATGTATACAGTTTTGAGCATACAACATTCTTCATAGCCATTTCACAACACAGGGGTTTGGACTAACTTCATTATTTTATTTATTTCGTACGAGGCATCATACATTTGTCACAATAACATACCATGTCTCAGTGGAAAACTATTTAAAGACTTTTAATACTGTAATGTAAAATGTATTAATTATTATAAAGGTATATAATTTTATCTTTTGCATCAAGGCAGAAATATAGAGAGACTCATAATGAGGACTATAAAGATTCTGATGACAAACAATGTAATGTTTTAAAATTACCACACATCTTTTAAAACTCAATTGATTCTTTGGCTATTGGACATGATTAAAGGTCAAAGAGGATTTTTTTTTTTTTTTTATAGATATTTTTTTACAATAACATTACTTTTTAATTATTTTTTTTAAATCTTTGTTAGTAGCAGGTTTTATAGTTTATGTAGTGAATGGTTTTTATATCAAATGCATGATCTTTTTCTGATAATAATTTTTTTACGTATTTGAATGAATAATAAAATGCCATGAGAAAAAAAATCTGCAATGCAAACTTTGCTGACTTTGAATTTAATGTTTCATTTTCTTTTTGGTAATCTTTTCTTGTTAAAAATAAATATTTCAAATGATTTAAAATTGCATCTGGCTTTACAGTGTGTATCATTTTTGTTAGTTTAACGTACATTACGCACCCAAACTCACACATACAATATGCAAACACTGTTTCTGTATAAGAGATACAATGCTGTGGTTGGCCACTTCCATTTGGCCCATAGGCGCAAGCAACTGAGTCACTGCTCAACACTCCGGATGTGTCTAACCTTTCAAACTGCTTTGAACCTGTGTGTATGTTGTTAAGTCTGTTTCCCCACCTTTCTTGACCTGCAGTTTGCAGTACATGCATTTGAAACAGTGCATCATGCATCTCAGTCAAACTTATCAGATTTTCTTCCCTCCTAGCTTTTATCTCAGGTTTACAGAGTAAACATTTTGATCTGGCTTGGGTTTCTTTTAATCTGTGTCTTGTTATAAGAAGTGGTGGCTTTGAGCTCGCCCACACTGCAGGCCCAACCTGCTCTTAGCTGAGTAGTGGGGCTCTTGGGTAATGTGGAGAGGAAGTGGGGGGGTGGGGGAAGAGGTCTGCAACAGGTACCTTAGAATGACTCTTTCGCTGACTCAGATCTCGCAGGAAAACCTATCTCAGACGCCCCTTTGGAACGTTCCAGCCGATACACCACATAAGGCCCATATAGAGCTTCAGAACGGGGAATGGGATACGACACGGGGGAATTAATATGTGTCTACCACCAAAGGAGAGAATATGGAAAAAAAAGTGCCATGGGTCATGGTTATATGGTAGAAGGTTTTTAAAAAATTTTAAAATTTTTTTTTAAATAAGAAAGGCCCAGTGTGGCGCAAAAATAAATAGATCGAAAGCAGCGGTAGATTTTTATACGTTTAAGATGCCGCTCAAAGCATGCAAAGTAAAAAAAAAAAAGGAAATACTGCAACAAAAAGTATAGTAAAATAATTATAATGAAATAAATAATAACCGTGACAGAAAAAGAAAAAAAAAAAAAAAAAAACGCAATGTAAATTAAAAAAGTGTAATAAAAGGGGTGTGAAAATAAAATAAAAGTATAATCATTGAATAATGTAAGAGTAATGTAAATGTAACATGCCAGTGAAAGTAAAGAAAAACAAATTAAATAAAAACGTTAAAAGCTGTAGCGTTAAAGTAAAATGTGTTTTTAGCTAACAAAAAAACAAAAAACAAACAAACAAAAAATCCTGTTTCAATGCTCTTTTTATGTTTTATACACGGAATATGGAGAAGACCACCAGTACATGATCTTTACACATAGTATTAAAATACAACATTTTAGCATAAAAAAAAAAAAATACACACCGACACAAGAGACAGAATGAAAAGTGAAAACTGAATTAAGAAAACGTAACTGCATCATTGTGTAAGGAACATGTAAGAACACAGAGAGAGATGCTTGTGCATAGTAATATTAGTCATGTATGTGCCCTTATACTGTACATATAGTTCTTGTGCTTCATTCTCATTGCTCTGCTGTGGTATGGAGTGAAACTAAGAGCAGTGACACAATCACACTTTGCTGTCATTTTGGCTGGATTTTCCCTGTCTGTGCTTTCTGAACCACACAAAGTCTTTCTGTCTGAACCGATATTAGAGAAATCTCGTGCCTTTAAACAGAAAAAAAATCAAACTCTGGATGAAAGGCCTCTGCTGATTCAAATCGTAAAAAAAAAAAGAAAGAAAGAAAGAAAGAAAGAAAAGAAACATAACTTTTTTTGTTGTTGTAATTGTTGTTGCCAGTAACATTTAGAAGCATTTTGTTTCATTAATGGTTAATATTGTTAAATTACCATACCAAGCAAGTTTTTCACAATGTCAGTAGGTAAGTTGGTGACATCTTTGAGAAAAGAGCTCGTTCAACAAAGCAAACAGCGCCCTCGGGTGCTCACAAATGCAAACTGTGAGCTTATAAAAAAAAACAAAACAAAAAGGACACACAATGTCATAAACTGTTTTAATGTCATTTTGCCAATTTTGGTTCTATATGTCAGTAACGTTCACCTTTAAGACAAAATATATTACTATTTTTTACTAATTTATTACTAATAACAACACTACCTGATGTGTTCTGTCATTTTACCAAATTCTGACAGACAAAACAAACAAACAAACAAACAAACCAAAAGTTTTGTAGAAGTTCTCCCTGTACTCCAAAAAACACCTGTCTGTGGGCCAGAGCAGATTGGCAGGACAAAAGAGCATCTCTGCCAGAGTACCTTCAGGACCATACACTTCCTTTTTTTTCTTTAGATATTAGCATTGGTGCTGGTGGGCAATTTAGTAACAGAAAGAAGTGCAGTCCATCCATCCATCCATCCATTTTCCATACCGCTTATCCTACACATGATCGTGGGGGAGACTGGAGCCTATCCAAGGGAACCCTGGAAGGGTGCCAACCCATCGCAGGGCACAATCGCACACACATTCACACACCCATTGGACAATTTGGAAATGCCAATCAGCCTACAACTCATGTCTTTGGACTGGGGGAGGAAACCGGAGTACCCGGAGGGAACCCCTGAAGCACGGGGAGAACATGCAAACTCCATGCACACATGGCGGAGGTGGGATTTGAACCCCCAACCCCAGAGGTGCGAGGCAAACGTGATAACCACTAAGTGGTTAGACCCAGAAGTGCAGTCAAAAAGTTCTATTATGCAAAATTATTATTATTATTATTATATTATTATATAAGTAAAGCAAATGTAGTGAAGGCCATTAACCACGGTACCAGGACTGCTCGGATAAGCACCTACAAGGTAGGATAAGCATCTCTGCATGCAATATAACTTTTTGACAGGTAATTATGCATGGCAGCATTGCACCTGACATCAGTAACTTTTGCACCACTGGAAACACTTAAGGGCAGAGAACTTAGCACTCTGTCACGGTTTCATTTCATTCAAGACAGAGAAAAAAAAGAGGCTTATGAGGAAACGACTTGTCTTTGGCATACTACAGCATTAAATGTAACTATAAACAGTTAAAAGGTATGTTGTATTGTTCGTTAATTAAATAAAACATTGTAATCATTGTAATCATGACAAATTGCTGTGATATAGCTAAGACTAATACTTCAGTACGTGCATTTACTGGAAATTAATCAACTTTGACATGGTAAAGCATCACACCATCCCATAATTGATTATTTTCCTATAACAACACATCCCAAAATGTTTTATGCATGTGTTAACATTAAATATGAGCATTTTACCTCTGTACCTGATTTTTAATAGGGCTTAATTAAGTTGCAATTAATTCTAAACTAAAATGTAGGTTAATATCAAGGTTTTGTTAACTTTGTATTACCTTTTATGGGCGGAGCTTCATGCTGGCAGCCATTTTGAAAATCAGGTGCTTACCTCCAGTGGTGTATAACAGCAAAGCAGAAATATTTTGGGACTATTCCTACCTTTCTCGAGTATAAATAGATATAAATAGTTCTATCTTTTACACACACAACAGCATTCACAATAAAAAAAAAACTGATTTTTTAAATAAAATAAATTAAATTTGGATAAATTACTTAATTAAAGTACTTACTTACTGCTGTATTAGTAGCCTCCTTGTCGGGTCAGTCCAATTTTGAAAATAAACAGATGACTTTCGACCGTTATTTCTCAGTGGTCCGATCATCAAACGATTCTTCAGATCTGAGTGTCGACTCCTATTCAAAGAACTGATTTAACGAGATGATTCAAAGAACCGATTCAGGATTCGTTGGCGAGCGACTCTTTTTTTTCGTCAGGGAAACGGCAGAGATGACTGTGGTCAGAAAGCTGTGGTGAGATCGCTCATATTTTTCTTTCTAAAACATTTCTCCACCTTTATGAAGTGATATCAATATTAATACCCAAATGATGAAACATTCAAATTGTTTAGCTAAGATAAAGTTGGCTAATAACGTTGGTTTTAGCCAAAAATAGCGCTCGAGCTTGCTAGCTACCTGATACCAGAAACTTAGCAAAGCTAGAGTCAGGTTCATTGGTGAATAAAGTATTAGTTCTTTGTGTGTTCAGGTTGTGTACACATTGAATAGCTTAAACTTTTTTTCTAAAATAAAAATAAAAATAAATAAATAAAATTCTGACAGGTTAGCTTGTGTCAGCTAGCTGTCAGCTGTTAGTTACTGCTAAAATGAGAAGGTACTATGTACTCGCGCTTCTCTCACATTGCTAGTTTAGCTAATAGGCGTCTCGCGCTGCACAGATAGTGTAGATAGAGTATTCGACACATATTTTAATTCTTTATATCCGCCATACATATACATACAATACATATATACAGTGCCCTCTACTAATATTGCCACCCTTGGTAAATATGGGCAAAGAAGGCTGTGAAAAATTGTCTTTATTGTTTAACCTTTTGACCTTTTGTATAAAAAAAATATATCAGAAAAAATACTCTGCTCTCTTGGATGTCAAACAATTGCAAACAACACAGGTTTATATATATATATATATATATATATATATATATATATATATATATATATATATATAGGTGTTAAATTATTGGCACCTCATGAATTCATATGAGAAAAATATATTTGAAGTATATTCCCAGACATTTTAAATTTGAGGTAAAACATAGGCCAAACAAGAGCAATTGAAATAGTTCAACACTACGAATGCTTCAAGTGGTTTCCCCAAATTCAACTAAAAATGCAGCTTATAATGACTTCTCCAGTTTCACAATTATTCACTCGCCTGAACAGAATCCCTCACAACAGCACAAATATGCAAAACAGGAGTTGTCTCAAGCATACTTGATGCAACTAATCAAGGGCTTCATTAGTTGCACCAGGTGTGCTTGAGCTGGAACACATGAAATACCTGAACTGGCTAGGGGCAGAAAATACATGAAATACCTGAAATGGCTAGGGGCAGAAAATACATGAAATACCTGGACAGGGCAGAAAAAGAAAGCTATCAATGGCTGCAGCCAGATTTCTGAGAAGGCAGGTTGTGAAAAACCCTCGAGTGACTGCAAAAGACCTGCAGCAAGACTTGGTGGCAACAGGCACTGAGGTTTCAATGAGCACAGTATGGTGCGTACTAAACGCAGAAGGTTTCCAAGCCAGAATTCCAAGCCGTACAACACTACTGACCCAAAAGCACAAGAAAAATCGGCTCAACATCATATAAATAAGCCACAGAAGTTTTGGGATCCTGTTCTGTGGAGCGATGAAACAAAAGTGGAACCTTTCAGCACGATGGATCAGTGGTATGTCTGAAGAATGAAGAAAGAACACTCTGTCCACAGTCAAGCATGGTGGTGGATCAATGATGCTCTGGGGCTGCTTTGCATCCTCTGGCACTGGAAACCTGCAGCGTGTGGAAGGCAAGATGGATTCATTGAAGTATCAGGAAATCCTAGGAGAAAATGTCATGCCGTCTGTGAGGAGGCTGAAGCTTGGGCGTCATTGGACCTTCCAACAGGACAATGATCCCAAGCATACCTCAAATTCCACCAAGGCTTGGTTGCAGAAGTCCTGGAAGATTCTACAGGGCCATCACAGTCACCTGACTTTTTGATTTGAAGAAGCCGTTTGCAGCATGCAAACCCAAGAATAGTACTGAACTGGAGGTCATTGCTCATGAGCAATGGGCTAAGATTCCTCAGGAACCCTGCCAGAAGCTGGTGTCTGGCTGTGCATCTCGTTTGCAGCAGGTCATAACAGCAAAAGGGTGCTCTACTAAGTACTAAAGATGCTTGCCATGAAGGGGTTGAATCATTTTGAAACTGGAGAAGTCATTATAAGTTGCATTTTCAGTTGAATTTGGGGAAACCACTTGAAGCGTTCGTTGTGTTGAACTATTTTAATTCCTTTTGATTGATTTGTTCATTGCAAACAGCTGAAAGTCTGTAAACTTTGACTGATTTGCAATGGGGGTTGCATAATTTTGATTGCAACTGTATATATAAACAGAGAGCAATCAGGATTCTCTGAATCCATTTTGTTCATTTGAGCAGAATTGAATTCAAATTTTACATTTTCAACGTGTCGTGTACCTGTAAAAAATAAAATCTAACTACCTACTTGTTACCTACTACCTAAGGAAGGTTGGGAATTATGAACTTAAGCTCTGTTCACGCCATGTCGTCATTACCATAATTACAAGGTTCCGACTTGAACTTCCTCGTGGATCTCGTAATTACAACTTGTAAACTAGGAATTTTCTGAGAGCTCCGCCTTGTACCACCTGACCGCTGCAGCGTCATGCAGAAACACTCAAACTGTTGGCAGCTTCAGCAATAAAATGTAGTTAAGTAGTTATCTCGTAATATTTCTGCATAATAATCTGTATAATTGACTATTATTAATGTCTTAATAATGCAAGATTAATCCGAAAATAAACAAAAGATATACAATACAGTTTAATGTAGCTAACACAGAGTTGGAGTTGTTTAGATTTGCAACAACACATTACCAATGCCTGCCTTATTAATAAACGTGTTATTGTTACCTGATACGCTTTCTGTGTTCTTCAGTATGTTGCAGTAGCATGAAAAAAATGCGACTTAATGTTGTAATTATGTATTTTGCAGTTGTCAACAACATCATCTCACACGGATTCATTTTGGTGTATAGAAACGCATAATTCCGAGCCCGAGGACGTGAACAGCTCCGAGTAGAACGTCCAGGTTGTCATCTAGTAATTACGGTAATTCCGACATGGTGCGAACACAGCACAATTTCTGCATCCAATACAGAATATATGCGGCTGTCACGTCACGTGACAAATGAACGAAAGACTCGGATCAGAGAAGAGACTCTGGAGGTGAACTAATCATTTCTGTTTCCTGTACAGAGCCTATGCTGTTTTTACTTTACAAACGAACCAAAGGATATTTGGCCGAAACAAAATTAACGAATCACTCTCTGAGACAACTTGTCATTCTCGAGTCATATAAAAGATTCGTTCAAAATGAACGAATCGTTCCAGAGCGACCAATCACTACTTAGTTGGTTCTATTCATCAAATTATAGCCTAATTCCTCCCAAACGTCAAATCACCAGTCAAATGGTTTCTTTTAATTATATTTTATTGTCTACTAGGAAAAACTAAAGAAAATGCTCCTCGACTCAGAACTCCTACTTAGGAACTCAGGAGTTCAGCAAGTGACATGAAATCAACATGGCTGCCAACAGCATGAACAGTAAACACAGCAGCAGTTCTTACATTTAAATGAGTTATACAGTATATACACAAGTATTTGCTTTAGATCAATCAACATACAGGCATATTAGCTTGTTAAATCTACAACGCTTACTATACAGTTCACTCTTTTGAGGAGCGAAATATACAGTCCATCACTCATCGCAGTCAGCTGGCTAGCTTGTTGCTAACAAAAGACGAGCTGGCACTCAAGTTTTTTTCCCCAATTAGTAGCTCAAATGCACGGAGGGTAAAAAAAAATGATGCGAGTCCAAGCCCTACTTCCAACAGTACTGAAGGAAGTGCAGGAGGAGAAAAAGAGGCAGATCTGCTTTTATAAGTTAAAATGTAATTCTTCCCTGTTACTAGCATGCTGTGTTAATCATTTAAGTGGTCATTTAAGCATAAATGTATTTTATGGCAAGATCGACTGTAGATTGTGCCATCAATCTGGGTTTCTTATACTGTTTGTGGCCAGGGATCCCTAAACTCCTCATTCACAGATTTATTTAATAAACGTTATTTAAATGTGCACAATAATAATTTGACCCATATCAACACATTAGCTGTAAGTTGCATTATTGATTGGCCTAGTTGTTTTTGAGTTACTGAGGTTTGAATGAAACCAATTTGTTTCAAGTTACCAGTGAAATGATCTAATAACTAAATACAGCTAAATACAATAACGGAGTTAATGGTGGGTTAATGGTGCAATTTTTAAATTTTGTCATAGTGAGACCCCCTGGCTATGCTTCTCAGACCCTACTGAAGTCTGTAAAGGATTTCAAGTTTTTTGTGATTGTTGCAGCCAAAAACGCTTGAATTCGCTGCAGCTTTTTTCCCTCTTCTTCTTACTGAGTGTTTTTGTGCTTTTTTGCGGAAAACTACTTGAATTGGAAATTGCAATCCCATGAAATTATTTTGCATGGTCTTTCACGGTGATGTTTGTTGGTAAATGAGACCTTTTAGCTGTACCCATGTTCGACGCACGTGAACCAAAGAGGGCTTTGACTAAATGCACGGTGTGATGGCGTCACTCCTTGGTCCAAATCTGCGGAAAACCGGCGGTAATTTTGAAAAATCGCAAGCTCCTCCGAACATTGCGGAGTTTGCTTGTTTTTGTGTTGTGATGGTGAAATCCTGGAGGGACTGCCACTTTGAGAGCCACTGCCTTAAAATGATTAAATAAATTTGTGCCTTCACCATTTCTACAACTGCATCCACCTAAAATGCTGTAGCGCATAATATTTATCAATTTAATTGCACTTGTTGATTGTGAATAAAATGAATGCCTGGCTACTGCTGTATAAATTGTCATCTTAATAAACATGGCCTTTATTCATTTACGGCATTTGGCAGACACCCTTATCCAGAGTGACTTACATTTATTTCATTTATACATCTGAGCAATTGAGGGTTAAGGGCCTTGCTCAAGGGCCCAACAGTGGCGGCTTGGCGGTGCTGGGATTTGAACTCACGACCTTCCGATCAGTAGCCCAAAACCTTAACCACTGAGTTACCACTGCCCTATTCATTGCACAAGCTTTTTTTCTGACTGCCCTCAAGGAGGTAAGAAAAATTGTTGGGTCCCGCAGATCCTGGTATCCTGGTCAGGGTTGCTGTAGATCTGGAGCCTATCCTGGGAAAACTGGGCATGAGGCTGGAATACACTCTGGATGGGACTCATATAATATCCAATATGTTAACCTTTGTTTTTTAGGCCATTTTAAAAATGGATTGCTAGTTATGTCTTGCATGCTGACATTTCCCCTGCTGCCAACATGAATTTGGTCATATAACTGGTTGTATAAATGGGCCATGAGAAATTTTTCAGCTGTTGTCGGTTATAGTTGTTGGTTTTGGTGTTGAATGAGTAACAGTGACGTATTTGGTTTGCTAATGAGCTAATGCATGCTGTGTGGGAGAATTTGTTCAGATAGGAAAATATTTCCATTACTACGACTTCTGTAACTGGATGAGAATATCTGATAAATGTGGTGTATGTAAATGATGTAAATGTAGTTTAGTATCGGGTATCTGACACCAAGAGCTCTGGCCTCGGTGATGTATTGCAAATGGAAAAATTGAGATTGGTTCATCCTTACTAAAAACAGCCCCTGTAAAGGTTTTCCTTTTACAGCCCTAGCATTTTAGCTAGCATTTCAGTTGGCTATCTTTTTTTTAAAACAAAAATATATCTTTTGTTAATCCATAATGAAAACTGTTGAGTACAGTAGAGGGTTTCCTTAGCAGACATGTTTCCAGTAGGGTCCCTTTAAGAAATAAAGAACTATTCAAAGATCCATTGAGAAAACTTTTTGTTTTTTGAGTGCAAGAGATTAAAAAAAAATTAATAAATGTAAAGTTTACAGTGTATGGAACTGGTATGTGATAATGTGCATGTGTGATAATGTGATTGATGAACAAGGGGAAAAACTACAGCAAGAGCACCGTGAGTGAATAAAAAAACAATAAAGGTGTTAACTGTGAATTGATAAACACCAGTGTGACTGTATAAACTTTAAATGAAAATATTTTTGGAGGATTATGAGCATGTAGACAGTTGTGGACTTGCTGTAAGGGTATAGAGCTGTAAAGCTTTGTGGTTAGTCTGGCCCTATTATAGTTATTATAATTATATACCCGAGAAGCATGTGAATAAGAAGACACTAATTGCTACAGTAGTCCTGGTACATTCATCTGTTGTCAGTGTTATAGAAAATATTAGAAGACTTTGAGAAGAAATTATTAGAGATTATATATGAGACGAGATTGTACATAGAGCTGTCTATCAACATGGAGTCAGAAGTTTGAAGCGGTTTTAAGGGTATCAACAGATAAAAAGTAATGCTTGTTCTTTTATTATTTAAAAACAAAATAATCATTGGCAAATTGCTGTGGTTTATGAGGAATAAAGTACTTCAGTGCCTTTTGTTATAGTGGTGGCCAAGGGGTGGTAACAGTAATTCCAACACTACCCCACACTAAGTTACATATTAGGACATGTATGCAATTTGAGATACAGCTATTGATGTATGGAGGAGATATCTCCTGGAAGCTACATGAAAATAGGGCTTGTGTTTGTAGACTAAATGTTGAGGCTGTCTACCATCTGAATTTTTTATTAATTAATTTTTATCCAGCATGCCTTCACAACTGCCCCAGCTCCCTATCTGCCGATCTACAACCATCTCATCATCTCAGGAGAGATGCTTACAGTTCGTCAACTCATTCACCGTTTTTGATTCAGCACGTCATGTGCATTTTTCAGTTTCTTGTTCCACTGTGGGAAGGAGAAAACAAACACAAGAGAGACTAAGGCCAGAACTAAAGCGGTGGGGGAAACGCATTGTCATAACAGAGTTTGAGTGAAAACAAGATTCTACTATGAATGAGAATGACGAAAACACTCCTCAGATTTATCAGGCCGTTACAGTAACAGAGGTAAATTACTAAAATAAGTACATGTGGTCAATAAATGCTGAATTATTTCCCATTATTTAATCTGCATTCATCACTGTATTATTTCCTTATCACGCTCTTTTTTTTGTTTGTTTCTGTTTCCATCAGGTTTCAGATTGCACTTTATCCCCGCTTTCCTTTCTCTCATGTCTTCGTCATCCGGTATGGAATAGAGCTGAGGCTAGGCTGTAGTGCGGAAGAGTGGGCAAAAGTGACAATCATGTTAAATGCTCTGTCGATTTAATGTGACGCTGGTGAGTGATTCGAATTGCTCTTGACGCCCACACAGGTAAAATACAGGAATCTCACTACACAAAGCTCCCTGTATGTGATTAGCTCACTGTGCATATGTGTTATTGTCTGAAACCTACGCTCTACACAAACTGAAATATCACAGCAGGCAAGATTTCATCTGTTCATGTTTTTGTTTTCAATAGATAATATCATTCTGTAGCCCAAAGATGCCACCTAGATTGAAAGGACAGCACAAAAGATACCACATCAGTTGATGTGGTGGGTGTGTGTGATGTAGGAGCTGAATGACCTTTATAGCTTTTGCTTATTTGACACCCAGTGGAGTAATTATTAGCTCACTGTTGACTGCGTAGGGGATTTCGTTCCGTTGAAAAAGCATCCTGAGGTAACTAATCAGTATACGAAAATCCCTGATCAGCATTTATAAATAGTTTCCCCTGTCTCTCATTTCCCTAGCATCAAGTCATGCTAGAGTCAATTTTGTAAAAAAGGAAACAAAACAGTAGACCAACAGCCTGTGATGTCTTACCCTCTCATAGGTTATGACCACAGCAACTGTACTGTACAGTTACATTTTCCTCAAGATACAAACTATGTAAATATATACACATTTAAGGACCAGTGTACCTTAAATGAGTTTGAAAGGTACACTATGTTCACGTTCTCAGGTAAGTAAAGGTGGAAAAGATGTCCCCTTGAGGGTACCAACCCCAGTGACAAACATTTGTACCCTGAAATGTACTTTTTTTCTAGAAGCACAATTTAAAGACGTCTACCCGAAAATTTAAATACCACATACCATCCCATCTAGGTTGTGTTCACTTCTCATGTCCAGTGTTCCTGAGATAGGCGCCATCTCATTGTCCAGTGTTCCTGAGATGTGGCAGTGGTAGCTCTGTGGTCAAGACATTAGGCTACTGATTGGAAGGTCGTGAGTTCAAACCCCAGCATAACCAAGCTGCCACTGTTGGGCCCTTGGGCAAGGCCCTTAACCCTCAACTGCTGAGATGTGTAAATGAGATAAATGTAAGTTGCTCTGGATAAGGGCGCCTGCCAAATGCGGTAAATGTAGATACATTGCAACTCGGATCATGATAAAGACCTCAGCCTTCTTCATGCGGTGACAATGTTCAGCTGGCTTCCACCCAAGTTCTGATCTAATTGCAGAGTTGAAGTGTCATACATCTGGGAGAACTCCACAGATAAACATGCTGCACCACCAAGCCTGTGATTGGTTGTTAAAACAACAACCCAGCCAACTTATTCCAAGATTAAATCAATTTGAGGAGCCGCATTCTTCCTGTAGTCATGGAAATTGTCATGAAGTTTTAATAGCGCCACCTGTAGTACTGGAGCACTCATTTGCTGTGGCCATTATAATACCGCAGTAAGTTAGCAACCTTTTAAGCTCACAAAGGTGGATTTGTTTTATCTCAACTCTCACAGATGCCATCTCCACATTAAGTATGCTGAGGACTTAAAACTGTTACTGAAAATTAATGAATGATAGGGCTGACTGTTTTTAGGTCATTTTTAGCACCAGATTCTAATAACAATTAGAAAAAAAACCTAATGTTGCTATAATTTGTCAAGCTGATGGTTTTGCCATAGCAGAACTGCGGGCTATGATGGCAGGAAGCAGTGAGTCAAATTCGCACAACCGAGTATGGATCAGTTTTTCTAACTGGCCCAGACGCCATCACTGCTTAAAGTGCTTCTTATAGTGAAGTATGGTATACTACTTACACTTGTGATCACTCTGTGTTCTTGTGTCAATTATAAGTTAATGGGACAAGCTTGTGGTTTATTGCTTGGCATTATTTAGACAAATTTGACAATTGAAATCTGTTTCTTGGGACATTGGGAGGCAGACCCACAAAAGATTTCAACTGGCAGATTTTTCAACCAATAACCCAGCAGAACATTTTTTGATTTGATAAATGTAATTATAACACTGTCAGGCAGTTTGGAGGGTATTATCTGGACCTGCCCGATCCATCCTGATGCCCTACTTCTGGTTGGAGATCTCATCAATTGGAAGTCACATGATGCTGCTGAGGATGGCCCCACACGGTGCAGCCTAAAGATCATTGAGATTACAGTGGTGAAGTTCAACAAAACAGACTTCATATAAAAACTAATGAATTTTTCATGGTCTCACAACTGCTATTTGACCGTGTTGTACTGGTACATTTATAGAAGAGATTTATTTATTTATAATTGCACTATCCGGTGTCACCCAGATGAGGATGGGTTGCCTTTTGAGTCTGGTTCCTCTCAAGGTTTCTTCCTTATATCATCTCAGGGAGTTTTTCCTCGCCACCGTCGCCTCTGGCTTGCTCACTGGGGATAAATTCATAAATTTAAAGTCTATGTCCTGAATGTATATATATTTCTGTAAAGCTGCTTTGGGACAATGTCCATTGTTAAAAGCGCTATACAAATAAACTGAACTTGAACTTATCTCATCATGAGTGTGGCAGAGGGGCCACATACAGCTCATCGTTCCTCGAAAGCTGACAGAAAGTGTTATGTGGCAAATCACAGTCTCTCGGATTGTTTTGGTTTCTCTTTGTAGAAGGGGTCTCACGGTTGAGTCATTGTTGCGAAACAGTATTATACCCCGTCACGTGCGGTCTTGCAGAGTTTAAACTTTGATGATAAGCTAATGGGAGCTATGTGAAGGGGGAGGCATGTTGGTGGGCCCATGAACAATATCGCACATTATAAATATGCACAAGCATATTAGTGTTCACTGCATTATTAATGTTTAAATAATCCACCGTTTGTTCTTTAATGTCTTGTGGGAGCCTCCACTTGACTCAGAGTTTCTATTGGGGGTATGTGGTGATGACTCACAGCCCATGTCAAAGCAGTCGAGTCTTGTGATCCCACTCCTACACAGAATCGTCTCGTCCGTCGCTGGTAACAACAGATTTTATTTCACTTTACATATAGAGCAATATTAACCATTTAGGGAATTTTATACAGTTGTATTAAAATCTGTCAGATAATATTTTCTTCTAATCAGGAAAGTAATTTTTTATGTAATCACCATTTTTGGCCACAATAAAGTAAAGAGTTGAATCACATGGACGAAAGGTCCCACAACAATTTAGATTTCTACTTATAGAGAAAAAAATAATAAAAGTAATTTATGAAGAAGTATTAGTTAATGTTTTTAAATAATAATTTTAAATAGTTTTTATTAAAAAAGAATTAGAATGTTACTATATTATCATCATCATCATCATCTAAGGATTAAAGGGTTAATAGGCCTATTATAATTAATAAAATTTGTTAACACGAAAAGCATACACTATTTAAACTGAGGATATGCATACACATAAACCGTTGCGTTTTTGCGATAGCGGAAATGAACACAAAATCAATGAAACGCCGCAGTATTCGCAGGAGCTTGCGATTTTTCAAAATTACTGCAGATTTGGGCCAAGATGCATCATGTGACATCAATGCCCCCTTCGATACATGTGCGATGAACATCAGCACAGCTAAAACATTTACCAACAAACATCATTGTGAAAGTTGTTCAATTGCAATTTTGCCAGTGCAATTAAAAGTTGCACCACAAACTAAAAGAAAAAAAAAGCCACAGCAAAATCAAGCATTTTCAGCCACAATAATCACAAAAAACCTCTGCAAAATCCTGCAGAAGATAAACAACAAATCCAAAGGAAGCAGTTGAATGATGATATGAGACTGATATGCAACATAATGTAAACTATATATCTAAGTGTAAAAGAACATTTAGATGGTAAAAAAGCACTCAAAGACAAGGCGCCAACATGCCATATGTTGTATTATTGTTTTAATCATTTTTTTCATTCATTAAAAAAAGGACTTACATTCATGATGTGCAACAAGATAAGTAACTTGTAGTCAGGTCTTAACAGTAATACATTCATATCAACATGTTGAAATTGTTTTAAAAAAATCATATTATGTACATTTTGAATTATCAGCATTAATGAACTAAAAATAAATTAAGCAAAACATAATATAAAAAAAAAAGAATTCAGATATATACAGACGTTAGCACTCAAGGTTTTAGTAAACCTAAAAACATTAGCTTTGCTATTACTTTGATGTATATAATAAATTGGAACAGTGCTGTTTTCGCTATCAGTACAAATCCGTGCATATAACAAAAGAAGTCAAAAAGAGAAAGTCTGTACATTAACTAATTACACAATAACACTGTGAACTGATTCATGAAGGCAAAATAAGTTCATTTTGCAAAATTTTGAAACACATTGCACATGCAGAGGGAATAAAAAAAAAAAAAGTTAGGTTTAAAAAAAAAAGGACAAATCAAAAATTTCCCCCCATTAATTTAGACATAATTTATTCTAATGAATTCTATATCATGGACTACTAGGTTACAGGCAAAAAGTGGGTAGTGCTGAATTCTGTGTATTTTGCACTCCTAAATACACACTGATATGGATGGGAAGTATAATAAAACCAGTAGAAACACAAATGATAAATACTATAAAATAAAAGCATCCGGGAGGTTATTAGCCTACACAGACAAGGCTTTATACCTGTAGCTCATTTGACTGACTTCATTTTATTTGTGAACACAATATTGAGATGAAGTAAAATGTACAGTAAATAAGAGAGACCCTATCAAAGCATCCATTTTTTTTTTTTTTTTTTTTTTTTTTTTTTTTGTGGCTGATAAAAGTGTTCTATATATGCAAAGACATCTAAAGCATGTAGCAGCAGTCAAAATCAGCTTGTAAAAACAACAGACATGTCTGTCAGGATGAGAATACAATTATAAGACCATGTAAAATCACCTCTTAAGGATGGCTTTAACGGCGCTCCCAATGAAAATCAAAGGCTGTCCAAATAGGGCTACAGACTTTATGAAGTGTGTGAGATGAGGGAAAGAAACTTGAACACGAAGACATGAAAAAAAGCAAACCGTACCGGTTAAACCGGGCCTTAAAAGAGGAGCTTCATGGCAATGTTGTGCCTTCATTAAACATTATGAAGTAATATTTTTTTGTTTTGTTGCTTTTGGGTTTTTTTTTTGTGAAAAGGTGGATGTGTTGGAAGTGTCTCACATTCAAGCCATTTCGAATCCAGTGAACTGCAAGTCAAAATTGTTATCTCATTGTCCATAATTTATTGCCATGGTAAAATAATAATTAACAGATTATTCCCTGTAGATATGGCCTCTGAAAGTGTAAACTACTCCCATGAAGATACATCCAGGGAAGTATGATGAATCAGAATTTGATCAGGCCCAAGTAAGTGTTATGTACGTTGAACTTTGCATGGGGGCTGCAGGTAACGTCTATCAACGTATCTTTACTTAGAAGCACTCCTATACCCATAAATCCAGTCGAGTTCTCCGTTCCATTGATATGTCCCTCAGTGATATTACTGGAAATGAGACCACGTGGCATCTTTTTAACTGTGACCGTGTAATTCACACCTTTATTCTGGGACTCCAGGGTTACTCTGAGGAAGAGGAAATAATTCCCGTCCTCCTCTATTCTTACTGAAGTATCTTTTTGATCTTCACCTTTTTTTCGCCACTGCAGTTTCAGTTCATGTTCGTCGTCTTTATTCTTGTCTAAAAGCAAAGAGAATGATTATTACAATTTTGATACTGACATACGGTTACAAAATTATTTGATAAAACTACTGAGAAATGTTGAACATAGGAAGCAGAGGAATTTAGTGTCTGGTGTCAGTTGGTAAATACGACAGTGGACTTGCAGTGAATAAATAATAGCAGCCAAAAACTCAGTCTTACCAAAGACGTATGAAGTGAGTTGAGAGCTTGTGCTTTCAGTGTTAGGGGGACTCTGGAAAAGGAAATAATAAAGTGAGCATTAATTTTCTCCCTCAAAGACGCGTACAAGACTCCACAAATCAGGGTTTATATACAGAAACTTATAATGAAATATTTAAGGAATGAAACACTGTGTTGCCCTGTTATAGGGAAATAATCACTGGGGTGGTGTTTTAAGTAGCGTTACTGCTGCCATCCTGACATCGTTTATTTTCCTATAACAGCATATCCCTAAGTCTTTTATTTCTCTGATACCACAGAGATTTGCCAATGATTACAATTTGTAATGTATTATTTATTAATGAACAACACATAGTACTTTGCACGTTCTTTTTTTACCCATTTATACATTAAATGTTATTGGATTTATGTGAAGCCAGTTATTTTCTGTTCTCAATTCTATTATAGAAACCTGAAACCAGAAGCTCCTCTGTCATGAAGACTTTCCTGTGGCAGGAAGCTGACAAATTATTTAATTTTTTAATTCGTTTGGCCTTTAGCTAAAACAGCTAAAGGATTGTGGATTGTTTACTTTGAATTTCAGATAAATGTCCCAGAGGTGATTTTGACACTATGATTTTGATAGAATGTATAAGTCTGCAGATGTTGAACTGAGTGTCTGTTCTTTTTAATTTTCAGTTCATTAAATTGTAAAACAATTCCCAATAGTTTGTTTAAAACAAAGTTCACACTGCTCTGGTGTATCTCCAAACTCTCGCATCTGTGTGTGTGTGTGTGTGTGTGTGTGTGTTTTGAAACGTGAGAACATCAGATGTCGACATATCCAAAATGATTCAATTCAATTCAGTTTTACTTGTATAGCGCTTTTAACAATGGACATTAGTAATTATTAGATTTAATCATTAGAGTAAAGGTATGAATTTATCCATAATGAGCAAGCCAGAGGTGACAGTGGCAAGGAGTAGTAGCAAGGCAAGACAGTGGTAGCTCAGTAGTTAAGACATTGGGATACTGTTTGGAAGGTTGTGAGTTCAAACCCCATCACCGCCAAGCTGCCATTGTTGGGCCCTTGAGCAAGGCCCTTAATGCTCAGATGTATAAATGAAATGAAAAGATGTAAGTCACTCTGGGTAAGGGTGTCTGCCAAATGCTGTAAATGTAAGGAAAAACTCCCTGAGATGATATGAGGAAGAAAGCCTGAGAGGAACCAGACTCATTTATAGACCCAGACTTATTTATAATTGCAATTATAAATAAATCCCTTCTATAAATGTGCTAATACTACATGGTCAAATTATGCAATTCATTACAGTTTTTACATGCTGTCTGTTTTGTTGAACTTATCCACTGTTCATTGATGGAGACTCGAGTGCAAAACTGTTTGTGGCAACTGCTGTCCTAAAGCTATCATAGCAATTATAATCCTAAGCCATGCCTAACCACCTAAGCCTAACCACAATGATGCTTGTGATGATCCACTAGCATGACTTGTTTTCCTTAATATGGAATGGTGAAATTATTATACTGTCAATATTTTCACACAAACAGAAAAAAAATAAATTCTCTATGGTCTTCACTTAAAATAGGCTTCAATTTCAAAACAGGGTTGCCTATTTTGTAAAGAACAAACCAGTCAGGTCAAAAATCAAGAAAAGCAGCATTTCTACATTATGGTTACAGCCATCATGAAGTAGTAGATGAGGAAAGATAGCTCTTAACCAACACACCAGTTTTCTTGTCCTTATTCTGTTCCTATTTTCATTATGGCTTTTCCCCAGAACCTAACATCACCATTGGTTCTTGTCAGCATGTGGCCCAGTCCTGTGGTCTGCCTGGGAATGTTTCACTACAACAAAATAACATACACTACTGCACAGCTCTGACAGTAGTCCTGGCTGTAACATAAATGATAGGTCTATATTAATGTGCTCATTCTAATGTTATTGTTTCTATAGTAACTGCCCATGCATCGGGACCTGTATGGCAGATGTGCTATGCATTCTAAGACTAATAATAAATAGGGTTTAAGAAACTTGTGGTGAAGGCCAACACTTGAGAGTCTTTAGGACAGAGGAGTTTGCACTTTCTGGATTCTTAGTCACATGGCAAGCTCTCTTTTTAAAAATAAATAAATTCAAGAGACAGGAAAAATAGAGGCTGCTTTTAACTGTGATAAAATCAGCAATAACAGGAACCAACTTGTTTTTCAGACATGACTTGATTTAGACATACACCGATCAGCCTTTAAACATAACATTAAAGCCACCTGCCTAATATTGTGTACGTCCCCCTTGTGCCACCAAAACAGCTCTGACCCTTCGAGGCATGGACTCCACAAGACCTCTGAAGATGTATTGTGGTATCTGGCACCAAGACGTTAGAAGCTGATCCTTGACGTTCTGTAAGTTGCGAGGTGAGGCCTCCATGGATCAGACTTGTTTGTTCAGCACATCCCACAGATGCTCGACCAGATTGAGCTCTGGGGAACTTGGAGGCCAAGTCAACACCTTGAACTCAGTTTCCTCAAACCACTCCTGAACAGTTTTTGCAGTGTGGCAGGGCATCCTGCTGAAAGAGACCACTGCCATTAGGGAGTACTGTTGCCATGAAGGGGTGTACTTGGTCTACAACAATGTTTTGGTAGGTGTTACGTGTCAAAGTAACATCCACATGAAGGCCAGGACCCAAGGTTTCCCAGCAGAACATTACCCAGAGCATCACACTGCCTCCACTGGCTTGCCTTCTTGAAAACATGATTCACCAGACCAGGCCACTTTCTTCCATTGCTCCATGGTCCAGTTCTGATGCTCACATGCCCATTGTAGGCACTTTTGGCGGTGGACAGGGGTCAGCATGGGCACTCTGACCAGTGTGCAGCTACGCCCCATATGCAGCAAGCTGTGATGCACTGTGTGTTCTTACACCTTTCTATCATGGACAGCTTTAACTTTTTCAGCAATTTGTGCTACAGTAGATCTTCTGTGTGATTGGACCAGACGGGCTAGCCGTCGCCCCCCACGTACATCAATGAGCCTTGGGATTTTTTTGTTAACAGTTTCCTACATTACCCACAATGCCATTGGACTACCTGCTGATAGCATCAGTGGGATTTAATTCTGTGTAAAGAGAGCGATGCAGTGGCACTTTAATTCTTTAATCTTGTCCTAGTGCTCTCCCCTCCTCATCTGTAGGCTCTGCTCAAACAGAACAGCTTTCAAAGCTTCAACTTTCATGCTGATCACGATGTCCACACCATCTAGCCATCTCGTAGATCACTAACTTGCTGAGCTGGGTCTCTGCTGTAACTCGGTGTTTACCTCCATTGCATTCTGGCACATTGAGTTCAGCGTTTGCGCCAACATCTCCGCTACTTGTACACAGAATTTCTTATTAATACAGTATGATGTCGAATGAGAAAAGAATCTCTTGCTCCTTTGTTTTTCTGAATGTTTGAGATCATTGAAATTGTTTTAATTCTTATTATACACCATTGTAATGCTGTTAAAATCGGAACAACATGCATCTGCTAACTTCTCACACCGATAATGAAAATACAGCACCAACCAACAAATTAGCAACAGAATCACTAACATCATCACAAACATATTTAATGTGCTTCAGGGTGGAGTTTGGAATGAGCAAAGTAAACTCATGTATAAAGTTGCGTGACTGATGCACAGTAGATTAAAAAGAAACCAATTCATAGCAGGATATCATACCATGTCTTATCTCTGGTTATTTCCTTGCTGGCTGAAAATGACTACATAACACATGAATCATGCTCTATCTTCCCCAGTTATACAGTTAGATAGTTGGTTTTGCTGCGCATCACATGCCTGTACTGGCTGTAGTCGTAGTGATGCATGAATAACAGCTAATACAGGGCTTTATAACTTTATTTAACAATGGAAGTACTGTGCTGGTGGATCAGAGAGGCAATAGTGCTGTCCCGGGATTTATCCATAGAGACATGCTGATGTAGAGAGGTAATTCAACATCATTTACAGAGTTCAGCATAAAGAAAGTATAATAGCCATAGTTCCGGTTTCAGTCTGAGCCTAAATCAGAGCCTAAGCACAATTAGGCACCAACTATCCGAAATATTTAAAGATCTGAAACTCGCTTCGAATTTATCCTTGCACAAGTTGTCTCTCTATTTATTTATTTTTTGGCAAGCATGAGAGGCATGTTTTCAAAAGTACACTTCTTTTCAAGCTCCAGGAAAAAGCTTTGCATTTCTTTTCTGTGTCATTACTGAGTTCAACCACCAGAGAAGCTGTCAGGCGTTTACGAAATATTTCTTTTAAGTTTAAATAAACCAATAAAGTATGGCGCTGCGATAACAGTTCTGTTACGAACCATGCAATAGTACATATAATTATATAATGCAAAAATTATACTGTTTAGACTGTTAAAAAATTACTCATTTGGCTATTTAAACTAATTCAAAACCAGGTTTCTTTGGAATGACCTTGAAATCAGTCCAGAAATTCATCAGGCGAATTCTATTTATTTATTTATTTATTTTTTACAAACACTTGTGAAGAACCTGTTCGGTTCTGCAATTCATTTGGTCCAAGCCTTTAAAAATACACTGAGGTTGAAAAGTGCTGATCTATGCTTCCTGCTTGCAAATTACATGTTGCGCAATCTTAAACTAATACATGTGTTTCCTCCGTCACACCGCCCTTTCTACCGTATCGTTGCTCTCATGCTGTCATTTCATTGCCGGCAACGTACACAGCCTAATCAAGAATCAAATACCAATCATTTCAATTTGCCTTTTTGTTATAAAAATGCGGCAGTGACTGTCGCTAAAGAGCAAACGTATTTTATGTATTAAGTTTTCATTAACATTTGGTAACTGATTTGTCCGTTTATAGTGTTAATTAATATCGATAATACCGATCTATTAAATGCTGCTAGAATCACTGATTCCACTCATCTGGTGTCTTCATTTTCAACTTTTCATACTAATGTTGTCAAATATTGTAATTCAGTAGGGAAGAATGAAACCGTACCGTTGTGTCGGATCCCTGACGGAGGATGATGTGGAGAGTGATGGAGACTCCCAGGCCCAGAGAAAGGATAGAGACCCAGATCATCAGCACCCAGATGAGTCTCTTCAGCTGATCCACACGTGCCCCGCAGCTTTCCCCTTCATAACACTGCTTTCCAGATTCGCACATAGCCCAGGCAGTGAGAAGCTAACAACACGCAGTTGCTTGATGTCAGGAATGAAGAGAGACAAAGAGAGGGTGTGTGAGTCAGACTTCAGTTCTGTCTGCAGAGAAACTCCGGGCTGAGTTTTGTTTCCTGTGCTGCTGCTTGTTTTGTGTGTGTGTGTGTGTGTGTGTGTGTGTGTGTGTGGGGTGGGGGGGCCAAATTAAAGAGAGTATTTGAGTGCCGAGTTCCTTTTTTTGGTGTCCAGGGGGTGAGCTCTAACGTACTTTCCCTCCAGAGCAGAGGTGATGAAAGTGAAGGGAAACAGCGAGAGAGAGAGAGATACCTTCCCACAGTACAGGGACGGGCCCAGTCTCCGATGTCTGAATTCACACAGAGGAAGAACAATGCAGACATAACACGGCGGAAACACGCTGCATTACAACAATTTCACAGAAGTGTCGTAGGTGTGTCATACGTTAACTCTGAAACGGTGGGCAGCCCACAAACAAAATGCTTTTCTAGAAGTGACAAAAATCATTTGAACTGAACTACTGAACTACCTTTTTTTTTTTTTTTTTTTTTTTTGGGGGGGGGGGGGGGGGGGGGTAATTTCTGTTTTCTCCTTCCTTTTCCCCTAGGAGCAAGGATTTTACTTTGAGATAATGACCAATGTTTTTGCTTGGTTGGTTTTGGTTTTGGTTGTTAGCTGGTCAGTGACTCATGATGGCCAGATCTAACTGATGAATGTAGCTCTTGATCAAGGCACCTCTGTTTGTTTGTTGTTTTTTTTTCCTTATTTTTTTTCGTAGCATAATGGAGGCGTTATGTGCCTAATGTTCTGTTAGATTGAGTAACCAAAAATGTAGCAGAAAAATGTGAATGAAGTAATAATATCATAGTAATAAGTGTGTCAATAGTTTCATGTGCTCCTTAGATGCAAAGTCATATTCATGAAGCCCTTACTTTCAAGGGTATTGATATTAACTTTTTAAAGTGTCTGATCTATTGTCGTAACTTCCTAACTTTCCTTAGGAAATAGGTCAGAGATGTATAACTAATCGTGTCTGCGGCACAGTCAGTGATGACTAAAAATAAGTTGTAGAGAACTGCCTACAGCTGACCACAGAAACCATTCTATCCTCCATCATCGTGTAAGTGTAAAGATGAGTAAAAGTCAGATACCTGGGTATTAAACGCATGTCTAAAGCTCCTAAATTATGAACTGAAGGGACATTGATGCACTTGATTCACTTGCAGGTCTTTTTTTTTTTTTTTTTTTTCCTTTCCTTCTTTTTTTTAAACAATAATCCCAATAGCGAAGGTGGAATAAACATAACCACCACATCTCCTGGCTTATTAATCATTTCCTTGATTTTCCGATCTGTTCAGCTCTGATTTTCCGTCCTGTACAGATAAAGCTTCTCATAATACACTCGTCGTGTGACAGTAGATCAGATCTTGAGTCATTAATGAAAAAAAATATTTTACGCATTCAACCCGATAAACCTACTAAGCTCAATATTTTGTATACTTTTTTTTTTTTTTCCTGATTCACGTATGCCACATATTTCTTTCTGTACTTATTGTAATAACATGCATGTCAGGACTTTTCATGTCTTTGTGGCATTGTGGCTCGCTGTGGTCTGCCTGGAAAAGTTTCACAACAACAAAATGAAAAGCAGATGCTGTCCAAACTTAAACATCATGCCTTTGTAAAACTAAATGGAAATAACATGCCATGCTTTAAAGTGGGGTCAGTCTTCTGGTTGCTAGATTATAAGCTCAATGGTCAGGATACCACTGGCCTGTGAAATAAGCAAACTGGCAAAAAAAAAAAAAAAAATTGTTTTTTTTTTTCAGATTTCTTCAGATGGCAAAAGAGAAGAACTGGAAAAATAAGTGTATCTATAAATAAACTTACAGATCTGTTTTATGGGAAGAGGTCTTCAGGAATGTGGCTCCCTTCTTAAATCCGAGGATTGAAGAAACCATCAACCTCAGAAAATGCACATCGAGAGCAGTCAGGGGAAAGTTGGTGCTGTAGGCTTGAAAGTTCAGCGACAGGTATTTCTCCTCTGGCCTACACACTTTCCACTGTTCCACAACAAACTGTTGTGGCATCCAAAAGTGTTTAGGCAGGAATGGGCAAAAATACATCAATATAATACAATCCAATATCAGTCACAATCATTATACAGGTACTACAAGTGACAAATATATTAACTAAGGAATAAAACACTTCAAGACATGAGTTACGGTTATCCCCTCAAAATGATTATTTACCTAGAACAGCACATCCCAAAATGATTTATTCCTCTTATACAGCAATTTGCCAACAATTACAACAATATTCATTTATCAATGAACAGCACGTCATACTTTCAACAATTTATAGGTTACATTTAATGGTGTGGAACAAAAGAAGACAACCCCCCGCCCCCCCCAACTGCAGTTTGTTAAAAAGAAATTGGAAATTTTACCAATGTTACCTGCTGGTTTTTCCATGTGTTGATGAGAGCTTAACATGGCTATGGGATCATAGCAGCTTCACTTGCTAGCTAGCATCCAACTCACTAGCTAGCATCAGGCTCGCTATACAACGAAAAACGACGAAAAGTAAAAGACATTAAGAATTGTGTGAAATGTTTTAAACACTTATTAAACATCCAGTAATATCAGTTTTGTCTTTTTTTTTTTGCAACACGCTCTATTTCCTCTCTGATGACTCAGTCAGACTTCCTGGAGTGTCAGTTTACATGATGATGTCACCACATAAAGTACTGTCTGTATTTTGCAAATCCAAACATACAGTCTAGACTATGAAATACAAATTAGAGAAATTAGATCAGGGGCTGCTCTGCCAGGGGCCACTAACCACACAGCTTTGCTGTATTTGATGTGACCATAAGACGTAAACATCACCATTTTCCAGATAAATAATTCTAGCACCTGTCTGTGGTTTTACATACGCAAGTCCACTGGGGATTTCCTGGGGTAGAAGTTGTCTTGTTAGTACATGTGGGTGAGGACTAATGTCCTGCCCAAACTGTTTTTTTTTTCCCTCTTGTGGTGGGTACAGGTGTTTGTTTTTGTCCCACATACGTTGACCTCATTTCACTAAAGAACCAAACCAGTGGAATCTGACGTTGTAGTGTGTAGATAAGATAATGTAAAGTGAAATCACTGAAGACTGAATTAAGGACTTAGTCATGTGCTACGTGCTCTGTGCACAATTTTTTTTTGTACTCGATGACCGAGGTGTGTTACCCATAATACACTGTGTCGGTTTTAACACTCAGAAATTGTGCAATATTTACAAATATAATAATCAAATGATAGTGTAATACCGTAAAGTGACACATTAGCTCTGCTTAGTGATTCAGCACATTTTTGATTCAGATGAGAAACTGTAGTAGCTGTATACAGTCATGGGGAAAAAGAAAGTACAATCTGTTTCAGTTCTATGTTTTATTTATCAGGGCCTAAATAACAATTGTGTGGCCCTTACAACACTACAGACTTCAATATGTAATCATTTTTCAGAAAAAAAAAGTAAGCCAACATTCAGAAACCAGGTGGGAAAAGTTTTAACACCCTATAATTCAGTATCGTGTAGAACCACTTTTAGCACCAATAACTTGAAGTAAACATTTTCTGTAGAAGTTTATCAGTGTCACATTGTTTTTTGGAGAAATTTTGGCCCACTGTTCTTTACACACTTTTTTACGCACAGCTTTCTTAAGATCCCACCACAGCATCTCTATGGGGTTGAGGTCTGGAATTTGACTTGGCCATGCTGACATATTGATTTTTTTCTTCTTTAGCCTTTCAGATGTCAATTTGCTGTTGTGCTTGGGATCATTGCCCTGTTGCATGTACCAATTTCAGCCCAACATGGACAGATGGCCAAACATTTGTCTCAGGAATATTCTGGTATAAGATGGAGTTCATATTTATCTCAATAACCGCAAGTTTCTCAGGTTCTGTGGCTGCAAAACAAGCCCAAATCATCACCCCTCCACCACCACGCTTGATAGTTGGTATGAGGTGTTTGTGGTGATACAGTGGTTTTTGCCAAACGTACTGTGCATGACGACCAAACATCACCATCTTAGTCATATCAATCCAATGGGTATTGTTCCAGAACTTTTGTGGTTTGTTTAGTTGCAATTTTGCAAACCTAAGTCATGCTGCCATATTCATTTTGGAGAGAAGCGTCTTTTTCCTAGCCACACTTCTATGAAAGCCAAACTTGTTCAGTCGTTTTTCTGATTGTGCTGTCATGAACATACACATTTAATGCGCTTACAGAGGCCTGTATGTTACATGATGTAGCGCTTGGTTTTTTCTTTATGTCTCTGACCATTAAACATTCTGACCTTGGACTGAATTTGCTGGGATGCCCACTCCTAGGAAGATTGTAAACAGTCATTCTTACTGTAGAATGATGAATTTCAAATTGTTAGGAGATGGCCTTATAACCCTTCCAAGATTGAGGAGCAGCAACAGTTGCTTTTCTGAGGTCATGGCTGATGTCCTTTCTTCTTGGCATGATGTGTACACACAACTGAGTGCTCCAGAACACCAAACTTCTTTTATAAAGATAATCACACTTCTTGATGATGGACTATTTTTGTGCATTTCATTAGTAACACCTGGTTGCTAATTACTCTATTAATGATTGTGGAAGTAAGAAGAGTATACTTTTTTCCCACCTAGTTTCTGAATGTCTGCATTTTGGAAAAACAACAACATATTGAAATCTTTTGTGTTTGTGTGTGTGTTTTTTTGTTTTTGTTTTGTTTTTGCACCTGAGGTTAATTGTTTGTGTAAAGAAGTTGGTGAGGACCACACAATAGTCATTTAGGCCTGAATAAATAAAAACATAGAGTTTAAGGAGGGTGTACTTTCTTTTTCCCATGACTGTATACCTTCTAAAGCTAACTAGTTAAACACAAAATAAATAATGCACTGATTTCTGTAAATCCTATGAGTAAATTATTCTAAAGGCCTGGGTTTAAAAAAAAAAAAATCCATAATCAGTGTATTTGTGTGCTAACTATGAATAATAATCAAACATAATTTTCATTTTAATATCAGAGGATATATACAATTAAATCAAATAACCAAAACGTTACAACTGACCCATTGGGTGGATGCATAAATGTTGAGCACCACATGACACACCAATATGTCAGTAACACGAATTACAGCTGATATGCACATTTATTTGAGCTTTATCTTGTTCCATGATGTTTTCCAGGAAGTAAACTATTTTTGAAGTAAGTGGAATCTATGTAGTGTTTTGCTAAATAAACCAAACACTGTCAATAGTTTTGGGATTCTGTTCTGTGGAGCGATGAAACAAAAGTGGAACTTTTTGGCACGATGGATCAGCGGTATGTCTGGAGAAAGAAGAATGAAGAAAGAACACTGCCCACAGTCAAGCATGGTGGTGGCTCGGTGATGCTCTGGGGCTGCTTTGCATCCTCTGGCACTGGAAACCTGCAGCATGTGGAAGGCAAGATGGATTCATTGAAGTATCAGGAAATCCTAGGAGAAAACGTCATGCTGTCTGAGAGGAAGCTGAAGCTTGGGCATCATTGGACCTTCCAACAGGACAATGATCACAAGCATACCTCAAATTCCACCAAGGCTTGGTTAAGAAGAAGTCCTGGAAGATTCTACAGGGCCATTACAGTCACCTGACTTGAACCCCATAGAAAATTTCTGGTGGGATTTGAAGAAGGTGGTTGCAGCATGCAAACCCAAGAATATTACTGAACTGGAGGACAATGCTCATGAGGAATGGGCTAAGATTCCTCAGGAATGCTGCCAGAAGCTTCTGTCTCGCTATGCATCTGGTTTGCAGCAGGTCATAACAGCAAAAGGGTGCTCTACTAAGTACTAAAGATGCTTGCCATGAAGGGGTTGAATCATTTTGAAACTGGAGAAGTCATTATAAGTTGCATTTTCAGTTGAATTTGGGGAAACCACTTGAAGCGTTCGTTGTGTTAAGCTATTTGATTTGTTCATTGCAAATAGCTGAAAGTCTGTAAATTTTGACAATAAACCTGATTTGCAATGAGGGTTGAATAATTTTGATTGCAACTGTAGATAGATTAGATAGATAGATAATGCACATAATTCAAAATGTTCTCCAAAAGAGAAAACTTACTTTCATACCACAAAATCTGTCTTTTGACAATAAATTTTCAGAGCCATGACTAAATTACTGTTCTTTCATGGGCAGGCAGGGGACACTACTGAACATGTGCAGAGTGAGTGCCACCACGCTTGTTGCTGACTGGAACAACTGACAGTGTTTCTGCTAACTCCACTCGCCCTTATTACTAATTATATCTGACTAAGAGTTTGGGCCTGTTTTATGCCTTAAATATGAGTTTAAAAAATAAATATGGGGCAGGTAGCATGGTCGCTTCACAGCTCCAGGGTCACTGGTTTGATCCTGAGCTCGGGTTACTGTGTGTGAAGTTTTGTATGTTTTTTCATTGTCTTTGTGGGTTTCCTCTGGGTGCTCTGGTTTTTTCCCACCTTTCATAAACAATCTGTGTGCGTGTGCATGCATGGTGCCCTGCGATGGACCAATATATTCAAATTTTCACTGTATAACCAGAAACTTTTGCACTGAACATTTGTTACATTTGTAATCTTTGTAAATCATTTCTTAGCATTAAAACTTCAACAACACACACGTTGTGTTAGAATGGATTAGAATCGATCTGCTAATAATATACCTGTGATTGAAGAACATTACCATGTTACTGCATATGTAATCAATCAAGCTCGAGCAGGAAACGGGCACGCAAGTGAGTCTGAGGATAAGGATTATAAGGAATTTTTTTTTTTTTCATGACCATGTTTCATTTAGGTTTCACCATTGCCACTTCGTATTTGTAGCTGTCCTGTGAACTTGGTGTAATTCCGTGCCGTCCTCATACTGGTGATTTTTAGGCGAGCATATTTTTTTTTAAAGGTTGTATTGTACTGTATTTAGTATTAACACCACTTTATCACAGATAAATATAAGGTTGGTTAAATCGGTCCTGTTCAGTGAAACTCATTTTCACTTTTACTTTAGCTTTTAATGCCAGTGCTGGACCCAGACCCCGTCTCCCAGACATAAACAGAGTTTGTCTCCATCTACAGGCCATAATGTATTATAACAGGAAATATCTGATGTGAAAATAAGCTTCACAGGCAGTCGCCAGCTGTTATTCACACAAACCGCCCTAATCACAACAAACCCATGTGAACCACATGGAACACTACTGATTTCAACACTGAAACTGGCTGCAGAGCAAAAATTCCCCCGGACCATAGCTCTTCACAAATCACTGTATGTAAGATATTCCACTTAAAAATAAAGGCCAGTAATATTTTGAGTGTAATAATGTAAATACTGATTAGAGTAGATGTAAAGCAAGACAAAAACGGGAAAAAAAAAAAAAATGGATAAACAGTTGTGTAAATGTGGGGTCTCAACCCTTTTACAGTGAGGGAGCCCATTAAAAAAAGAGACATCCATCTCAGTACAGATTTATTTTACAAGCTATTAAAAAAAAAATAAATAAAGAACATTATTCAAATGTGTATAATAATATTTGTTATTTACATTAACTTTTTTTTTAACGTTTTTTTAAATTTATTTTTTATTTCTAATCTTTCCACCCATACAACCCATTTAGTAAAATTATTAGATTCCAGTTTACCTAGGTTTTTTAAAAAATTTTTATAGGTGTAATAACCAGGGGTGACAAACTACAGTAGATTCGTTACAGTACTTCAGCACATGATTCACTGTAACAGTCCTTCTTTGAATATAATTAAATCATGGTCATGTCTATTTTACTTGAGTTTTTAAAAATAGGATATTAAACTTCATTGGGTTTTTTTTATTTTCGATCATCGTTTTACAGTAAAAAAGGATGAAAACATTTTAAATCTGGAAGACTTTAAGGCAATTAAAACACAATATGTGCCTGTCAGTTCCATGAGCCAATTAGAATAAAGCAGTTTCCTGCCAAAAGTCCACACTTCAGGTGACAAATGCATTAATTAGAAGCAGCAATGTCTGAGACAGTGGAGACAGACAAGCATCCCTGACCGTCAGTCACATGAATAACAGCTGACCCAACTTGTTACATACAGTGCTGTGAAAAAGTATTTGCCCCATCCTGATTTCTTCTGTTTTTGTGGACAGTATCTAAATTATTGTTGTAATATAATGTTATTTATTGAAGCAAAAAAGTTATCCAGTACCAACTGGGCCTGTGTGAAAATGTATTTGCCCCCGTAGTTATTAATTCCCCAAATCTATGACACTGCATTCGTAATGGGGTTCAGCTGGACTAAACACAACCATGCCTGATTACTGCAAACCCTGTTCAATCAAATCAACACTTAAATAGAACTTTTTTTAACAGCATGAAGTTGGTTAAAAGCTCTTACCCAGTAACACACCATGCCAAAGTTGAAAGAAATTCTAGAAATGATGAGGAAGAAGGTGATTTAAATACATCAGTCTGGGATACTGGGTTACAAAGCTATTTCAAGGCTCTGGGACTCCAACGGACCACAGTGAGAGCCATTATCTCCAAATGGAAAAAACTCAGCACAGTAGTGAACCTTCCCAGAAGTGGCCAACCTTCCAAAATTCCTCCAAGAGCACAGCGACTACTCATCCAGGAGGTCACAAAAGAGCCAAGGACAACATCAAAGGACCTACAGGCCTCTCTTGCATCAATAAAGGTCACTGTTCATGACTCCACTATCAGAAAGACACTGAGCAAAAATGGCATCCATGGAAGTGTGGCGAGGTGAAAACCACTGCTAACCCAGAAGAACATTAATGCTTGTCTGAATTTTGCCAAAACACACCTTGATGCTCCTCAAACATTTCGGCAGAATATTCTGTGGATTGATGAGTTGAAAGTGGAACTGTTTGGAAGACAGGGGTCCCGTTACATCTGGCGTAATTCCACAAAAAGAACATCATACCTACGGTCAAGCATGGTGGTGGCAGTGTGATGTTGTGGGGATGCTTTGCTGCTTCAGGGCCTGGGCAACTTGCAATAATTGAGGGAAACATGAATTCCGCTCTCTACCAGAAAATCCTAAAGGAGAATGTTCATAAGTCTTCAGTCCATAAGTTGAAACTCAGGCAACTGGATTATGCAGCAAGACAATGATCCAAAGCATAGGAGTAATTCCTAGTCCTGGAAGTAAGTGAAAGACTGATCTCCAGTTATTGGAAGCGTTTGGTTGCAGTTATTGCTGCTAAAGGTAGCACAAACAGTATCCACTGTATATTGAGCTCGCTAGCTAAGGAATCTAGCAAGCTACTGAACCCCAACAGCATTTGGCTAAGTTAGCTAGCCAGCAAATGTTACCTTTCTTTATACTGTATACTGTTGATAATGGAGGTTCACTTCAGCATAGCTAACTTGGGTACTTGGCATAAGAACAGGACAAAAAATAGAACATTTTCAGATTAGTTGTGTCAGGTGTAAAAATAAATAAATAAATAAATAAGTAAAACTTGTAAAGTAATTACACAAGTAGTTATTTTATTTAGTTGGACTTGTTTATTCTTGCTTGATTAATTTTCTTGGTCACTATTTTTACATTTACTCAAGTGAATTATTACTAGAGGTAGCAGTACAATTGCTGAATCCGTATGTTTTTTTCCCCTCACTTTTTCCACTACTAGTAATAACTTTAATAGTTCAGATTAGTTGTGTCAGTTGTAAAAATAAACTGACACAAACATAAACTGTGATTTTTACCACTGTGAGAAAATGAGAAAATCTCAGACCCTCTGGCTATTTCCCCTTGAGAACCATGGGAGTAAATAAGCAAATTTTTTTGAGATCCAGGAGATCTTTAACTCTCAGGCTTAGACACAAATTTATTTGAAAACTTGATTTTTTTTTTTTCATGAATGGGTTTAAGCATTAAAGTTTTACCTTAAAGACCATCCCTGCTATTGTACAAAATCAAATACAAAATCATTTATTTCAAAATAGTATTATGTACCTTAATGATGTCATTTGAAGCAAGTGTATGATGATAATACAAAGGCCTGTATTTCCTGAAAAGATGCATTAGTTTTATAGCTTCAGTGCAGAACTAATGCAGTAATGCACCAAATATATCCTGGCTTGAGATAAGTGAGGAATTATACTACATAAATTAAATATTTCACAAAACTAAACTCTACTACAGCTGACATTTTAATGTAGGTTAAATATAGAGTACTGTATTTTTACATTTTAAATGAAATTTTTAATGCAGGGACAAGGATCCCTATTTTGCAAAGAATCAGTGTGCATTTTTGAATATCAGTTTTGAACAGAATAATGACTGTAGTGTAAGGTAAATAATTTAAACAACAATAACAACATGCTTCTAAGGTGGAAGGAAACCAGGGAACCTGGAGGCTCTTACAGCAAAACTACTGTACAGACAGTAACCCAAGCTCAGAATTGAACCAGAGATCTTGGACAACTGCACTATAAATATTATTGTAAAATACCTACAATAATAACTAATGCATGTAACACTGAAAAATGCATGTTAGTCATAAGTGCTTGTGCAGCGCTGGGATATATTGGTATACATATACAGACTGGTGACAAATTAACAAAGGAACAAACGTGGCTCTGCTGTTTCCACTTATCCTCTTAAAGAAAAGCATGTGTGTGTGTCTGTGACAGATACACGGGATATAAAAGTCTGTACACCCATGTTAAATTTGCAGGTTTTTTTATTCAACAAACAAAATTCAAGTTAAAAACAAATAGTTTTAGTAAAAAAAAGGAAAAAAACTTCTGTTAACCTGGTTGCATGAGTGTGCACACCCTTTCATAATGGGTGTAATAATAGAATTAACCAATCACATTCAAACTCATGTACAAAAATAATGATCATGCAGCCATCATCAGTGATTAACCCCAAATAAGGATCAGCTGTTTGTGCTAAAGCCATTTGTAAGCAAAGAGCTTACAAAGCACGTACAGTTGCAATCAAAATTATTCAACCCCCATTGCAAATCAGGTTTATTGTCAAAATTTACAGACTTTTGTTTGATTTGCAATGAGAAAATCAAACAAAGGCAATTGAAATAGTTCAGCACAATGAATGAAGTCACTCGAGGATTTTTCACAACCTGCCTTCTCAGAAATCTGGTTGCAGCCATTGATAGCTTTCTTTTTCTGCCCTGTCCAGGTATTTCATGTATTTTCTGCCCCTGGCCATTTCAGGTATTTCATATATTTTCTGCCCCTAGCCAGTTCAGGTTTTTCATGTGTTCCAGCTCAAGCACACCTGATGCAACTAATGAAGCCCTTGATTATTTGCTTCAAGTGTGCTTGAGAGAACTCCTGTTTTGCATATTTTCAAATATTTGCCAGTATTTGTTTTGAGAGATTCTATTCAGGGGGTTGAATAATTGTGAAACTGGAGAAGTCATTATAAGTTGCATTTTCAGTTGAATTTGGGGAAACCACTTGAAGCAGTTTGTTGTGTTGAACTATTTCAATTGCTTTTGTTTGATTTGTTCACTGCAAACAGCTGAAAGTCTGTAAATTTTGACAATAAACCTGATTTGCAATGGGGGTTGAATAATTTTGATTACAGCTGTACGTGATACAAAGGAACATTGTACAAAGGTATCATTACCAAAACAGAACAGGACATCCCTCCAAAACTGACAAAAGAACAAGACAAACACCTATTAGGGAGGCTGCCAAGAGACCTACTATTTGACAACATTTAAAGAGCTACAGGAATATCTGGTAAGTTCTGCTGACGCATTTGCTAACAAGCTCTCATATTCTGCACATGTCTGGGCTGTGGGATAGGGTGGCTAGATAGAAGCCCTTTTTCACAAAAACAACAAAACATCCAAGCCTGCCAAAAGTTTGCCAAAATCATGCGGCAAAAAATTTTATGGTCTGATGAGACCAAGGCAGAACTTTTTGGGCATAATTCCAAAAGATATTTTTGGTGCAAAAACAAGACAGCGTATCATCCAAAGAATACCTTACCCACTGAAGCATGGTAGTGACAGCATCAAGCTATGGGTCTGCTTCTCTTTAGCTGAGACTGGAGCTTTAATCAAGATAGAGGCAATCATGAATAGCTCCAAATAGCATTCTACTGAGTGTCCTAAATGTCTCTATACATAGGGGACTATGTATGCCAGCACCACGTTGGTTGTGCCGTTACAGAGCTTGCTTGATTTTGCGTTAATTTCTGCGATCGCAAAATCCTGGAGGGACTGACATGAAAAAAAGAGACTGAAGTATTAGTTAAGGGATGTGCACAGTTATGCAGCCAGGCTATTGTAAGCTTTTTCTTTTTCTTTGTTTTCTCCTAAAATGTGTCATTTTTTTTCACTTGAATTTTGTCCTTTGCTATATTACATTAAAGGTGGAAGAAGATCTGACATGATTTGTCTTGGTTTTATTTTAAACCAAGGATTTTTTTGCATCACAAAAGCCTGAAATTTAGACAGGGGTGTGTAGATTTTTATATATACACTGTATATATCCTGAAATAATGTAGGTACAAAATTTATTGGTGCGTTTCTTAATACCTAGTCCATGGATCACTGGGACGCTGGTACAATCACATGCCTGAATGGCATGGAACCAATCCATGGTTTTGTGGTTACTGCCCCGGCTAAGTTAATCTGATAAAATTAAAAGACAAAAAACCCCAACGACTATAAAATAAGTTTAATGCCATAATCATTAACATTATAATATCTAGACAAACTTTAGACGTAAGAATAATATGCAACTGTATGAACAATAAAGAAGCTATACAAAACTATAGAAATGACAAGAAAAAAACCTATTGTTTTATTTGAACGCATCTTAATTATTAGATCTTTAATTTGACATACTTTATGGTAATGTTCAATTCCTGTTCACTAAAAAGTGCTATTTGTGTTTAGTATTACCAAACCTTATTGTGCAAGCTTCAGAAGCTGTGAGAGAATGTCTCGAGCACACCTGACCTGCAGAGGGCACTGTACAAATTATTTAACCAAACACAATGTCCAAAGCATGAGTCATTTTCTCCCTAATCAAACCACTGACCACTACATCAATGTGAGGTCTTGTAATGAGGAACGTTTTGGATTTCTCAAGGACAAAGTTGAAGCAAAGGACTGAATAAACTGAAGAATTTATAGTGAACAAAACAAGCAGGATATCAGTTGAACTAATAAAAAAATAAAACATGGCTGAATGTAATGAAGTAAAGGTACTAATTTACTCATGAAATTTATTCCTGTCCATTTGTCCTCATAACTCTTACCTCCCCAATACAATGCATACTATAACATATAATAAGAAGCATATATAATGCACTCTCCAATCATATGCTATACTCCATACCCTGTACTCATACACCCCATACCATGCACTCATACTCCCCATTCATACACCTCCCCATACCCTGTACCCATACTCCCCATTCATACACCTCCCCATACCCTGTACCCATACTCCCCATTCATACACCTCCCCATACCCTGTACCCATACTCCCCATTCATACACCTCCCCATACCCTGTACCCATACTCCCCATTCATACACCCCATACCCTGTACCCATACTCCCCATTCATACACCCCATACCCTGTACTCATACTCCCCATTCATACACCTCCCCATACCCTGTACCCGTACTCCCCATTCATACACCCCCATACCCTGTACTCGTACTCCCCATTCATACACCCCATATCCTGTACTCATACTCCCCATTCATACACCCCATACCCTGTACCCATACTCCCCATTCATATACCCCCATACCCTGTACCCATACTCCCCATTCATACACCTCCCCATACCCTGTACTCATACTCCCCATTCATACACCTCCCCATACCCTGTACCCATACTCCCCATTCATACACCTCCCCATACCCTGTACCCATACTCCCCATACATACACCCCATACCCTGTACTCATACTCCCCATTCATACACCCCATACCCTGTACTCATACTCCCCATTCATACACCCCATACCCTGTACTCATACTCCCCATTCATACACCCCATACCCTGTACCCATACTCCCCATTCATATACCCCCATACCCTGTACCCATACTCCCCATTCATATACCCCATACCCTGTACCCATACTCCCCATTCATATACCCCCATACCCTGTACCCATACTCCCCATTCATATACCCCCATACTCTGTACCCATACACCTCCCCATACCCTGTACTCATACTCCCCATTCATACACCGCATACCCTGTACCCATACTCCCCATTCATATACCCCCCATACTCTGTACTCATACTCCCCATTCATACACCACCCCCCATACCCTGTACTAATACCCCCCAATCATACACCACCCATACCCTGTACCCATACTCCCCATTCATACACCTCCCCATACCCTGTACCCATACCCTGTACCCATACTCCCCATTCATACACCTCCCCATACCCTGTACTCATACTCCCCATTCATACACCACACATACCCTGTACTCATACCCCCCCCATACACCACACACCAGACATACCCTGTACTCATACCCCCCCATACACCACACCCACAATACCCGTTACCCATACCCTCCAATCGTAAACCACCCGCCATACACTGTACTAATACCCCAATCATACACCATACCCTGTACCCATACTCCCCAATCATACACCACCCCCCCCACACACCTCATTCTCATACTCCCAATCATACACCGCAACCCCCATACCCTGTATCCATACCCTCCAATCATACACCATTCCACCATACACTGTACTAATACCCCCCAATCATACACCACACCCCATACCCTGTACCCATACTCCCCAATCATACACCATACACCCCACATACTGTGTACTCATACTCCCAATCATACACCACAACCCCCACACCCCGTATCCATACCCTCCAATCATACACCACTCCAACATACCCTGTACTAAAACCCCCACCAATCATACACGACCCCCCATACCCTGTACTCATACCCCAAATCATAAACCACCCCATATCATGGGCACCCTTTAAGCATGCCATCTATCACACCCTGCATATGCCACAAATGAGTCACATACCCCTGCTCACACCACATACCCAAAGTATATTTATACCACTGAATTATTACTTCTGAATTTTTATACAGATAATGTTACTATTGATACTAATGTTGTTATTATTGTTGTTGTTATGCTGTAAGTATTTAAGTTATTATTGTTATTCAAGCTAATTTGAATTCAACTTGAATTCACCTTTAATTCACAGAGAGAGAGAGAGAGAGAGAGAGAGAGAGAGAGAGAAAAGGAGGGAGGAGTAGGGGGAGGAATAATAGTCCAAATCAAAACACACTTAGAACCTTGTTTCTAAGTTTTCTCGCTCTTTGAGTTTACATGTGAGGGAGGGAAAAGCTACCATATGGAGTTCAGCGACGCAACTAGTTTGGGGAGTGTGTTCAGTGTTTCTTATGAGGAGTGTTTTTAAAGAGCGTGTGGTTTCTCTGTCTGTAACTGGACCTGTACAGCTCCTGGACCGGCTTTAATCCAGCATGAGGATGGCGAGTTTTTTCCCCCCGAAATTCACGGAAAGTGACTATTGGCTTCAGATTTGGGACTTGGCTCCGACTGCGGTGTCTGTGATATATTAATCTACCCGGTTAAAGTAGGATTTCTCTGTAAACATGACCCGATATCCTGCGCAGTAGTGCTTCACTTTCAGAAAGATCTCTAGCTAAACTTTTATACCTGTGGAAGACAAAAACTTCATGTGCGCGGGCGCTGGACTGGAAAAGCAACAGAACACGAAGGAGAAGTGCGTTTCTGGTTTTATTAAACTATTGAGCAGCAATATGGAGAAGTTTCCCGTGAACATTGGCGGTGGAGACGTGGAGCGGGACCTGGAGATCCAGGGGCGGTTGGCGGACTGCGTCGAAGTCGGGGAGCCGCTGCGGGAGAACGGGAAAGCCGGAGCCGGTCAAAGCCGAACCGTGACCCGGGCTCACAGCTCCAGCCCCAGGATGCTGGTCGGTTTGGACATCTTGTGTCTGATTGTGGGTAAGAACGAGTTTCCTGAGGTTGCATATGTCAATGCTTATTTATGTTGCATGATTAAAAGAACAAACAAACAAACAAATAAATAAAAAAGCAACGTCAATTAGGCTACATTGCAGAACTGTTTTTTTTTTTTTTTTTTTTAATTTTATTTATTTTTTGCCTTTTTATTTATTTTTTTAAGTAGACCCACGCCGGGTTGCTTAGCTTTACAATATACAAGTTCTTGACAGACCAGATTTGTGGCTGAGACACCAATTTAATTGAATTACGCAAGACAACTGCAAATCTCCTTTTCTCCTTAATGGAAATTAGGCTAAGTTCACAGTTCATTCATCCAAAACCTTGTTTCGTACTAAACAATATGACAAGATAATAACCTACACTATTAACCATACCATGGTTCCATCTTTAAAGACCTAAAATACGAGCTTTTTTTCTTTCTTTCTTTCTTTTTTTTTTCTGTAAAAACAAGAACAAAGTAGGAAGTTTGTTTAAGATAACTATTGTTTATGTGGTAAATTCCTACGACGCATATATGTGTACAAATTAGTATGTCGCAGTAATACGCTATCCATGGTCACTATGGTAACCAAATGGCCAAATGGGTAGTACCAATTTGGTATACTGTTTAGTATGCAGTTCCACTTGACAGTGAGCATTATTGGCCTGAGAAGTTAAAGTTTGCACCCCTTTGTTTTTGGGTGTCACAAAAAAGCAAGATCAGCTTAAAAAAAAAAGAGTACTGAACTTGCTGATACTATTCACTGTTGCTGGGGTGGTACCTTTAAGGGTCCACCTTTTGTACCTTTAGTTAGTATCTTTTACCTAGGAGGGTGCATGTAATGTACCGTCAAAGCTTTACTCTACAAGGTAATTGTGATCCAATTATGTACCTTAAAACCTTTTAAAGCTAAATTGGATCCATCCAGGTGTTTCCAGGTGAAAGATGCATATTAAAGGTACAGAAGATACAGATATCACCCCACAGACAAGGACTGGTACAGCTTATTACACTTTTTTTCTGAGTAACAACACCTTTAACCAAAATATTACAGCAGATAACAGTTATCTTACGTAACAAGCTCAAAAGTTTGCATCCTGACATTCTGTAGTTGATTTAGTTGAAAGTGCTTTAATAGGTACCTAATTACCTTGAACAGACGAGACATGTTTACGTTCTTATAAGTCACATGGAAAGTTTAAAGCAGTTTGCTGTGATCAGGAAAACAGCTTTCAGAATGATTTAAACAGAAAATATTGACATTTCACAGAGTTGGAGGAAAACATAAAGTGTTTAGGGAGATCGCTGCCAACAGAAATGGATGAAACGTGAACACAACGAAAACAAGAACAGTAACTTTATCATAAGTTTTGTTACTTGTGATAATAAAGGAACAAATGTCAAACTTAACTTGCAGAGAAAAAAAAAAGTGTTTTACTGGGTTAGTTTTCATGGGCAATTTTTGAAGCAAGGATGTGCAAACTTTTGCATTGCATATCCATGGAAGCTGTTGTCCTGTCCTTGAGAGGGGGGGGGAAAGAGTGCGGGAGTTGAACAACATGAAGTTTGTTATTGTGTAGATGCTGAAAGTTGTTGTTAGCATTCCGAGTGTGTTTTGGGGCCATTTTTTTTTTTTTTTAGCTTACATAAGCCAGTACAATTCAGAGTAAATGGTATGCAGCAGCCAGGCAACCTCTTTCTACTGCTTTTTTTTTTTTTACTCAAAATTAGAAAAGAAATGGTCTGAAATACAGACATTTTGGGTAAATAATCTACAGGGAACATTTGTTGTTAGTTAATAAACAGATATGGCCCTAATTGTGTTGTTTGCTAAGCCGAGACGAACCTGTCCAGGCAGACCAACAGGTCTGTGTAACGTTAACGCTGTCGGATACATTTCCCTGAGCTCCATGACAGTGAGACATGATAAATTTCTGTCTGTCCTTCCCCTTAGCTTGTGGGTACACTGTTCACACGTTTACATTTATGGCATTTGGCAGATGCCCTTAACCAGAGCGACTTACATTTGTCTTATTTTATACAACTGAGCAGTTGAGGGTTAAGGGCCTTGCTCAAGGGACCAGCAGTGGCAGCTTGGCAGTGCTGGGATCTGAACTCATGACCTTCTGGTTGGTAGGCCACTGTTTTGACCACTAACACTACTGAGTGTCTGTCAGCAGAAAGGAAGCACCCTTGCTGACATGGTGATTGGCCATCATCCAAACCCTTCATCAGAGCTGTAGTGATTTTTCACTTATGCCCTGTAATGCCATGGTGTCTGGAGTCTTGACTCGCTGATGCATTTTCATCAGTCATCATATGACGGAGTTTTACATGCTCATCATGATAAAGCAGAATGTCAATCTGGAGGCAGTTCGGTGCTTTCTCCATCACGTAAAGAAGTGAGTCATGATCTAATGACCATTGACGTTATAAAGGAAGGGGTCATTTGTGGTATGCCACTGTGCCAAGTGTCACACACATTTTATTTCCTTTTTGTCCAGTTACATTACTTCCTCTTTGTTTGTGGTCACTAAGCTACTGGTTACGCCAGAAACCGAACTTCTGTTGATGTTGACCTGTAGTCAGTTAAACCGCTTAAACTCCCAGGATCCATCCACTCTTACCTTCCTCACTCTAATAACTACATTGGATAGTGTAATTACTAAATAATTCATAGTGTTTACTGAATAATAAGCATTTAGGTGAGGGTCAAGAGCCTACATCACTGCTGGTTTAATCACACTTCTGAGTTTCAATACTGCTTTTTCAATACTTCCTCTCGCCTCCCTGAACAGTGTATTGATTGCCAGATTTCCATTTATTGGTCCAAATAGTTTGCTTTCACTTAGGCAGCATTTATTTATTTTGAATGGAGCCCTGGTGTGTTCTTCAAATCAGTGTGGTTCTTTAGGCAGGTGAGAACACAAACACTGGTCCGAAAGCATATGAGGCATCGTTCTGCTTCCAGGTGAACTCAGTGAGACAGGGATTTGATGCTGAATGGGCTCAACTGCATGAAGTAAACCAAACATGCCACATGTTTTGGACTGCATCATTTTTTGTAGATGTGAGCTGCTATACTGAGACAAAGGACAGAGCTTTAGAGCTGCTGAAATGCCATGTGCTCTAGAGATTTGGACCAGAGAACAAAAAGAGAAAATGCATGCTGGATGCGACACACCGGATGTTTTAAAATGATGTTTTTATAGAATTCTCTTATAATTTATAGAAAATAACCCAACCAAAAAAACAAAACAAACCAAAAGTAGCAATTTGGCTCTGATTTGGACTCGACAACGGGGCTAATAGGCGTTAAAGCATGTTAAATGCAGCAATACTTCAATTCAGTTCAATTCCATTTTAGTTATACAACACTTTTACCAATGGACATTGTCGCAAAGCAGCTTCACAGATATCTGGACATTAGATTCAGATTTATCCTTAATGAGCAAGCCAGAGGCGACGATGGCAAGGCAAAAATCCCTGAGATGACATGAGGAAGAAGCCTTGAGAGGCATCATACCCAAAAGGAACCCATCATTTTCTGGGTGACACTTGATTGTGCTACTATGATAAGGATGTTGCAAAATGCCTACAGCTTTTGCAACTATGCAAGAAGTGCATGTCTGCATCACATCTGACCCTGAAAACAAACACTTGCAGGGAGCAGCAACGGCATTAACCTGCAGTGTGTGGAAGTGAAGTTTGAACACACACACACATGGACAGGTACATGCTGAGAAGCAGGGTCTTGCAGAACTGAAGCCTGTCACATCCTAATTCAGAAGGGGGACTGAATCAGGAAGGAGGGAGGAGAGATAACTGGAACAGAGCACAACTGAAGGATACATGGTAGAAAGAAAAGTTTCACAATATGTGTGTGTGTGTGGCATCAAGTTTTTTAATTGGAGCACTCTTGCCCAAGTAACACAGTAACCCTGTGTCATATCAACCTTCTACCCAACTAATTATTGTAAAAACATAATACATTAAGTGAAAGTGACATGTGAAGGCCAATGTATGATAACCCATACTTGGAATTTGTCCTCTGCATTTAACCCATCCAAGTTACTGCACACACATTAGGGGTTGTGAGTAGTGAACACACACACACACACACTACAAAACGTGAACACACCCGGAGCAGTGGGCAGCCATTTTTGCTGCAGCACCCGGGGAGCAGTTGAGTGTTAAGGGCCTTGCTCAAGTGCCCAACAGTGGCAGCATCGGGATTTGAACTCATGACCTTCCAATCGGTAGCCCAACTGCTTAACCACTGAGCTACTACCACCCCTTATTACATTACCCTTCATCAATAGATGAAAAAGTTGTCTATCTAAAAGCTACTTTAATTTTGTATCTTTTGCAGCAGTAATGTGTTACAACACCCCTGAATATGGCCACAGGAATTACCCCAAGGAAACTGGAGTATGGTGCAAGAGGACGTTAAAAACGGTGCATTAAAACATTGTTGTTTCTCAGTGATTTAAGTCATGAGAACTAGACAACATGGGAATGTGGCTGCTGAGCATGCAAGCAAGCTAATGACTGGGGCAAATAATTTGACTAGCTGTTAAGTCTTTTATCTAGACAGTGTAAACAATGACAGTGGAAATAACACAGAGCCACTGGGAATATCAACATTTCCCTCACATGTTGTTAAATTACTTAAAAAAAAAAAACCCTTCATATGATGAATATTTCACTGTAATTACACATTACACTGAATTTCCATGGCGTCCACTGTATTGCGAAACGTCAATATTGTGTCACAACCTGTGACCTTGGTCAGTGCTATAAAAAGTTTCAACATCTGACGTTAATACCATAGTGCAGCGTTTCCATGGAATCTAATCATAACCGAGTTGACACCTGACCGCATCTGGATGTAACGTTAGGTCCAGGGCTTACCTAGCACACATCAGGAACTCCTCTAAGCCTTTAGGATTTCTTGAATATACTAGGACTTGAATATACTGATCAGACTAAAACTAAAACATTCAGCCGTGAGAATGTGTGCGACAGTAGTATGCATCCAAACCAAAATGGCCGTTCTGTAGCTCGCTACAGTTCATTTGTCTTCTTGGCCTTTAGCGCGGGTTGTGAATGGCATATTCATACCATGGCATTCCGATCCTCCTTTAATAAATCGGCAGAACTGGAGCGAGTGAGGCTCCGAATGCAGATCTGTCTCAGAAATGCCTGCTGTGTTTGTAAAAAGCGTCGCAGGCCTCCGGAGAACAACGCTGAACAACAAGGTGCATTGTATGTGAAGGCTCTTGGACATACTGAGATGACTCACCCACGCTGGCTCTCGTGTTCAAGCTTGGCAGAATCAGTGTGTGTGTGTGTGTAACTGGGAACATGGCACTTAAATTTGTTGTGGTTTGTAAGGAATAAAATGCATGACGAGCCTGAAAGGTGATGCCCAGTTCAGATCAGAGGTCACAGAGGTCACTGATATACTTGTGCCGATGAAGCTCATACCATCTGGACCAAAATATTTTATTCCATCTTTTAGTTCATATCGAAGTCTCCTAAACTCAAAAACATACAAGTTGTCTCTTTTCTATGAAATGCAAGGTCTATGAAGAGGACCACCACAATTGTTTATTTTCATATGACGACACATCCGCTAGGTTTTTTATTTATCTTACAACACAGTAATTTGTCATCAATTAAATTTTTTTCTTACATGTATTTTTTCTTTCTTTGTTGAAGTTAATAAATCTAATTAAAAAAAAAAAAAACCTCAGCTTCTTATGTTACCGAGAAACCGCAAAGCTGAAAGGCCACTTATATAAACCTGTGACCAATTAGACCAACCTTCTGACCAGTTTGAATCAAGAATTCAACAGAGATTATTAGGATAATAAGCTCACACCCAGATTTGTGCTAGTCTCGCTTTGGCTCTGTTGTATAATCAGCCATTTTGATGGACGGTAGCTGAAGATAAATAGTTCTCCGAAACACATGAAAAAAGGCCTGAACTAGTACAAGAGGCAGAGCTTTCTCAATACAGAGAAAGTGAGTAGAATCTCCTCCTTGTCCTGATTGGCTGCATGTAGGTGGTCCACCTCATGTGTTTTTGTCTCCCATTTATAGCATCACGTGCCACAAAGTTTCATAAAAATATTTGTTATTGAAGCTGCTGGAATGTGAGCAGAAAGTTCGACTAATATTAGCGATTTAAAAATCACTGACCGCACCTTTAAATGTTTATATGACTCTGATATTTGCATTAAGATAGATTTAGTAGATCGTGCCAGGAAGTGGATGAAACATCAGGAAACTCCCGAGACATAAAAGAGGCAGGTCTAGACGATACAGAGTGAATAAGGAAGGGTGAGAAGTGAGAGAGGGAACCTGATATGGAGAATGATTATCTTCCATCTAACCCAGCGATCAGAAACAGAAATAGACTGGACTGAAGGAAATGTCTCATCCATGTTTCCCTTCTCGCATTCTTCCCCCTTTCTGTCGTGGAATTTTTTTTTCCAGACACACATCCCAACACATGGCATGCTGACCAAAGTGTTTAAGTGTTTGTGTGTTTTCAAGGTGTGTCTCTGTGCCAGAGTTTATGTTTTCACTGACGTGAGGAGCAAGACGACAAGTCACAGGCAGGTCTGAGCATGTCAGAGCTGAGGCCTGCCTGCTTACACACTTGCTCTCAACTCGACCGGTGCGATCAGCACGACCTTTGGCTTTGACTATTATGTAATCAACTTTCACTTTTTCCGCAGCGCTGTATGCACTCGTTCTAATACGTTATCTTTTCTATAGCGAAAACTTACACAGGGACTTGTACGGCAGACGCTCAACATGAATGAATTAAATAAATGTGTGGGATGGTTAATATAATGGTTGATGCTATGTTTTCTGAGACATTTATTTATCAATTAAGGAAGGAGTTCCCAGTGTCCAAGTTTTCTGACACGGGAAGGTCTTCAGGACACTTTGTTGTTTCTCAGTAGCATGACAAGCTGATAGCAGGAACTAAATTGTTTCGTGGATGTTCTGCAACATTAGAAGTAACTATAAATGGATAAAAAAAGTATGATGTTTTGTTCTTTAATTTAAAAAAAAGAAAAGAAAATTATTTTCAAATTGCTTGATGTGCTTTTATAGGAAAATAGTCAACTTCATGGTGGTAAGAGTAACTCTGCTTGGTTATCATGGGCACAGACTCACCAAAACTGGACAGTTGAAGACAGGAAAAAGACCAAGTGATTATTTTCTTTCTAATCTTCAACTGTCCAGTTTGGGTGAGTCTGTGCCCATGATAGCTTCAGATTCCTGTTCTTGGCCGATGAGGTCTTCTTCTGTTGTAGCCCATCTACCTCAAGGTCGATGTTTTGTGCATGCTGAGATGCTTTTCTGCTCACCATGTTTGTAAAGAGTGATTATATGAGTTACGATATCCTTCCTGGCAGCTCGAACCAATCTGGCCATTTTCCTCTGACCTCTCTCATCAACAAGGTGTTTCCACACACAAAACTGTTGCTCACTCAATGTTTTTTTTTTTTGTTTGTTTGTTTGTTTTTCGAACCATTCTTTGTAAACTCTAGCAACTGTCGTGTGTGAAAAACCCAGGAGATCAGCAGTTTCTGAAACATTCAAACCAGCCCATCTGGTACCAACAGCCATGCCACGGTCAGAGTCACAGTGATCAGACTTTTTCTTCATTCTGATGTTTCACGTGAACATTACCTGAAGCTCTTGGCCTGTATCTGCATGCTGCTGCGCTACATGTTTGGCTGATTAGATAACGGCACGGATGTACACGTGTATAGGTGTTCCTAATAAAGTGGATGGTAGAAAACAAGAAATAATATCCATTTGTCCATCCATCCATCCATTTTCTGTACCGCTTATCCTACACAGGGTCGCAGGGAGCTTGGAGCCTATCCCAGGGGTCTCGGGGCATATGGCAGGGGACACCCTGGATGAGGTGCTAACCTATCGCAGGGCACAATCACACACACAATCACACACCCTTTCACAATTTGGAAACGCCAGTCAGCCTACAATGCATGTTTTCGGACTGGGGAGGAAACCGGGGTACCCGGACGAAACCCCCAAAGCATGGGGAGAACATGCAAGCGCCGCGTACGAAGGGTGGAGGCAGGAATTGAACCCCCAACCATGGAAGTGTGAGGCAAGCGTGCTAAGCACTAAGCCACCGTCCCCCCTACAAGTAATATGTTAAGTAAAAATACATTTTTATTTCGCATTTTGCAGAACAAAATCATGTGATTGTTTTTGCTTAGAAGGAAATTTGTAATACAGTCTCAAGAACCTCTTCACAAATGGTTACTATGTGTGTTTAACGTATCAGCCAAACAAATATTGACTCACGTCTAGTTCACAGGTAATAATTTGAGGTAAAAACCAACACGGCTCCCTATTAACTTGTCTGAGAGAGGCAGTACAGTGATGCTTGACACAAGCACTTCCCACTCCGTCTGTCCACATGTACACAGTGTCACGTTCTTGACGTTTTATGAATGTTAGCATGTTTGCCATACTTCGGCCTCTCCCATAATCAGTAGTTCCAAAGAGTAAAATCAAAAAGCAGTCGACGTTAAACTCTGCGATCATTTCTTTCAAATGATCTATTAGCTTAACTGTGACAAGCTGCAAAAAAGATTGATAACATATCATTATCTCTGCACATGCCTTGAACATTTGCTCTTACCTGCCCTTTGAATAGGATCACAACAGTAACTAACACACACACACACACACACACACACACACACACACACACACACACACACACACACACACACAGTATTATTCCCAAGGCCAGCTGTATAAAGCTGCTTGTACCTGTTTTTAGGTATAATTTAAGTGTACAAGCCTAAACGTGCAATTTAAGCACCTTACATGAAGTGCGCTTCTTCCCTTCATAAATATTCATATGATGGAGGATCGTGCAAAAAGTGAGAAGTTGCTAAATAAAGGGAGGAGAAATGGGAAGTGTGGCTGATTATATGTACCACTTGATGTTCTAAAATCCAGTGCCGTGTGTTGCTTAAAACCTTAATTATTTAAGTTGTGCATTGTTTATTGCGAATAGGTGTCACAAAAGTGTATTAGTTTTTAGTTTTTCCACATAGTTGCCGTGTCGTTTGATGCCAATTCTAATTTATTCAATAGAAAAGCTCATTTGAGTGCGGTGTTACAGTTTCAGGCCAGAGTGGCTGTAACTTCTGTTCTACTATGGTAACCTTTAAACATTCATGCGACACGTTGGACTGAAATCGCAACACAGCGGACAATATCGCGTAGCATATAACAACAAGCTACCTCAACCTTCTCAAAGCAGTGATTAGCACGGTCGGTGTTATCGATTTAACCGCGTACCGTGTCTGCCAGTACCGCTGTAAACTAATTTAAAAGTACAGAAGGGGTACTTTACAGTGTGAACGGCCATCTTGATTTGACGTCACTCCGGGAAGTAAACGACTGGTAGTTGAGACGACTACCCCAAGCTGAAGGGGTGTCTTCGGTGACTTTTACCGGTTGTAGGCGGGGAATTACAAGCTACAACTTCACCTCGAACGCAGCGTTAATAATGCTGGTCCAATTTGGGCTGCTTTCGTGATGCGGATCTGGTAACCCGAACACAGGCATCAACACAAACTCGACTCGCTTCTGTATTCTGTACACAGCCATCGTTGAATTAAAAACCGATTAGCAATCAAATGATATGTCAGCCATATTAATACACTCCAAACTGTTTACTTGTTCTGGTAAGTGTTTATTTGATCAGGACTTCATTTATGAACATCTTCTACTTCTTCTTGCATTTCCTCTTTAGTACTAACCTGTGGTTCACGGCTCTGTGGTGGACCCTTTGCACGACTTCACAGCATGTTTAAAACCGCAGATTAACAGTGTACACTGACATGACTGACACGCTTTTTCGGGATAAAATCCGGGTACTTGCATCGGATTTCGTCAAATCCGTTAATTCTATCGTAGTAAGCATTGTAGTGTGGTGTTTATATACATGTTTGAACAATCTGCTGAAATCAGATAATGATCGGATTGTTATTGTGCAGGTAAACACACTCAGTGATTAGTCCTGATCCAGAACCTGTTTCAAACAGTTGATATATTCACGGGGAGACAGGTCTGAACGAGGACACGACCTGAGGCTTGTGTGTGTGTGTGTGTGTGAGAGAGAGAATGTGAGTGATCCTGTAAGGAGGACGGGGGACACGATTTGAGAACCTGAGGGCAGAGGAAGCCGCAGTGTCTCCTTCCTACAACAAGTGAGAGGATTCCTGTAATCAGGAAAGTGCCCAAGACCTGCAATCATCTCACTGCACCTACACCTGACTAGTGCTGCAAATATGCATCTGGCCTTTGTTCGTGTGTGTTTACAATGCTGACGTTCTTTAGTTCTCAGAGAACTCTGCCATGTTAAGTTGGTTAGGTTCCTGCTTCTCTTTCTGCCTTCAATCCACACAGTCCCTCTTCTTCCCGCCATGGTTTTTATTTCTCTTTTCTCCCCCGTAGCATCAGGGTCCGCCTCTGTCAGAGCTCCTCAGGTGAAGCCTTCTGCACACGTTAAGACTTGACCAATACATCACTGTGTTGATTACATCGCTCAGACGATATTTAAGGTTCCAGAAGATTATCGGTTTGATAAATCAAAGCTGTCCCGTGCTATAGGGAAAAAAACACATTCGTGAATATGACACTATTTTGAACAACCGTAGGGTGCAAATCACTCACGTTGTGAGTATGCTAACTGTACAGTTTTCTAGCTTCATACGGTACTGTGCAAAAGATTTATGCACATGCAAAGAAATGCTGTAGAGCAAAGATGCCTTTAAAATAATAAAATTAAATGTTAAAAAAAATACAGTAAAGAGCAGTAAACAGTAGTAAATGAAACAAAGTCCATATTTGGTGTGACAAAAAAAAATAAAAATAAAAATAGTAGTCTCCGGTACAATGTGTGCAGTTTTATAAGGAAATGAGCTGGTAAGTTTTATTGAGCATCTTGCAGAACCAGACACAGTTCTTCTGGACACTTTGACTTTCGCACTCGCTTTGTATTTTTGCAGCAAAACCCAGCAGCCTTCATTGTGTTTTTTTGTCTGAAAAGTGTCTCTTACGTAATATGCTGCTTTCTTTAATGACATACAAACATTTTTCTGTAACATTTCATTTTATGCTAGAAAACTAATGTTTGGGAATCTAAAATATTTTTTGTACTGACTTGATAATGTAGAAGTCATCAGATCAAAAATCTATAACAAGGTTTGTACTAAAAATGATAGGGTGCCTAAAACTTTTGCACAGTACTGAATAGATAGTTAGAGTGCAAACAGCACATGTAAGGAATTTTGCATGAAAAATGTTTCCTTATAGCAAAAACAGGGATTTACGCTACGGAAGAAGGTGTTGATTGGATGGGGATCCAGCCCATCGCAGGGCAGAATCGCACACAAACTCACACACTCACACACTACGGACAATTTAGAGATGCCTACAGTTTACAACGCATGTCTTTGGACTGAGGGAGGAAACCGGACAACCCGGAGGAAATCCCCGAAGCACAGGGAGAGCATGCAGACTCTGTGCTCGCAGGGCGGAGGCGGGAATCGAATCCCCAAGCCTGGCAAACGTGATAACCACTAAGTCACTGTTTGAAGCGTGTTTGCTGATGGGCTACAAGGTCTGTCATATCAGGCAAATTGCGTCTTTCTGCGAAAAACAGACCACGTTTGTTGACAGATTGTACCAGACAGAAATTTTAGCTCCTTAACAACATTTTCCTATCAGTCAGGTCCTACCACACACACACACATTCCTCAAGTCTGGAGCTGTAACAAAAAAATACTTACTGGCAGATGTTTGTGTGCATTAACAGCTATGGGAAACAAGTCTGGACTCGGCTAGAGTAACTCTGGCATGCTGGAGCTTATCCCCCGCTTCAGCTGCACCTTTTGTTTGCCTCATTATTTTACTCCTTTTCTTTCTCCCATGGCCACATATTCCAGTGTGTGAAGCTTTTCTTTCCAAACTGAAAAACTGAAAGTAAAGTACCTGGCAGAGATGCTGACCTTTTCCAGGAACTGGTGCCAGGTGTGTGAGATGAGACGATGTGTACGTGTTGATGCATGATAAAAAATTTGATGTACGAAAATACATTAATATAAAACCGCCAAGGATGAGGATTTCAGTGTGGCCCCTTGTGATTCACATAAAAAAGGTACAGATAAGAAGTGAGAGGCCACGCCTCCCTCTCTGGGACTGAGGCACAGAGGCCACACCTCCTTGGACTGGGTCTGAAGCACAGAGGCCACTCCCACTTCACCGCGACTCACAGAAGGAGTCCACTTAACGCCTGTCTTACTACGGTAGTGTGTGTGTGTGTGTGTGTGTGTGTGTGTGTGTGTGTGTGTGTGTGTGTGTGTGTGTGTGTGTGTGTGTGTGCGCGTGTGTGTGTGAGTAGCTTCTGTAGCCTCAGATGATGAGAGATAGTGTTACTAGGGATGTGAAGGATGGTCTTTATCTTCCATTCTTGCCCTTATCCTCTCCCCCTCGCTCTCTTTCTGTCTCTCTGTCGTGTCTTTGTTCTTGGTGTGATTTGTCTTTTCTGAGCGGATCGGGGCAGACTAAACAGAACACCCGGTGACAAGAGATCTCCCATCATCCCCTCTCACACAGCGCTGTGAGGGGTGGCACTCAGATCCAAAACACAGCCAGCTAATATTCAATCTCTTCTGGCTTCCGGACTTTTCCACAAAGGCGGCCGTTGTCTGGTTGAAACATGCCAAGCAGACAGAGAGACAGTGACCAATAACTGATAAATCAGTGTAACCACGGTAACACACACACACTGTAAGCAAGTGCCAAGGTAAAGTTTCCAAATCACGATAACTACCAAAGTTTTTATCAGAGCTCACGATATTATCCCAATGTTTGGTTTAAAAATGATAGAGCGCCGCTACATAGTGTTGAACAATGTGGCAAAAATAAAACACCACGGTACCTGAAGGTGTCAGTCATTACAGTATCATAATATATATATATATATATATATATATATATATATATATATATATATATATATATATATATATATATATATATATATATATTCTAAAATACTGCCACAGTATAATAATAATAATAATACAGTATAATGATATTTCTTTTTTGAGCTGTAATGAATAAAGAGATCATTATAGTAGCATCATTGTCTTTGTGGGGCGTCATTTTTGGAGGGAAGATTGTGGTGTGTAAGTCCCGCCTCCTCTCTTTTTTTTGATTGGCTGAGAGGCAGCGCGGCATGGCATACCAAATTAAGTCTCTAAGCTGGCAACACTGAGTGCACTAAGCATGACACATGTTTATTCACTATCCCAAGTTGCATAAATTAGCTACATACGATTCCACAAGCTTGTTAATTGTAACCGTTGTAACCGACTTCCAGCCCCTTAACCCAGTGATTACGGCTTTGTACTTAGTGGTTTTACATTCAAGATTCAGTACATCATTTACAGTATATAAGATACAGTGTATAACTTGCAGTGAAATGAAAACCTACTCCTACTCCTCTTTACATCACCGAACCAGCCTCATTGGTTTCTCATATCAGTCACTTTACTCTTTTTTGTGCTTCTAAAGTAGACCCTCTGAATGGTTGTAGTATGAACTACTATAACTAAAAGGCTCAGTGACATCTCTAAATCTCCATTCTGTACATAATAACAGAGATGGCAGACCAAACCAGTTCTACTGTAAGCAGTGAGCAGTGCACCACCAAGCCTGCAAACCAAGAGCGCAAATACGAAAGCAAGCGTGTCAGCTACGAGACAAGCAATTCACTAGACGTACTTTTAGCAGTCCCTCCAGGATTTCGCGATCGTAGGAATTAACGCAAAAATCAAAAGGAAACTCTGCGATATTCGGAGGAGATCGCAATTTTTCAAAATTGCCGCAGATTTGGGCCGAGACGCGTCATGTGACGCCATCACAATGCGCATTCAGCCAAAGCCCTCTTCGAGTCATGTGCGTTGAACATGGGTCCAGCTGAAAGGTCTCGTTTACCAACAAACATCACTGCGAAAGAGCGTGCGAAACAATTACGAGCGATTGCGGTTTCACCAATTCAAGTAGTTTTCCTCAAAAAAAGCAAAAAAAAAAAAAAAAATCCCAAAATGGCCGCAACAATCACAAAAAAAACTCTGTGAAATCCTGTATGGACTGTTCTGTGTAATTGGAGTTAGAGTTTGGTCCTGTTTTTTTGTTAACGTTTTATGGAACTTGGTCCGTCGGACAGAATTATCTGATTGTGCATACTGAAGGAAGGATCCGTGTGACGTATCCTCAAAAATAAGGAGCTGATTCCGATGATCTGCACTCAGTATAATCCGTGCACCTGTAATGAATTTATGACAGTATTTCAGAATTTTCCAAAATAACGTCAACCAAACAAATGAAAATGGCATTGTCAGCAAAAATTTTGATGATCACCCAGCTGTACTCTATATGGTTCCTCACAGAAGATAGCTTCATGAACGGGAACCACATATATATATATATATATATATTTTTTAAAGTCTAACACAATAATACAGTCCATTAGTCCATTAGTCCATTTCCTGGGGAAAGGAAGTCTGATCGATGTAATGAGCACTGAGCAACTCTCGGAAAGTCCACATACTGTACCGCGATGGGTTTGTGTTCTGCTAGCAATAAGACACCAAACTAGGTGGAGAAATATTTAATTTAGCTTTTTTCAAGGCTGGTTTATGATTTCAGCAGTGAGTGAGCAATGACAGAAAAAGCTAATCTTTTTTTCAAAAGCCTGACACAGTACGTGAGCCTCGTGGATGCTGATAAGTAAGGAATAAAACACACTCCATGTCATGCTGTTAAATGAAAGTAATCAGCGATGGGTCGGTGTAATCGAAGCCGAGTTACTGTTACCACCTCGAAGCTGATTATTTTCCTATAATGGTCCACGTCACGAGGTGTTTAATTTCTTATACCACAGCAATTACAATTTTTATTTATCACTGAATGGCATACTGTTCTGAAGATGTCGGAAAAGTTACAGCTTTACCTCTGACTGCTACAAAGGGCTGACACCGGAGACTCCTTCCATGTCTTTACAGAAAACCTGACAATATCAACGAGTACCCACGGTTTTCTTTACGGTTTTCCAGTCACTGTACTATGAAGTCGCCAGTAGGCGTTAATACTACTGGTTGCCATAGTAACGTTTATCAGAGGGTGGCGCAACTAGCATTTTGACGACAAGCCTTGTTCTCTTGCTGCTGAAATTAAACATTATGGAGGGAGAGCGTTTGTATATAAAATTCGCCAGTATATGTGCATCATATCCTACGAGATGAAGAAGAAGAAGCAGTGTGTGCTCTTTGCCATTGCAGCCATCTATCTGCGGCGAAAGCGCGAGCGTCTCGGTCCACGGGACAATTCGGACTCGCGGGCAGCATGGCGGATCACGGATCACGTGCGCTCTACTGTCTTCCGTCCCATCGGAAGCCGCCGAGTCGCTCCAAATTCGCATGAAGTTAAACTTTTCTCAACTTCACTTCAGTCGCTGGACACGCCCACATCTAGTCGCCGACAGTCGCGGTCGCTCGTGTCGCCGGAAGTCGCCAGCTCTCATTTACAGTGAAAGGTCTCTGAGATTCGCTGTATGTTTGAACATACCTTTGGAAAGCAACACGTTTTTAATCTGTTTATTATTAGGGTTAGATTATGTGGAGTGTCTGCCGCGCTAAGTCCCTGTGTGAGCTGTTATTATAGAAACGATAACGTTCAGAATTAGAATAAGTATTGATTAAGTAAAAGGGAGAAAAGAATGATATAATCGGGGGGAAAATTGAACAGTTACATCGAGTAACGGTGGTGTCACACCTGACTATACAAACAAAGGCAAATAATGTGCATCATGATGTGAATGTATCATTATATCAGTATATACACACACACACACACACACACACACACACACACACACATACACTCCTGCAAAATACAGCTCTGGCTGGGCCAAGGCGAAGGCCTGCTGTAGTTGTGGTACGGTGGTACATGTGGCTGGCTGCCGTGTGTGTGGCGTGTGTGTGGAGCTCTGTACTGCTTACGCGAAGTGGAACTAGTGGTTTCTGTGGTGATGCTAGACAGAGTTTACTGTGTGTGTGTGTGTGTGTGTGTGTGTGTGTGTGTGTGTGTGTGTGTGTGTGTGTGTGTGTGTGTGTGTGTGTTGAAAGTTTGTTAGGACAGTGTTGATTTCTTAGGCGTGTGTGTTTGTCAGAGCTGTCAGAATGCATTTCACTCTCTCAATGTTTTTGTAATATTTACATACTTAAACTTTCCAAGTTTTCCGAAATGTTTTGGCAAAATTGTCCTAAGTTTTCAGTGATAAGCTTTCTCAGTCTTTTTTTTTTTTTTTTTGGGGGGGGGCAGTGTTTAGGGTCCATGTTTTGCACCATGTAATATAACAGATTTTACCACTTAAACATTTCAGTTTTCAAAACATGTCGTAAACCCTTTTTAAAAAAATTGTTATTTTTATTTTTTGCAAATCGACCCATGTGTCGGCGGGGTTGGGGGTTTTGGGTTGGGGAGTTTGCATGTTCTCCCCGTGCTTCGGGGGTTTCCTCCATGTACTCCGGTTTCCTCCCCAGTCCAAAGATGTGTGTTGTAGGCTGCCTGGCATTTCCAAATCGTCCGTAGTGTGTGAATGTGTGTGTGATCGTGTTCCGCGATGAGTTGCCACCCCGCCCAGGGTGTCCCCCGCCTCGTGCGCCAAGTTCCCTGGGACAGGCACCAACCCCACCCCCCCCACCCCCCCGGACCCTGTGTAGGAAAAGCGGTACAGAAAATGGATGGATGGATGGATGATCCTTGCGTCACTTGATATATTAGAACAGCACTGATGCATGTCATGCCATAAATGCTTATTTGTTGTTGTTGTAGTAAATGTTTAAGTAAATGTATAAGATGTTGTAGTGAATAGGAAGTCATTTGGAACTCGACCTCTCTGGAGCCAAATAAAACATTCCTGTGCTAAAACTGATCAAACTTGCTCATGATTTGAACAATTTCTTTGCTTGAGAAAGTGAGACAATTTTCAGTGCAGCGTTTTGCGACAGGTGACGTTTCATTCTCTCTGTTTTACATTTATACAATTAAAAAAAAAAAAAAGTTTTTTAAAATTAGTTTTTAATTATTATAGTTTTTAAAAGTGCACGTGTGTGTGTGTGTGTGTGTGTGTGTGATTGTGAGTTGGGGCCCAGTTTACAGTGTATTTCTCTCTCTGTCTCACTCTCTCTGCCTGTCTCACTCTCTCGGTTTCACTCTCGCTGTCTCTCTCTTCTCCTCTTGTTTTGTTCTTGATTCGTGGTGACCTCATTCTGTGCCATGGTGTACTGAAGTGTAAATTCGAAACAGGACGTTCTCTTAAAGACACATGCCTCCTCCTCCTACTCCTCCTCCTCTTCTCTCTCTCTCGCTCTCTCTCTCGCTCTCTCTCTCACACTCTTCTTCTTCTTCATTCTCACTCCCTTCTCTTCTCTCCTGTCTTGTGTGTTCCTCTCTCCTCCTTTTGTTTTCTCTCTTTCTCTTTTTTGTTTTCTCATCTCTTCTTTCTATTTTCTGTTCTTTTCTTTCGCTTCTCTTCTTTCCGTCTTCTCTTCTCTGCTCTTCTCTTCTCTTCAGCTCTCTTGTTTTTGTGTTCTCTTCTGTTCTGTCCTCTTCTCTTCTCCTATTTTCTTATTTTCTGTTATCTTTTCCTCTCCTTCTCTTGTTTTCTCTTCTCATCTGTTTCTGTCTTCTCCGCTCTTCTCTTCTCCTTCCCCCTTCCTCATTCTCTCTTCTGTTCGCTTCTCTTCTTATGTGGCTCTTTTTCTGTCTTCTCTTCTAAATCCAACAGAACACTGTTGGTTTAGAGGCTTGTTGTGAAGTGAGAGAGGATAGCACTCTGTGTACAAACCACTGCCCTTTTGCTCCAATCCTTTGGGACTACACACACACACACACATACACATACACACACACACACACACACACTAATGGAATGGCCTGTAGGATGCAGCCCAGTCAATATCATTGACTCGGTCCGACTTATGAATGATGAGTTAAGAGACTCCCAGTTGTCTCTCATTACGCTTTAAATGCATTATCCAAGCGCTTCAGATAAACCAGCCTTGCCAGTAAGAGCCGTTAGTCTTTCTTCTGTGTCTCTTTGCAACAAATAGAGTTGTTTTGCGATGCCATACACGACGATAGATTTTTTTCAGACAAGACCAACTCGCCACTTTTCACAGAAAACAAATTAGAGCATCAATAAGGTCCACCATGGGTTTTCTCAGGCATGTTATCGTTTGAGTTTCCTTCCGTACACTGAGCACGAGACCAATGATGAATTGATGCTTGCGGTTGCTGAGAGGTCATAATTACAGCTGTCATGCAGAGTGACCATTTCTGCTTCATTTTTATTTATTTTTTTTACAACCTTAACCTCAGTCGGTTTAGTTCGCTTGTTTTTTCAGACTGCTACTTTCTTTTCTTTGCTTTTCTTTTCTTTGCAGTTTGAAACAATGCCAGTTCAGCTACTCGATTTCACTTTCAGTGCCAGGCTATATTGATATGTACTGTAACACTCATTTTTAAAGGATGAATCATTCACACGCAAAGAGTTTATCGTCTTGTCCTGACATATTGTGATGCAATCAATGACATGTTTGGATTTGAATGACCCAGTTCTCGATAATCTAGCATTGATCACAGAAAAGCTATTCAGCTCTTTTTTTTTGCTTGTTTGTTTGTTTGTTTTTTGCTAAAGTCACATGATTTCAGTGCTTTTTACACAATCTCTATAACAGACTATCGGGTTTCAATACGTGCAGTGAGGATGCCAGAGTCCTGAGCCTGGATTCTGGAGGGCCAATGCCTGGCAGCGCTGTACAGTGAATTTCAACTCTAATATTACACATCTGGCTCTGATATTCATCCTAAATACCTTTGAGCCAATGGAATAGAAGAATTAAGGGAATAGTGTAGCCAAAAAAAACCCCAAACAAAACCTGACATAGCCAGAAAAACGTATTGTCACTTAACTGAGAAATGAAGGTTGGCACTACAAAAGTCATGGCTGTTAGGGTTCAGTTATTATGAACAATTTAGCTTTTTTTTTCCATCAAATGGTAATTTTAAAAGACAATTAAAATTTTTTACAATTTTATTTGCTAATATCCATTGTTTTATGTTATGTTTGTGTACAGAGGTAACTAAAAGCCAGTAAAAATCATAAGTGTAAAGTTATTGAATGCAGGACGCAAGTCTGCAAATTCATTGTTGTATTCATTGGGCAAAATTCCAAGAATCATTGTCAAGGTCTGTTGCTGGTGTCAGATAGTATGAGACGAGGATAATCCGTAATCAACACACAAACAACAGGTGAGGGTCAGGATCGGAAAACACGGAACGTAGCATAACGGGACAAAAACATGATAAGACTTCGCAAAGAGGGAGAGAAATAACAGGGTATAACTCTGCATTCAAGTCCTCCTGGGAAGTTCGGATTTGCGAGTTGGGAAGTTGTAATTATCAAGTGCGGTCAAGTCACAAGCAACATGGCGGTGTACCTTCTCTTAATTAACTACAAAAAATGACAGCAAGGTTTTTAAACTCTCATTCTAGAAAATGAAGAAAAAGAATGAGCATCAGGTGTGTTTTGCTTTTTAAAAAAAATGTTTTTAATCAATTCACGAAGCTGCCGTAACCTTTATCGTAACATATTATATCGTAATTGTACAGTGCCGTCGTATTTTGTGCAGGGAGTTAGCTTGTTTTATTGTAAACATTCAACTTCAACGAATTTAACGTCAGCTACAGACGTTGCATCCATTGATTCCACCATGTTTTCTTACTGACACGCCCCCAACTCGGAAACTCGGAGCGCGAGTTTCCCCGCTCGTAATTACGACTTTCTGGTGGCGTAACACTCTTGATTCAACATGACTTGAACGCACCACAAATCACAACGTTAATCAAGGACCGAACTCAGGACAGGTGCACACATTAGGGGTACCAACCAATAATAAGACAGGAGTGGAGAAAGGACAGAAACGAAAAAACATGACATGAACTCAAAACAAAAAATACAAGAGCAGTCAGTGATAGTCACTCTGGGAAATGTGTGGTGCACTTGATTAAGGGAATTTGTGACAATAAGCGGTGTTTGTAAAATTAATACATTTTTGTAGCCAGTGCGAAAAGCCCAGAAATCTTCATCTTGACTCATAGTGAGTCACTAAGTTATAAAGGCATGTTAATTTCCTCAATAAACTGTGAGGAAAAATTGTGTGTTCGGTGAAGGTCAATGAAGTTCTACTAACTAATACTGTTTTCAGTATTATTTACAGCCTAAAGGGCCTGAAGTACAAGCAGCGCTGTAGTCAGGGCACTTAACCTCAAGTCCAAGTGGAGTTTCAAGTCAGCTGCTTTCAAGTCCAAGGAAACAATTATTTATTGATTTACACATCAGACCAAAGTCCAAGTCACTTTCCGAGTCTCGAAATATATAGATAGATAAGCAAATACAAGTCTAGTTACAAGTCATAGTCAAGTCAAGACAGACTTCTAGCTTTTGCTAGAGAATCTGGTATGTTTGTTTTCAACCAATTAGAGGCTTGATCATGCAGCGTATACATCCACAGAGTGCCGTTAGCTGTTTCAAACCACTCCAGTGACTACAACTTGGTCTATCTGACTGTGTTCAAAAGTTTGCTTTGCTGCTAGAAGCCAGCATACAGAAGTATGTACACAAAGATGTGCATAGAGCCAGATTGTGAAGCTTGTTGCCAGAAATGTGTACAAAAAACCCCCCAAAAAAACAGATATTACAATGCTCTATTAGATCTATTAGATTTAAGTACTCTGAGTAGTTAAAGGCAATGCTGATTTATATGGAAGGAAAAAGAGATGAAAAGGTTTTAATTCTAACAGCCATTGAATTCGTACTAAACAAATTTAAACACCATTGAATTCAAAGCATAGAAACACACACTATATGGCCAAACGTATGCAGACACCTGAGCATCACACCCGTATGTGCTTGTTGAACATCCCACTCCAGATTTATTCCCCTTTTGCCATTATAATAAGCTCCACTCTTCTGGGAAGGCTTTCCACTACATTTTGGAGCGTGGCCGTGGGGATTTGCGTTCATTCAGCTACAAGAGCATTAGTGAGGTTGAGGTCAGGCGCTGATGTCGGGTGAGGAGGTCTGGGGTGCAGTCGGTGTTCCAGTTTATCCCAAAGGTGTTCAGTGGGGTTGAGGTCAGGGCTCTGTGCAGGACTCTCGAGTTCTTCCACTCCAACCTTAACACGCCGTGTCTTCATGGAGCTCGCTTTGTGCACAGGGGCATCGTTATGCTGGAACAGGTTTGGGCCTCTTAGTTCCAGCGAAGGGAAACTGTAAATCTACAGCATGCGAAGACATTCTGTACAATTGTGTGCTTCCAACTTTGCTGTAAAAGTTTGGGGAAGAACCTCATTTGGGTGTGATGATCAGGTGTCCCTATACTTTTGGTCATGTAGCGTTTTATTTCAAAATCCAATGGACCAAGATCCAGCCAGTCAGCGCATAGTCTCTAATTCTAGACTTGATTGGCGTTGTCTGTTCCTGAGAAACCTGAATAAGAGTTACGTTATTGACTTTGTGAACACTGATGGAAAAATCCATTTGCATTTTAAAATGTGACTCTCTGATTGCTGAAACGAGTTCAATTCAAAACGTGTAAATACAGATGTGCGTATTTTCGATGTAATATATTACACTGTTGTCACATCCGGTTCCACTGCCGGCCCACGAGCCACCGCTCCTCGACCCTGACCCGAATCCAGCCCGGACTTTACAACACACGTAACTCTCTAAACACTAACACATCTGTTTCCTGTTTATCTTCAGTGAACTTTGTGTATTTAAACAACTCAATCATTCCCGTTCTTGGCGAGGTCTTGCCATCTTAACAGTTAACAACTCTCAGCGTTATTTCCTGAGTGCTTTCTTGGTTTTGACCTTTCTGCGTTCTTGTGTTTATTCCTGTTTTTCCTGTGTAGTGCTGTCTGTCTGATCGTTTGACGTTTGCCTGCTTTCGACCACGGTTCTGCCTGAAAACTTGGATTTTAATATAATGTCAAGCATGCGCTTAAATCCACCTTCCTCCGAATTCGCGACAAACGTTATGTCATTTCATTATTAAGAATTCAATTGTTCGGAAAAAACTTTACTTGCAAATTCAGAAATCCGCTCTGCATTTCATTTGTGTTTCGAATGCAAATGTTCGTTTATTTATGTTTGTTATTAATATCTTTTTTTTTTTTTTTTTTGCATAGATCATCTTAATACGATCCTTGTTTAGGTGAACAAAACAACATCAAACTCCTCAGCGGTCAGCTTTCAGAGAAGCAATGAGTTAGCTCATAAGGCACGACATGTGTGGCCACGCCCCCTACAACAGGGTCAAAACAAAAATCTTTTTTTTTTTTTTTTATTCAAATGAGTACACAGAATTTTTACTGTAACAACAATACTTATTTCATGAATACACTCCCATCTCTTTTATTTATACAGACAACACTTATCCTGAGTGAATCAATCATAATTACTAAAGACGTCCTCCGGCAACGTTAATTAACAGAGATTTTCAGGGAAGCTCATCCTGACCGTTAAGGCCCAACCCAGTGAAGTGCAGTTACAACACTGACTTGACAGTTTTGCATCTAACATTCATCATTTAACTTTAATTATCTCAGAAAGGTGTGTTTGTGGAAAGTATCATACGTGAATCAAATGACAAGAAGTGAGTGAGGTTGCATGGCAAAATGTCACTTGAACAGCTACAGTGTTAAAGTGGCCAGCGATGTTCACTCCAGTTTACACTACAGGTGTGCTAATATCTAACAGCAGAGTGAGTCTGTACTGATAATCAGGTGTGAAGGTCCTCACACTTCTCACTACCGTGTGCTGGAAAACTGCCAAAAGTAACAGGGTTCGTGTTTCACAGAGATTACTGCTCTTGTTTGGTGGTCATTTTCCAACCCCTGGTTAAATTCGATAAACACTTCCTGGCAGAAATACTGCTCTTGGATCAGTGGATAAAGTGTTAAAAAGGAGTACAGGGTCTCAGTTTAGAAGCCAGTTTAGATGCTGTTATTGGACAATTTTACTATACAAACAGTTACTAGTAAAAATTTACCAAATTACTGGGTGTGCTTTACTTCACACAGTAAACTTTATTACTTTTAATAGACACATTATTTGTGCTGTTTATATGACAAACTTTACTGTTCAATTTTACTTTACAAAAATTTACTGCTCTGCTTTACTTTATAAACAGTTACTGATTGATTTTACAGTTATATGTTTGTACAACTAGTTTACAAATAGTTAGGGGTTGATTTAAATTTTGAATTTTACTTTACAGTTATTTACTTCACAGATGTAGGTCAATTTTACTACAAACTAATAGTCTGTTTTACAAGCAGCTGTTGATCTACTTTACAATCCGATATTTGTCTGATTTACTTTACACACAATTATTGGTTGGTTTTACTTTATAAACAGTTACTGATTTATTTTACGTTACAAACAGTTATTGGTTTATTTTACTTTACAACTTTACAGTTATTAGTCCATTTTACTTTATAAACAGCTACCGCTCTATTTTACTTCACAGGAATTTGTTCCCTTTACTTAACAAACCTTACTATGGTTACAGTTTAGTTTCACTTTGAAAACAGTTATTTCTCTGCTTTACGTTACTATGCACAATTTTACTTTATAAACAGTTAATATTCTGTTTTACAAACAGTTGTTGGCCTACTTTACAATCTGATATTTGTTTGATTTACTTTACAAACAGTTGTCGGTTTACTTTACAACTAGTTTGCAAAATGTTGCTGATCAGTAATTTATAAAGTTACTTATTTTACTTTATAAACATCTACAGGTTTGTCTTACTTTACTTTACAACTTTACAAAGTCTTACAATAGTTTCATAGAGTAAAACCAACTAACCTTTTTGTAAATTAGTTGTAAAAATGAACTTTATGAAATTACTGATTGTTTTACTTTACAAACAGTTACTGCTCTGTTTTACTTCACAGTTATTTGTGCACTTTATGAACTTTACTGTTCACTTTCACTTTACAAGCAATTGTTGTCGGTCTACTTCACGAGTAGCTGATGATCTGCTTTAGTTTAAGTGCCTCCTCTCTCATAGTGTGCAGTCACCCACACCATCTGCATGTGAATTTGCTCTGAGAAACCGTCTTAATAATGATTTCTTTCCTCAACGTACAGATCTCTCTGTAGTTTCTGCAGAAAAGTCCACTTTACATCATCACTCATCAGTCCTCGCTGTACACACACTGCATGCCATGTGGAATTTATAGAGAAATGGCCGATAGCCTGCAGTCGTATCAGTTGGTTATATAACTTAATTTATTCCTGTGCATTCGATAAATAACGTAATTAGGCGACTCTGTTGACCCGGGGCAGTTGTTTTTCCTCAGCTGGCTCGGTGTCTTCCATTTTAATGAACTACAGAACCATAGCAGGTAGTGCAGCGACGTTATCAGATAGTCTATCAGAGAGCCCCTCCAACACACACACACACACACACACACACACACACACACACACACACACACACACACACACACACACACACACACACACACACACACAGAGCTTAACGAGACCAGGAGAGAAGTGCTCTGTGGAACATCTGGTGCTCCTGGCAGTGGTACTGAGGGAGGGATCCGATTCAAAGCAGACATGTTTGTCACTTCTCTTTCTGTTTCTCTTTCTTTCTCTCCATCTCTGGTTTTCTATGCGTCTTTCCCTTTTTATTGATATAATATTTATTCCGAAAATATGTCGGGGTTTTTTTTTTTTTGTTTGTTTGTTTGTTCTTTATGTTGGAATGTGGATCATTATTCTGAATACCATTTATACCCTGTAAAACTTTATTTCTCCCTTAATGTTTTAAAAAAAAAACAAGTTTTTCCTTTGCTTTTAAGTATATTTAACAGAGGAGTACGACTTTCTTTCATAGACTTTCAGTAACTTTATTCTTCACAGGATCATGGTAGAGAAGTAACAGTGGAATAAAACATTAATATTCATATGTAATAGTGTGGGCGGGGCCTGGGTCTTCAGCTCCATGTTTATTTATTTATTCTTGAGTAATGTGTTGCTATTTGGATTTTGATTTGTTTAAATCATTCGTTCATTCATTCATTGCTGTCACTTAAGTTATTGCGCTCAGGTCTAACATATAGAGTACTATCTTATTCTCTTGCTTCATCCTCTTGTATGTTGTGTGTTATCCCTAATATATATATGTGTTTATAACTATGGCTTAGTGGATATAAAGTTTGGCTCACACCTCCAGAGTTGGGGGTTCAATTCCTGCCTCCGCCCTGTGTGCGTGGCGTTTGCATGCTCTCCCAGTGCTTCGGGGGTTTCCTCCGGGTACTCCGGTTTCCTCCCCCAGTCCAAAGACATGCGTTGTAGGCTGATTGGCATCTCTAAATTGTCCGTAGTGTGTGAGTGTGTGTGCGATTGTGACCTGCGATGGGCTGCCCCCCATCCAGGGTGTCCCCCACCTCGTGCCCCGAGTCCCCTGGGATAAGCTCCAGGCTCCCCCACAACCCTGTGTAGGATAAGCGGTACAGAAAACGGATGGACGGATGGATAAATGCAAGCACACACATTATACACACCAAAACGAACAAGCTCACTGGGATAGCGTTAGAGCGTAATTGTATAAAGTCAAATTTTAGACTACATTTTTGACTCGCTGCTCTATTTGTCACTTTGCATTAGAGAGTCAATAGTTTGAATCCGCTATGATTCACGTTCCCTCAGGCCGTGACATATTGCGCAACATATTGTGTGTCACCCCCACCAGCGATGAATTCCAATTACTCACTTTATGCTCCTTCTGAGAAATGTCGTGTTTGGTTTCTCATCCGATCTTCCTTTTAGGCTCGCTGGAATGATTCAGATTTTTTCTCTCTCACCATGTTCCATGTGACTAGACGTGTCACAGTTCTGAAATATTGTGGACGATTAACTGTCATGCACATAACTATGTATAATGATGTAATTGTCTCTTCTGTTGACTTTATGCCTCGTTTATAACAAAAGCGTAACAGTAGTGGAATGACGCGCACACACACACACACACACACACACACACACACACACACACACACATATATATATATATATATATATATATATATATATATATATATATATATATATATATATATATATATACTCTAAATTTCTGTTTGGATTTTATACCGTACAAATACTGCAAAGGATACACGTCAATCAAATGTACCTAAAGCTCATTATCGATATACACACATGGGCTACTTGAATAAATAACGTGCTTTACACCACAGTGCTGTTGTATTCTTGATTCTGATTGGTCAGAATGGCAAATCACAGGTCTGTATTTGAACGCGTTATCGTTTCCATAGTAATAGCTCATACACAGGGACTTGTATGGCAAACGTGTGTTGATATAGTAAAGTTTTCTCTGAGGACACATTTATGTAACATTTATGGAAGGAGTCTCCAGAGTCAGTGTAAAAGTCAGAGGTAAAGCTGTAACTTTAAGTTTTCTGCCATCTTCAGGACAGAGGAGGTTACGCTTTGTAGTGTCTCAGTGACATGAGAAGCTGTGTTTTTTTTGTTTTTTTTACCATACTGTAAACTGTAACTATAAACGGATAAAAAGTTTGGGATGTGCTGTTATAGGAAAACAGTGATCGTTGGATCCAACATGCCACGTCAGGTTTTAGCCATCTGCAACACATTTCGGGAAAGTTAGAAATCATAAACATTCTCAAATAATCCAGTCTTAAATACTTGCAGTTAAGTGATTATGCAGTAATTGTGATAGTTTTGTTTGGGTCGTGATGTCCCACCTCTCAACCGAGTCTCTCATATCGCATGACAGGCGTTTTACTAAATAAGAGCCGAAAACGCTCGGAGGAGAGCTTTAACTACCATACTCTGCTCTAGGCTAACAGATGCCCATGGCTGGCTCATAAGGCTCAATATGGAGAAATTTTCACTCTGGAGCCAGTCAAAGTCAGTATTTATTACCATTCCATCCCTGGACACGTGGGACAGTGGGATTAAATATGGAAATATGGACTACTGTATACTCCTGTGATTATATTATACACTGGCAATGAACCAATTAACGTAGGTGGAACCGTGAGTCATAAATAGAGACAGATTTTTATAGAGGTGGCAAATTAACGTAACTATCAACGGCTGGAGCTGTTTATGACGGCCGACCCCAAAATATTCTTAAAACGTCTTGTTTGTATATTATTATATTCGAATAAACCATTTTGTCGTTTTTTTTTTTTTTTTTTATGCTACATGGAATTGTAACTGAGAGCAAATTCCACCCATTAAATGTGACTATACGAACATTTCTCCGTAGTATGTAGGGTTTTTGTCGTTGTTGTTGTTGTTGTTGTTGAGAAGTAATTTTTGGAAAGCAGACATTTGCTGATTCTACTACTACAGTAAAGCTGGAGATAGAAAAACAAAATTTCTGACAAAATTTACATAAAAATGTGGCATAGAGTTTTGCACGGGGAAGGGGAAGGACAGGAAGCAGATGGTAAAGCTGTACATTCTCTGACACAGGAAACTCTTCAGGAGAGAAGAGTTCACGCTTTACGGTTTCTCAGTAGCTTGACGAGCTGTGTGTGTGTGTGTGTGTGTGTGTGTGTGTGTGTGTGTGTGTGTGTTTGTGTGTATTTGTTTCACTTCATAAGAGAGAAAAACGAGAAGCCGGTGAGCTGTTTATAGCTGCTGTTTATAGTGATAACAGGAGCTAACTTGTTTCATGGACATGAACGATGTAACTATAAACAGATAAAAAGTACAACTCGTTTTTCAAATAAATAAAATACCGTAATCGTTGACAAATTGCTGCGGTATAAGAGGAATAAAACACTTCAGGACATGCCGTTATGGGAAAATGATCCACTTCAGGCTACTGACCACCACAGTAACTTCGTTAAATCCACCGCGTCATTGATTATTTTCCTGTAACAGCATGACACAGAGTGTATTATTTCTTACAAAATTCATGTCCAGAATCCATGCCCAGTGTTGCAATTTCTACTGTATTGATCCAGACTATGTGTGTGTGTGTGTGTGTGTTTTTAGTAAAGGTTCGTGTTGTGTTATGTTGTGCACACTTCACAGTCACGTACTCCTAGAGCTTCCCTGCCAGTGTGTGTGTGTGTGTGTGTGTGTGTGTGTGTGTGTGTGTGTGTGTGTGTGTGTGTGTGTGTGTGTGTGAGAGAGTGTGTGTGTGTGGCTCAGTTCCAAAGGGTGCGGTGAGGGAATGAGGGGAGGGTTAATAATCAATCCCATGCTCTCTGCGGGTCGAGCTCTGAGGAGAGAGGGCATGGGACCGAACGAGGTCAGGAGAGAAAAAGAGGGAAAGAGTTTTCTGAGAACGCGAGCTGGAATTCGTCGTGACTTCGTCTCTCTCTCTCTCTCTCTCTCTCTCTCTCTCTCTCTCTCTCTCGCAGAGTCTCTCCCCTACACACCCGACATGTGTGCACATACAATACATACTCACGGCTTCCACGCGTTACCTACTGTGGCGTGTGTTTGCTCAGTTTGACTCGGACCTTGATTGCAGCCCGGCCTTCCCAGAATTCCTCACGGTCTGCTTATCAGGGTCCGACAGGAAACGGCTCAGGTAACAGGTGCAGCGAGAGAGCGCTTCGTTTTAAGCTCTGTTTAATCATTAATGTTTCAGGAATTCATTTTTTCCTTCCTGCTGCGAACTCACAGTGTAACAACAGTTCAGAATTTCCCCCCCTTACAGAGAAGTCACACATGTTTCATGTTTGAATAATCATGTGGTTTTTAAACACTTCACACATGGCATTTCACAAGCGTGGTTTTTCCAGAGATTCATTCGTTTTTTTGTTTTTTTTTCTTCTTACACAATACAATTTACGCAGTTCTCGCATGTGATCACATTAACTCACATGACGTCACATGTTTACTTGTCTTGTATGTAATTTGCAATTTTAGGGCCTAACATGGTGAAATGTAGCTTCACGTGTTTTTCCAGATGTAATCCTTAATACTCACACAGTCATGTGTGGAAGTTAAATTTTTTCGTAAGGGACACTTTATTAAGAAATCTCTCACTCACTGACTTTCAGTAAGCCCTTTATCCCGCTCAGGGTCTCGGTAGGTCTGGAGCTTATACCCGAAACATTGTGAGTGAGGCCATTCCATCACAAACCCTAAGAGAACCCTAAGACAACCCACGCAGACACGGGGAGAACGTGCGCTTAATAAATCGGAAATAGTTCAGCACTGGTACACATGATGACGTGACAGCTTATTCAGTTTAATTTTATTTGTATAGGTCAACCGTATAGATAGATCCGTGTAGTTAAATCCAGATGTAGATTTAGATCCCTAATGAACAAGCCAGAGGAGACAGTGATGACGGAAAACCTTCTGAGACAACATGAGGAGGAACCCGACTCGAAACCGAACCCTCTTCTGGGTAACACCGAAGCGTGGGATTTTAAAGTTCAGGTCATAAGTTTACATATTTTTTATTTACTTCTGCCCTGAATAAACTATTTCACATAACGGATGTTTACATATTAGTCCACAAGACACAATAATAACTGAAATAGCACAAACAAACCAGTTCAAAAGTTGACACACGCTCGATTCTTAACACTGTGTGTCGTTACCTGGGTGATCAACGACTGTTTTTATGTTCTGTGATAGTCGTTCACGAGTCCCTTGTTTGTCCTGAGAAGTTAAACTGCCCACTGTTCTTCAGAAAAATCCTCCAGGTCCTGCACATTCTTTACTTTTCCAGCATCTTCTGGATATTTGACTCCTTTTCCAACAGACTATATGATGTTCAGATCCATGTTTTCACACTGAGGACGACCGAGGGACTCGTACACGACTATTACAAAAGGTGCACACATTCACTGATGCACAAGAAGGCGACACGATACATTAAGAGCCGGGGGTGGGGGTGGGTTTCCATCACATAAGAGCAGGACCTTTGCTCTAAAATCATGAAGGTCTGAAATGAAGTATTGGGGGTGACATCAGGACATCATTTCCTCACCGGTGTTAAAATAATGATGGGAACAACCCATTTCACCGTCATGTGCAAATAATATAGATCTAATGTACATTGCTAATGCTCTGCACCTACTTGTGCTACTTGTATCTACTACTGAAATAATACAGAGTGCAACAGTTTGCACATCCTTAGGACAAAAAAAAAAAAAATAGAGAAGCTTATTTTAAGCTCATTATTTATTGTGAAGGTTTTCACAAATGCTCCCTGACAGATCTAGGATACATCCATATGTCTCTTTTTTGGCATTCTGGAATTCTAGATTTATATTAAGTTAATGGAAGTACTTTTGTTTTTTCCTTTTCCTTTTTCTCAGAGGAAGCATGTTAGCCTTCACCCTCCCTGGTTGTTATATGTCATATGATAGGGGAGGATGAAGGCTTACTTACTGAAGGCAACGAGCGATCCATTTAAAGCATGTTTAATCCTAATTGGATAACTGAATCCATACACTTCATTATTATTATTATTATTATTATTATTATTAGGACTTATATGGTATTAAATCCTGAGCACTTAATGAAAACTGTGATATTCAGTAGTACGGTTATAATACAGTGACTTTATCAAACTGAGTTTACCCTCTCCTCTACTTTTCTTCTCTTTTCTCTTCGATGAAACCTCTCATCGGGGATGGATTCTCATTTTCAGCTTCCTGGACACTCACAATCGCTCTTTTCTTTAAGACTGTCTCCTTCTGATCTTTCAACACTGTCGTCCTGCTCTCTCTCTCTCTCTGTCTCTTAGTGAGTTATGTAAGGAATGTCAGGTCTTCATTTCAGCATAAAAAAAGGAATTACAGGGGGAAGAGCTTAAGTACAGTCTAATTGCACATAATAAGGACGATGAAACTCGTCTCTAGCAGATCTGTCAGAATGAATTTGACTGTGAGGCTACGGAGTGTTTCATAATAATCACACACATATGATATGTGTTCTACTTTTAGGCCCTGATTTACAGTACTGAGATGCAAACTCTACCAACGCTAATATGTGTGTGAAAATAGTGAGTCTGTCGGGATCTACAAAGAAGACTTTTGTGAAATGTCGGGGGAGGAAAACAAATATATACATAAATGAGTTGTTTTTTGTTTTTTTTGTGCGCTAAATGATGTTGGCGGTTGAGTTCGGATAATAAACAGACTCTCGAAAGAGTAATTCTGAAAATTAATTCGCAAAGATAACAGTGAGCAAAGGCAGTGAGATGCTGAAAAACTGTTCAAAATAGAATATGAATGTATTTTGACATAAACACGAAAACAACTTTACTGCCAGAAAAACAAGCCTTCATTCCGAATGATATTCTGATCATATCACTAAAGCGTAATTTCGATGAACCGTCTCATAATTGAAACCGAGTGAAACGTGTAAAAGCTGATGAAAACCAAATTTAGTACCTGAACTTCGGTAGTATTGCTGTACACAATTTACACAGTTGCTGTTGAAGTGACTTCCAGGCTGCAGTAAATCAGTAAACCCTGTATTTAGCACTTTTAGGCACAAAAACCACAACTTGCATATTCATTAAGGCAAAAAGTACAGAAAAGACGTGTTATTTTACTTTTTTTTTTTTTTGCAAATTTATTAAATCAGCTCCTTAGTCGCAGAACTCAAATGAAAGCCAAACATTAAAGTTTCCACATAATTTTACCTTCCATAAAAGTTATAGTGTAACATTATAGACTTATTAATGTTTAAATTACAATTATAATTTAAATCTCTCTCTCTCTCTCTCTCTCTCTCTCTCTCTCCAGCCTCTATCCCTTTCTTTGCGTGTGAGCTGAAGACTGTGAAGCCGTACAAGAGGGGCTTCTTCTGCGGAGACTCGAGCATCACTTACCCCTATCTGGAGAAGGAGGCAATCCCAGACAGCATGCTTATCACTGGAGGAATCATCATTACGGGCCTAACAGTGAGACACACACACACACACACACACACACACACACACACACACACACACACACACACACAATCTGATCTGCACAATTGCTTTGGCAAGTGCTGCCAGAGATGATATCACTTCATGGAACACCCAGAACAACAACAGCTTAATGTCTTTACCTGCTGTGTCCTGTTGTTCTTTTTGTTTTTGTGTTCACGCTAAAAATACACGCCTCGGTTTATACGCAGCCAAAATTCCATCTGGTGAATTATGAAAGAAATCACGTGCGCTCTGTATTATTATTTCTTATAAAATATTTAGTAAGGCTGGATGATTTATCACAGTATGTGATATTGTAAAGATGAAATTTTCGGAGGTCCTGATTTACTAAAGGTTTGTGATTTACTAAAGGTTTGTGTAAAAGCTTATGCAAACTCGATAAAACTAGACAACAATTTAAATCTGATTTACTAACATAACACAACATGGAGGATCGTGTCTTTCACATCAGCAAAATAACACATATTTGCCTTAATGAATATGCCATTTGTGGCGTTTCTACATGGAAGTGTGAAATACAAGGCTGAGTCAATGTAAATAGATTTGTTTATCTGTTTTTGTAGTGTGATTTACTGCAGCCTGAAAGGAACAGGGATTGTGTAAATTAATACCACCGAAAAGCAGGTATCGAATTCGCAGAAATCCGTTTCTGTTAGTTGAAGATAAACTTACACCATTCACTGGATTTTGATAATGAGAACGTCTCTGAAGATTATGCTTCAGTGTCCCAAAATGATCAAAAAGTTTCCGGAAAAAAAAAAAAAAAAATCGCTTCATCTTCACACCTGATAAGTTAGATAGAGGCTGTTAAAATTTTTCATTCACAAATAAAAATTTGTACAGTTTTTATACAGTTTTGCATATATTTATACTCATTAATTGGTGTTTTATTGGACATTGTCATGTGATGGAACGGGTAGACAGATGCAAATGCAGGTTGAGGGGTTTATTGAGATCAGGGCAGACAAATCCAAAATGTAGGCAATAATTAGATCCAGAAAACAGGCAATGGTCAGGTGATCAACAAACAAAATATCAGAGGCAGGACAATATCAAAAAACACTTGGCAAAACTGGGTCAAGAACAGAAACACGAGCAGAGCGATAAACAGGCTTGGTCTCGCCCCAAACACAAAGAACGGCACATATACTTCACAAAGAGTGAGTGACCTGAAAGTTCTTTTCATACTGTGGCTGTGAGTGCGTGATTGAAATGAGAGTGAACGTATCGATGTGTGAGTGTTCTGGGAATTGCGGTCCGTGGCGGCCATGTTTGTAGGCCGCAGTGCAGGCTGGGAAATGGACTTCATGGCGTGAGTAGACCTAACAGACATTCAATGATGAACATGTGTCAGGTTTTAGTTTCATAGACTTCTGGGCATCTCTTAGTGATCTGAAACTTGATATCAAGAACAAAAAGTATGTAATATAATTCAGACAATTATTCAATTGTTGAAGATCCAGCAGGTTTCTTCCAAAATTACACCACACCAGGAACCGGGGCGCCAGTACTAACAAGACCAAAGTACCGTGTGACTCCTGCTTAAGTGTGAAGTTGATCAATCAACATCAGTCAACATTTATTTATAAAGTACATTTAAAACACTACATAAGTCGATCCAAAGTGCTATACAATAGAAAAAGGTAAAGCAATCAAAATATCAACATCTAGACATTTTCAAAGGCTAAAGAATGAAAAATACGATTTAAGGGAAGATTTAAAAATAGCTAATGATGAATCAGAACATGAAAAGGGAGACTATTTAAGTTTGGGTCCAGCCACAGATTTACATCGACAATGGGGGACAGACAAGAGTAATTGATTGGAAGATCTGAGCGCTCTGGATGTAGAGTAGGAAGAAGGATTTTAAAATCAACCCTGAAGTTTAACATGAAGCCAGCGAAGAGATGCCAATATGGGGGAAATGTGATCCCTCTTTCTAGACCCTGTTAAAAACCTGGCTGCCACATTCTGAACAAACTGTAATCGAGATGAAGCAAATCGAGAAAGTCCAAAGTACAGCGAATTACAACAGTCTAGCCATGACATAATAAGAGCACGGATTACAATTTCCAAATCTTTACCAGAAAGGAAATGTTTTCGCTTTGCAATGGATCTGAGATGAAAGAAGCTTCCCTTAATAACAGAATTAATCTGTTTATCAAAAAAGAAGTGAAGAGTCAAAAATGACTCCAAGTCATTCTTAACTTGCTTTTGTACATTTGAAGAAAGTGGACCTTGCTGAGCTTCCAGGACAGGAGAAGAAGACGTGGGACAGCCTAAAAACGAGCCTTCGGTTTTGGCTTCATTTAACTGCAGAAAATCATTCGCCATCCAGCTTTTAATGTCTTCAAGGCACTTTAGCAGAATCTCAAACGGGCAGTTAGTGTCTGGTCTGACTGGAAGGTAAAACTGAGGGTCATCAGCATAGCAGTGATAAGAAATATTATATTTCTGAGAGATATAACCAAGGGGAAGCGTACAGTATAACGGGAAAACAATAACGGACCTAAAACGGATCCTTGCGGGACACCACAAGATGATGAAGCTGTTGAAGTTCATCATTAATAATAAAGTGTGCTTAAAGTGCATGATTATATTGCTTGTGGAAATGCTGACATCTTTTTTTTCTCCGTTACATTTTTCCCTGTTAAACACGGATGCAGCGGTTATTAAATCAAGACCTGGCGCGTGATATTTGGTGAAGTTTCTGCTCACATTCCAGTAGCACCAATAAAATTTCTGCTCACCAAAAAGGCCTTTCTACTCACCTGTCAATCATGTTGCCTGAAAGAAAGTCATGAAGAGTCAAACTGAAGGGACTGTACTTGTGCTCGCCGTGTTTCCTGTCATCCAGCCATGAGAATGGTTTCAATACGTTCTTCTTTTGTCAAAGGCATTCTTAAATGCTATCTGAAAAAAAAAAAAAAACAATATAAACTAAGTCTGAAACATTTTGGAAGACATTTTGCTAAAAAGTGTTCATTTCCCTTCTGTATGGAGACTTTTGGGACACCCTGTATATTTAGTTTTTTTTATTAAAGCCATTTGTGTAAGTACCATCTGCTTCTCTAATGTGTTATGTTGTGTGTGTGTGTGTGTGTGTGTGTGTGTGGTGTGTTTCAGATCGCTCTGGCTGAGTGTTATTGCGTGCGTTCCCGCCGTGTGAACTCCCGTGCCTTCATACGAAACCCCTACATCTCCTCCCTCTACAAAGAGCTGGGCAGCTTCCTGTTCGGCTGCTGCATCGGCCAATCGCTGACCAACATGGCCAAGCTGAGCGTGGGCCGGCTCCGCCCCAACTTCTTAGCATTGTGCGATGTGACGTACGCATCACTGAACTGCACACAGGGCGATTATGTGGATAACGTGAAATGCAACAGGTCCACTAAAGACGAGGAGGAGGGCAGGTGAGAGACAGAGAGAGAGAGAGAGGGACCTTTAATATCACTGTATGTAGCATATATCCTCATTAAATAGAGTATGACCTAGACATTGTGGACTCTCTATATCGTACTGAATTCCACAAATCTGAGATTCAGCCACAGGAAAAAAACATAATGCAACATGACAAGCTGCAGTTTTTTGTTTGTTTGTTTTTTTTTCTCTCTCTTATTAACTTCAAGCGAGAGAAAAAAGAAAGGCTGTTGAAATAACACAAGTGATAACAGGAGCATTTTTCACGGACATTGCACAACATTAAATGCAACTATAAATGGATAAAAAGTACAGCATGCTATTCTTTAATATGTAAAGTATGTAAATGTAGGCGAACTGCTGTGGTATAGAACAGCACAGAGTGTTTTATGTATTGTAAATAACAAACTTATGGGGGGAAAAATTCACAAAGAAGAGTGTTTAACAGCACGGAGACTCCTTTATTAGGAACATTAGTGTTTTTAATTGTTGCATCTTGCGAAATATGACTGGCGATGTGGACCAGATGTGCATGACGTGTACGTGATGATCTGCAGATGTCAGGGTGGGACCGCTGGCACAAGAGACCTTCACTGCATTCATTGTTTTCCTCTTTTTCCTCTTTTACAGGAAGTCCTTTTTCTCAGGCCACGCCTCGTTCGCCATGTACACAATGCTTTACCTTGCTGTGAGTAGTCACGCAAATGCACACTCTCACACACACATACACACACACACACACACAGAGAGAGAGAGAGAGAGAAACATCCATGCACAGATATTTAGCCAACAGCTGTAGCTGAGCTTTAATTACGGAGTGTACTGGCTCCACTGCGCTGATGAGATTTACCACTGTAGGCCTCCAGTGCTGCCATATGGGAGGCTGCCAAAAATGTCTGTTTTTCACTCTGGCTCACAAACAAACACACACACACACACACACACACACACACACACACACACACACACACACACACACACACACACACACAGTGAAAGGAAAAGGGTCTGAGAACAGCAGATCCCCAAAGGCATCTTGTTTCAAACGAAAGAGAAAGAGCAAAGGCAAGGAGAAAAAAGAGAAAGTTCTCTAAATGTTGGATGAATAGATGGAGAGAGAAAGAGAAAGAGAGACTGAGAGAGAGAGGACAGAGGAAGCCTTGTTTAGTTATGGGTTGGGTTGTAGAGGGGAGAGATGGGAGGAGGGCTTTGGCCTGCTGAGAGATGGACAGGCTTCTTTCACTACTGACCCCTTCTCTCTTTCTCTCTCTCTCTCTACTGTTCCCTCTTTTTCTCTATCTCGATCTGTATCTCTCTCTTTCAGTCTCCCTCTCTACATGCCTCTCGCTCTGTCTCTTTCTGTCTCTCTGTTTGTTCCTCTCTCTCTCTCTCTCTCTCTCTCTCTGTTTCTCCCTCTTTTTCTCTTTCTCGATCTGTTTCTCTCTCTTTCTGTTTCCCTCTCTACATGTCTCTCTCTGTCTCTTTCTCTCTCTTTCTTTCTGTCTCTCTTCTGTCTCTCACTCTCTCTGCTCTCACTCCCTATCTCTCTCTCTTTCTCTGTTTGTCTATTCCTCTGTCTCTGCTCTCTCTCTCTCTCTCTCTCTCTCTCTCTCTCTCTCTCTCTCTCTCTCTCTCTCTCTCTCTCTCTCTCTCTGCTCTGATGGAGGGGGAAAAGGATAAAATGACATGATGCTCACCCACGTTGACACTCAGCCACACTCAAAGCTGCCTTTCTCCATCACTCTCTCTCTCTCTCTCTCTCTCTCTCTCTCTCTCTCTCTCTCTCTCTCTCTCTCTCTCTCTCTCTGACCATCTCAATTCTTCTCTTTCTTTTCCTCCCTCCTGCTCTCTGTGCCAGTCATGTGTCAGGAGGTGGCTGTGATTTTGGGACTCTCTCCGAAAATGAGCTGTTTTCTTCCATTCTTTTTGTCCATCCATTCAGGGGTTCACATCTCCGGTCAGGCCGGGAGAACTGCAGTGCTGATTAGAGAGAGACCGGGGGGAAGACGGGGACGGGGGTTATAACTGAAGAAGGACCCGCTGAAATTCGGTGCCAGGCTCTTTGTCGTGCATGCTTTAGCTGGCTTTCTGCTCTGTTGCGAAGGACAAAGTATTGGCACCCTTCTAACCCGTACCGGGAGCTGCAGTAGTGAGCCTACAGTGGTAAAGAGGTGCCAATACATTGTCCATAGCAATATAAGGATTAAATCTTATTTGGATTTAGTTTCAGCTAATGGCTACGTTTCCTGCAGACGAACAATAAGTGCAGCAGGAAATATCTTTGTGCAAGAAATATCAGTTACATTACAGACACACCCTACATGTTGAACTAGAGTGAATACACAACTAAAACCCAGAAAGTGTCAGGATGTAGTGTCAGGTGTCAGGGTGCAGTGTCCGTTACAACTTTTACATAATTTCTGCCATTTTCTTTTGGCAGATGAGAAACATAAACAATACCACCTTGCACATACTGGCATCACTTATACATTATACAAGCATGATGAATATAGATATAGATAATTCAGATATATAAAACTGCATCACAAAAAGTTCCGCCATTTTGGAATTGTGGCGATCACATTGCAATCATATAACAAACTATGTTTTCTAGCAAAAGTGCTTTTATTACTATTATTGTTAGTAGTAGTAGTAGTAGTAGTAGTGGTGGTGGTGGTGGTGGTAGTAGTAATAGCGGTAGTAGTCATAGTGGTAGTAGTAGTAGTAGTAGTGGTGGTGGTGGTGGTGGTAGTAGTAATAGCGGTAGTAGTCATAGTGGTAGTAGTAGTAGTAGTAGTAGTGGTGGTGGTGGTGGTGGTAGTAGTAATAGCGGTAGTAGTAGTAGTGGTAGTAGTAGTAATAGTAGTAGTAGTTATGGTGTTAGTAGTAGTGGTGGTAGTGGTGGTAGTAGTAGTAGTAGTAGTCTTGGTGGTAGTAGTGGTAGTAGTAGCAGCGGTAGTAGTAGTAGTAGTGGTAGTAGAAGTGGTGGTGGTAGTAGTAGTAGTAGTAGTGGTGGTGTTAGTAGTAGTGGTGGTGGTGGTAGTAGTAGTAGTGGTGGTGGTGGTGGTAGTAGTGGTAGTAATAGCAGTGGTAGTAGTAGTAGTAGTAGTGGTGGTGGTAGTAGTAGTGGCAGTAGTAGTAGTGGTGGTAGTGGTAGTAGAAGTGGTAGTAATTGTGGTAGTAGTCATGGTAGAAGTGGTAGTAGTAGTAGTGGTGGTGGTGATGGTAGTAGTAGTAGTGGTAGTAGTAGTGGTAGTAATTGTGGTAGTAGTCATGGTAGTAGTAATAGTAGTAGTGGTGGTGTTAGTAGTAGTGGTGGAGGTGGTAGTAATAGTAGTAGTAGTAGTGGTGGTGGTGGTGGTAGTAGTAGTGGTAGTGGTAGTAGTAGTAGTAGTGGTGGTGGTAGTAGTAGTAGTGGTAGTAATAGTAGCAGTGGTGGTGGTAGTAGTAGTAGTAGTGGTAGTAGTAGCAGTGGTAGTAGTAGTAGTTGTAGTAGCAGCAGTGGTAGTAGTAGTTGTAATAGTGGCGATGTTGGTAGTAGTAGTGTTAGTGGTAGAACTGGTAGTGGTGTTAATGGTAATAGTAGTGGTAGTAATCGTGGTAGTAGTCGTGGTAGAAGTGGTAGTGGTAGTGGTAGAAGTGGACAGCCTAGGACACTCTGAGGAAAGTGTTGTCTACTCTCTTCCACATACATAAGCTCGCAGACAACCACGATTGGCTAGTGACACTGTGAGTGACAAGGGAGAGAGAAAGAGAGAGTACGTCCCTCCTACCCAGAGAGCACAATTTTGCTCTCTTGGAGTCCCAGCCACAGATGTCTATGGCACAGAACTCACGAAGATATCTCCAGACAATAGCGCGAAAGTTTTTCTCTTGCGCCTTTCAGGAGCCCCGAGATTTCAATAACAATGTTTTAAATGTTAATGGGGCTATATAAATGTTTCTAAAGTTGTTTTTTTTTTGGTGTGTTTATTGAGTTGTAGTGTGATCTCAGTGTGATTTACCTCAGCTGACCTCAATGACTTCCTGCCTGTGTGTGTGTCAGTTCTATCTGCAGGCGCGGTTCTCATGGCGCGGGGCGAGACTGTTGCGTCCGCTGCTGCAGTTCCTGCTGGTGATGTTAGCCGTGTACACCGGGCTCACCCGGATCTCAGACTACCGCCATCATCCCTCTGACGTCCTCACGGGCTTCCTGCAGGGAGGAATCACCGCGTACTGGGTGGTACGCGACCCTCACTGTTGGAGCATTTACGTTTCCACCCGTGTGTGTGTGCTTTTAGGTCTCAGCTCTCACTGTGTGTGTCTTGATTGCAGGCGTTCCACATCTCCTCCATGTTTAAAACGTGTCCTGCGGACCGCTCTCCCAACAGTCTCTCCCTGGACAGCCCTCTGTCTCTGGCCAGTCGTCAGACAGAGTGCTAGCATCTGTCCTCGGATGCACGGACACACGACGCTGCCTTCACGTGGACCTAATCGAACGACGTCAGTTGATGGACATGAGAAAGTCGGTGAGGAAGAGGAGGAGGAAGTGGAGGATGTCCAGAGGAAGAATCGGTAGAATGTGTTCACGTCCATACACACATACACATGCCGACCCACTGCCTACGAGATATGATACAGATATTATTTGTTGTCTTTTATGTGAACCTTGTGTATATTTTACTTTAAATCCAGTAAATATATGTAGACGAAGCTGCTAATAATTGTATTATTCCGTAGTCACACTTATACAGGAGCCTCTGCGGAGTAAGCGGAGGATCCACAGGTCAATCGCCTGCAGCTTTTCGGAGCAATGCCACTTTGACAGACAGATGTACTGACCAGTCACAAGAGTTCTGTGGTTAAAGCCGACGTTGGGCTTCATTTATCAAACTTGATACGTATTCATTTTTGTAAACCGTTCGCAGGAGCATTTCCACAAGCAGTGTGGTGTTCAGGAAAATCCAGTTACTTCAGAAAAAAATACTATCCTACGTTTTGCTCCTGATGTGAACCTCGACTGATCATCTGCAAAACGTATAATTGATGATGAGTTACAGCGATTTTATAAACGGATTACTCTGTAAAGGCGCCCTATAAAAGGTGGAAGAGTTAGCGTGTGTCCTTGGCGACCGACGCGCTGCAGTGTCTGAGCTGCATTACTGGAAGGTGCTCTTTCACCGTTTAGTCGCCATTTTGTTGTTTTCAGATCTCTGTGAGCTTTCTTGCCTTTTATGGAGTTCTGTGGGTGTGGCTAAATGTAAATGTTCTGCGAACACACTTGGTAATTTATGACTCATATACATTTATTGAAGAAAGTCATGAAAACCTTTGTGACACTACTACTACTACTAAGATTGATAAATGAGGCCCAGTGTATAAGGGTGCAATAAGCCCGTTACAGACTTCTTTTCTTTTCTTTTCTTTTCTATTTTTCTTTTGTTAATTTTTTCTACTTTCTTTACTTATTTTTATTGTTTAATTATTTTCCATTCGTTTTTGTTTCATTGTTACCTTTTTGCTTTTTTAGTTTTTGCTTTCCTTTATTTTTTTTCTTTAATTTTTTTTTTCTTTCTTTAATTTCTTTCCCTTTTCTGTCCTTTTCCGTTTCCTTTCCTCTTGCGCATTTCATTATTGATCGTAGGCACTGATACAACAAAGTTAAGTTTTTGCGAGGCAGCAGTGTGACTGAAATGAGACGAGGCCCGGACTCGCTCCCTCCTGCCTCTGTATCTCGGTGGTGGCGAGCAGGCAGACCACTGAACACTAGCGACCTGCTCGACCCTTTGGTACTTCAGCTGCAGGACTGAACTCTGTAACTCTAGCACATGGTATTTCAGTGGTCTCATTTCAACAGTGTTTATTTCCTCTTACTGTGGTCAGCCAATCACCTTCTCCCTGTTTTACAAAGTGGTAATTATTCATAATAAAAAAAATGTATATAAATCATTTTATAAAGAAAGAAAGCTATCCAGAGTTTGCAAATGTATTAGCGCCATTGTGTTTATATTTGTGCCAGATGCTTGCGTTGTATAAATAGTGACTGAGCCAGAGGTATTGTATTGTCAGAAAGCTATATTTTATGTTTATAGTTTTATAAACTTTTGTTTGTCTTGTTTGTGTTGTCTGTGAAAGCCACTGAGGCTAAAATAACCACTGTATTAATAAACCAAACCAATAAAACAAAAGTGCAACTATTAGCTCCGGCTGTGAGGCATTCTGTGGGTTTCTCTCTCTCTCTCTCTCTCTCTCTCTCTCTCTCTCTCTCTCTCTCTCTCTCTCTCTCACACAAACGCACACTATACTGTAGCAAATATTGGTTAAAATGTATGCAATGTGCTTAGTTATTGCTGTACAAATTTGAATCATAAACATTATAAAGTTAGAAAACAAACACTAAAATTAGAGTATCAATAATGTAAAAATTTGAATAGTAAATATTTTAAATAAGCAAATAAATGCAGTCAAAATAGAAAATAAATACTGTAAGCGGAAGTTTTATAATACAGGTAAGTATTCAAAATAAGCATTTAAACACCTTTTTTTTTAATTTAAAATACTTCCAGTGCATATATCATTTTTAAAAATTCTAATTCATACTTTTTTCTTTTTTTTTTTTACTTTTGAAGTATGTATTCATAATCACAAACAAAGATATGTTTTAAAAAATAAAATTGATAAGGAAAAAAGTATTCAGACACCACAAATGACCAACATTAGTACTTTTTTTTTTTACAAAGCTGTTGTTGTACAGTAAGAAGTAATTAGCTTTTTTTGTGGTTCCATTTTGTTCTCTTCTTTTTGGCAAATCGAGAAGGTTACGAGGGTGCCTCTGATAGACTCGCAATTTCAAATCCTCCATAAATTCTCAATGGGATTCAACGGCCTTTTGAGTTACCTTGGCTGTATGTTTGGGGCCGTTGTCTTGTTGAAATGTCCATCTTCTCCTCAGATTCGGTTTCTTGACCCATGACGTTCAATTCTCCTCTAATATGTCCCGGTACATCGCTCCGTTCATGTTTCCTTCAATGACGTGTAATGGCCCAGTACTGTTTGCAAAGAAGCTGCACCATACCATGATGCTCCCACCACCATGCTTCACTGTGGGTATGGTGTTCTAGGGATCATACGCAGAACCCGTCTTTCTCCAAACATGACGAGTTGAATTATTGCCAAAGAGTTCATTTTTGTTTTGTCTGACCAGAGTCCATCGTTCCAAAAGAGTTCTGAGCCGAGGAGTTTTGTGTGAGGTGTAGAAACTGAGATGAATGCAGTGCAGTTCGTTGCTTATTTTTCTCTATGTAACTGTTGCACCTGCTGCTTTCAGGTCGTCCTGCAACTCTTTTTTCGAGTGACTCTTGGCTTGTGTTGTAAAATCCTGTGTCATGCACCTGTCCGGGGACGATTAGTTGAAAGATTAACCGATACCAGTTGTACTGACGGGGATGTTTAAGGTCTTAGCTATGGCTCTGTAACAAGCAAACGTCTAGCTAGATGTTCGCTAGTTGTTGTTTACTTCTCAACCAATGGCAACCAATGACACCAGGTGCAATTTGCATGAGAACATTTTTTTTTTTCAGCACTTATATCTAGAACTCAGCTTATTCGTACGTAGCCTTTACATATTTATATTTTTAATATAGTGTCTATAGTATACTTATATAGTATAGTATAATATATAACATATATTAAAAACGAAAACAAAGTGTGTGAATACTTATTTATCCCTCACTGTAGAGCTAACTTGTGTTGTTTAACCAGAACATGTCTGTAGTAGAATATTAAACACACACGCACCCCCCCCCCCCCCCCCCCCACACACACACAGAGTTGTTTGCCAATGCAGATGTGCTTCAATACACAGTGTATTTAGGTAAAAGTTTGTGCTCATATATTTAAACTCAGGATGTGTGTGTGTATGTGTGTGATGACTAATGACACATTTCAGCCTTTTCTCTTCTCACACTTCTTTTCACGATAACACTTTACACACCTCCGCTGTGTCTTTCCACCTGAGTGTAGTTAGGTGTAAACAAACCGAGCAATAGGTGTTAAAAAAAAACAAAAAACGACTGGATACACTTCCTTTTCTTTCCTACTATTTTCCTTTCTCTTTTTTTTTTCAGAGAGAAAGACTGAGTCAAGTCACAGGAAAAATGAGGTTCTGGGAAAAGCAGGAGAGAAAAGGAGGGGACGGGTGGTTGGCTGGTTGGCTAGTGGAGGGGAACATGCTGCATACGAAGGGGAATTTGGGTGTGGGGGTGTGTGGGGTGGGCGTGTAGGGGTGTGGGGGTGGGCTGCACAGAGGGGAATGCATCAGCGGTTTTCAGCCCGCTCTGTTTCACTGCACTGGAGAACATATTTCTCTCCTGACACGCAGCACATGGCCGTGTCTGTACATGTGCGTGACACACTTGTTCTAGTAGCTCTGCAGCTATTGATGCTGACTGCTACACACTATGTTTATTATCTGGTGTCATGCTATCCATACACACGCATGTGGTTGGATGAAATATGGACGGAGGACAGAGACTTGTGTAATTCTCCGCTATGTGTAAGAAATAAAACACTTAGGGGCATGCTGTTATAGGAAAATAAGCAGCAAAGCGGTGGTGATGAAGTGGAGATGCGTTACAGTTCTGAAGTTTAATTCTCCTATAATGCGTTGTTTTTGAGCTATTGATAGATATCACATCTAATATCACCACAAACCGTCACTGTCCTTGTTTCCTTCTAGAAAATTCATGACGTCCATTAAGTACATTGACACACAGCATTAACCACAGGGTTATTACTTGACTTAAAGTCCCCATGAAAGCAATGAAGTTTTGTGGCTTTTAGTATGAATATGTTCGCCTAAAGGTTATCTATAACCTAGTGTGTAATTTTGATGACATCAGTCTGCACTTCAGCTTCTCATCAGATTTTCTGTCCAATCAAATGCTCTCTAGAGTCTGAAGTGTCCCGCTCCCAACATTATAAATATCCATGGTAGTAAATATCAAGTAAGGCTTAGCCAGGGCTGTGAGGTAAGCTAAATGCTATTGGCTATTTTAAAAAGGGGAGGAGCCACTCAATATGTCCCAATATGTCTCAATATGAACACATCGAATAACGCTGTGCGTTTCAAGGCACTTCACATGGGCTTTAAAGGTTAAAAGTCCATGAAAATCGTCTGAGAGCAGTCACAGTTCACCATTAAGTTTTTTTTTTTTTTTTTTTTTTTAATGTGACATTAATCCATATTGAAAACACAGAAAACAGAATCCTGTACTGGTTTCTGTGAGTTTCTTTTAAAAGCTGAATTCATGTTCTTCAGCTTTTTACTCAGGTTTATACTCAAAATTCTTCAGAGCTGCTTTGCAAATCTCCACCATAGCACACAGACTCTCCTCGCCTCACCTCGCCTCATCTCGCCAAGGTCACGACCTACTCCAGGTCACACTGACTCAACAACAAAAAGTTTCTCCAGTGAACATCAAACATACAGTAATTTCAAGAAAACAGAACGTTCAGGTCATTTTGACCCCAGCTTAACAAAATAACATAAAGTGTTAAAAATGCCCAGTGTTTGTGAATATATAAACAAATAAATAAACAAGTTAGTCAATATTAGTCGTTTCCACTCCACACACCTGCCATCAGGAGGAAGAGTTCTTCAGCACTATATTAGCGTTAAGTGTTCTTTTCAACACTCTTCATTATGGTGTTAGCTTTAGGGCCTCAGGTGTTATTGCTTTCTTAAATGTTCCAGGATATGACGTGTTTCATTTTTTGAGAAATTTCAGGTTTCCCCAGTTCACACTCACTGTGGTTTTGAGTCAGTTGTTGCGCTCTCTCTCTCTCTCTCTCTCTCTCTCTCTCTCTCTCTCTCTCTCTCTCTCTCTCTCTCTCTCTGTGGGTTTCATGAAGAGTAGTGTACATGCAAACTCCTGTTGTTTAATTAAGATCTCTACTTTAGCTAATAGAAGACTGTCACGACCACAGATGTAGTGTTTCCTGTTGATATTGGATCTCACTGGTGGAAAACCTAACATGTGCAACATACTTCTCATTGTACAGACATGTTAATTAATTAATTTTAGATGTCTAAAGTAACAGCCCATTCACAGGGACTTGTACGGCGGACGATGGCGCTTGCTGATAATTTGCTATTGTTTTAACATTATTATCCAGGTGGGTTTGTGTAATATTGATAAATCCAGGCATTTAAATAGTTTTGTTTGTAGTCACAGTTTTGGTCAAACTAAAGGTCAACGAGTACAGATATACTTTGCTTTATTTTGTATGTGAGTAAACCTATTCATGGCCCTGGCACGCAGGACAGATTTGGATAATTTCACTCCTTATGAAATTCAGGATAAGACGGGTAGCTAAAATTAGCAGGTCCTACTGGCGGAACTGCGGGCAGTGTAGAGGAGATGGGGATCGCTGAGCGTGACGCAGGAGATCAGCACTATGTGTGTAGGTGTACATGCGTGTGTTTCCGACACGTACCTCACCTGCATACCTGGCAGGGAGAGCCTGCACTTATGGCTGGATATCACCTCCCCGCTAGCTGTGCTATCCCACAATCCTCCACTCCACTACCTCAGCTTTATTAAGCTGGCTCGTAAATCTCAAGGACGCAAGCGCCGGCTATTAGAATGACAAATCATTTGCCTTCCTTAACCCCTAATACAGGTCTTGTTAGAGGGCCTAATCTGTTCAGGGAACGGATAAATCTCAGAGTTTCAGGCTCACACTTTATCACTTTTACACTCCCTCACTTCGCACACACAATTCCTGGTAGAATTAGCCGGGATTAATTGGCTGTTCTGCCTCTGCAGCTCTGCTCCTTTCTTGCTCTCATAAAGGTGTGTGCCATTTATCCCCGTAATGAAACTACCGACAGCTTTTTATGACTCGTTTTTTTTTTTTTTTTTTTTTTTCCCAACATCAGTGTGTCCTGTGAAACACATTACCGCTTAATGGTCAATACCTTTTTTTCCATTTTACTTTCTGAGACCAGAGACGGAAAACAAGCAAAAACTAAACAGAGCCATAAATTACTTCACCATCTTCCCAAAGCCAAAAAAAAAAAAAAAAGATAAAAAGCTGGAGGATGTTCCTGAGGGTGGAAACGACGAACTGATGGACGAGATGAGATGTAGACGTCCTCTGGAATGTGAGTGTGTGTCCCTCAAGACACGTAGCTCACCTGTGTATCTGTCCAATCAGCATCTTCACTGCACGTCAAATCAATCCGCAGTCATTGTCTCCACATTTTGGACACCTACGTGCATAAAAGGAGGACAGTGGAACAGAAAGTGTGATTAGGACAAAGATAAAAACATCTGATGCTTTCCTATTTTAGTGTAGTTGCGATCTCTGGCTCTTTTCAACGAGTCAGATCATTCGACTCATTTGCCTCCTAAATGATTCATTTCCATTTTTATTTCTATTCAGCAAAGGTTAGGTTAAAAAGAGGTTCCCATGGATGATACACTGCAAGAGTATCAGCACTGTCTATGTATACAAAATTATATTTATATTATATTTATATAAAATTATATATACATATACATACACACATACATACACAAGTTAGCCTTCAATGTTCATCTGACTTGTTCACAAATGCCACATCACTTTTTTTTTGTGATTTAGCTAGCTAACGGTAATCCTGGCTAGTGGCTAATAATAATGAAGTGATGGCTAACAATTTTATAATGTTGTTTACATTTGTGCCATTGTGAAATTTGGCAGAGACATTCACTTTACCTGAGGTTAACCTACACACACACACACACACACACACACACACACACACACACACACACACACACACACACATACACAAGACATGCTTGCTTATTTATACATGGATATAGTTGGAGAAACAGTTAGAGAGACTGAAGGGGTCAGGGTGACAGGAGACAGAGAGTTAGAGCCAGAGCCAGGTAAGAAATGATCAAGAACTGAGTGAACATTAGAAAATGTTCTCACAACTAAGAACATTTAGTATCGACTTGGTACCAATGTAAATATCGGTACTTTTGACTTACTATATAGTAATATAGTGGTCCTGATTTACAAAGAGGCACTAATTAGGCAATTGTCTCTTGTTTAACATCCTCACTGAGGGCTAAACCCCCCTAAGGATGAAATCCTAGAGCCGCCCCTGCCCCTACTGTATGTACTGTATATTTGTCTTCAAATTAATACTAACGCTGTCTCTATAGGCTAATGTAAATTGGTTTATATTCTAAACTCCCTCTCTTGGTCCTTAAACACAAAAAAACTGAGTGGAACACCAGTATATACGGTTAAGTGCAAAAGTTTGCACACCCTTAGGACATGGATGTTGCTTCACGAAGTAGCAATTAGTGATTGTTAGGATATTATTAGTGAGGAAATCAAAATATCAGTCCAGAGATGGTGTCTCCCTTTCTGAATGTGATTTTGTTTTGTATTCTCTGAACACATAATATTCACACCCCGGTATTTCTGTTTCAACTCTTCATATCAGGTCTGGAGCCCTAGAAGATTAGGGCAAAACGTCTTTTTAAACTATTTTTCTGCTGACTTATGTTTTGTGTTTTTGTCTTGACATTTTCCCTTTATACCCATTGGGGAATACAAACCTTTGCCCTCAACTCTATCCATCTTTAACTGTCATTCTTGTTTGATAGTGATTTAACTGCAATAAAACAAGAACCTCCAGGTGTTCCAGCTTTTCAGTTGCGTCGCATACCTGCTGCGTGTTAGATCAAGATTTATTATCGTGTCTGCATCTACAACACTTATGGGCATGAAAGGAAGATAGAGGAGAAGAAAGGAGGAGTTGTTCAAAATTTAAGAGTGTTCTATAAAAAAATAAAAAATAAAAAATAAAAAAAAAACTTGAATCACTTAACCCTTTAAGATCCGACACGTTGAGTGTCGAAAGGTTCACCTCACATTTTAAAAACCTTTAAAACATTACACTTGTTTGAGAAGTTAACAGACCTCAATGGGGTTTTCCATTCAGTTATTTTATACAAAGAAAAAAAAAAAAAAAAAACAATTGATTGGAATACCCTCTCACCCTGCCAAAAAAAAAAAAAGAAAAAAAAGAAAAAAGTTGGTCTGAGGTGGAAAAGTTGGACTACTGATAAAGACGAGATGTGAAAAAACGGATGAAAACTGATTTAAAACAAAACAAAACAGTTTTTCATGTCTTTATACATGGACATGATGGAAGGACACTCATTGTGTGTTTGAACAGATGAAGAAATTATTTTATTTCTTAATTTAATTAATGAGAGCAAATGTAAACATGACTTTGACTAAGTGCTTTGTCTCTTTTCTTTCCATACAAAGTAAAAAAAAAAAAAACAGATTTGGGTATAGTAGTCTTCATAATCACTTTTACAACAAAATGTATTAACATAGGCGAAGATTCCACTTATCCTACACAGGATCACGGGGGGGGGGGGGGGGGGTCATGGAGCCTCAGGGAACTTGGGGCACAAGGAGCACGACCGCACACACTACGGACAATTTGGAAATGCCAATCAGCCTACAACGCATGTCTTTGGACTGGGGGAAGAAACCTGAGTACCCGGAGGAAACCCCCGAAGCACAGGGAGAACATGCTCTGCACACCGCAGAGGTGTGAAGCATGAAAAAAATACTTTCGTTTTCTGATCACGTGAGCTGCGACTTGACAGAGGGTGCTGTGTGTTTATACGCACTGTATCCTTTTATGCCCTTTCAAAATTGAGCAAAATGTTTACAACTTAAAAAAAAAAAAAAAAAAAACATCCTCAAACCAAACAACCGATCAGACAATGTTAAACTGCAAACTGTTCCATAATGGTGTTGTTGTCAGCATAGTGATGATGCAGTCGCGTTTATTGTTGTCATGGTTATACCTCATCTCTCAAGTCGGTGGAAAATTAACTGGAACTAGGATTCAGTGCTAGGATGCAGTGGAAAAACAGCCAGTGTGGTCGTTCAGCACCCTCATACAGAACACCGTCCAGTGAAACATGGTGGTGGTAGCATCGTTGTACTCTTAGTTGTTTGTCTGACTAATTCATTCTTTACCCAGTCACTCTCTCTGTGCTACAATCTTAACATTTTTGAGTAATGGATTTCACGTTGCTCTGTTTGAGTGTTGATGTGACAGCGCTTTGGTCTGTAGAGGTATGCCCTCTAATCTTCCAGGAACAGGTGTATTTATATTGCGATAACATGACAATTTAATTAGACACAAGTGGACTCTATTCAACTAACTTCTGATGGCAAGTGGTTGCACCAGAACTAATTTAAGGGTTTCACAGCAGTGGGGGGTGAATTCATACGCAATCACAACTTCAATGTTATTTTGTTTAGATCCATGACATAAAATCCCAAATAAGTCCAATTCAGTTACAGGTCCTAACACAACAAAAACTTATGTAGCTTTTAATGCCATGTCAGCATCTGTGGCTATCTTCATGGCAAAAAAAAAAAAAAAAAACGGACTTACAAAAATTACAAAAGTTTACAAGCGTTGCATAAATACAATAAATATAAAACCAAATGAAAGGAAAATACAGCAGTTAAGATTATATATGATGTTTTACATTTACATATGATAAAAATTCTAAAACCTTTTCTGGTAAAATCTTACTAAACAAGTCCTTGAGTGAGCTTACTACATAAAAATGTTGTCTACTTGCATTAAAAGCAGGACAGTCCAATAAGATATGTTTACAAAAACTTATGCAAGGCGCTGTAGAGTCGGCACTGGGTCATCGCTCATTTATACAGCTGCACCTGCATTTACCTTACGAAGTCGGTTGGTTTTATGTGACACGTCTGTGTTGCAGCGAGGCAATGTGGGATCAGGACAGTCCGAAAGACTGTTATCAGATCCCAGAAGCTCAGTGTGGCGTTTCCATCATCAACATCACGGTTCAGAGATGCCAGTACACGTCTCTCACACATACAATGGCAAGGTGAGCTGAGATAATGAGCGCCCTAAGCTTCGAACTAATACACACTCACGCATACATGCACAAAGTCACACACTCACACACGTGTCACAGTGCAGGGTGAGAAGAACATACATAATACACCCAGACGGGAAGGAATGTCAGGGAACAGAACATTTGTCACTCTATCACTTCTACTGCATGCAGATGTTTAACACAGCTTATCTGTCAGACTTGCACAAGACCCGATAAGGCGCTGATAAGATGAGTGTGCGTCTGTACGAGGGTCACGGTGTGTAAGTGTGTATGAGTAACAGATCTCGGCCGAGGTGACCCAAAAAATGTTTGTCGGACAATGATGTGCAGTATTTTGTCAGAGTCAGAGACCACCATTTTGTTTTCAATCACATGGCATTTCAGTAGTTATTGTATGTACTTATTGGTCAATACTAAAGTCTAATATTACAAATAAATTATTTCATATTGTTCTTACAGTTGAAGACCTTTGTGTGACATGTGTTGTTCTGTTAAATATATTTTCCCATCATTATTATTGTTCATTATTGTTATAGTTCATAAATGTGACACCATTGTTTAGAATAGTGCATACATACTGTATGTTATATAAATCAGAACTTGTTTTCTCTTAATCTTTCTCTGCATCAAGAACAAGGCGAGAGGAGCCTTCCAAGGTGTTCATACTACACGCAGGTTGCTTATCCCAGTCCTACACATACATAAACATCTCTGGATGGCGTCTGTCTGTCCCTTTAGGCTAGACGGCATCTGAGTTGCAACACAAACCACAATCGTGCTTACGGATATACAGGTGAGGACAAAATAACAGAGACAAGGAAATTTAATTGCTGAAATTTAATTCTTACAAACAACAAAAATAGTCAAATAGTGTATGTCAAGATATTAAGTGTGTGAGTTATATCAGTTCGAAAGTTCAAAAGTTCAGAAGAATCTCCCTTGTGAGATAAAAATTCTCTGATAACTTGCACGTCCACATTTTAACCTTTATAACAACATCCTCCTACTCATTCTTCCTGACATATCTGACAAAACTTTGACTTTTTGGTTTTGTATTGGATTGAAAAGAAAAATCCACCCTGAAGACTTACATATTATGAGTCTCATATATTTAACATGTGATGGATTCAGTCGACTCCAGGCTTTATTTAGCAATGAAATCAAGTTTTTTGGGTTTTTTTTATTCATTCATTGACATGTTTTCAGCCAATTCCTACCCACGATTCTGTTCGACTACCTGCTGACAGCGGTGAAGTGGGATTTGTTTCAAATCTACCTAAAGGGAATGATGCAGCGGCGCTTTAGTCCTTTGTTCTGTCTAGCTCTCTCCTCATCTGTACACTCTGCTCAAACAGATCAGATTCCAAAGCTTCAACTTTCATGCTAATACCCACGTCAACTACATCGCGCTCATTATCCCGTAGATTACTAACTTGCACGAAAAGCCGAGCCTTTGCCGTGACTCAGCGTGACTTTGACGTATAGCTGCAATGCATTCTGGAACTGCATGACTCCAGCATTTCAATGACTCCAGCACTTCCACATTAGATATATCATTAATATGATGTTGAACGTCGCTGGAAAATGGTGAATAAGAGAAGAAGTTCTTGCTTTTGAGTTTTACCTTATGTTTGAGATTGGCTGATTTTTTTTTCTCCCATTAAGCACCACTGTAAAGTGTAAAGTCGCACAGCTGAAAACTTCTCAAAGAAAATGCAGCACCAGCTGACAAATTAGCACCAGTGTCGCTTTCAGTAGTTATGACCCCTCTGGCTTTCCACATTGAGTCTCCGGTTGCTGTTTCTCGCTATCTGCTCACATTCCCTCTAATTAGTTTCACCGGTTCCTTGTTTCCTTTCTCCTTAAGCTCTTAAAGTATTGCATGTGTGTTTGCAGTGGGTCTCTGCGTTTCCTACTGTATCGTAAGTCCTTGTTTCACTCTCTACCTTGGCCATGGTCTGTTTGTTCCTGGCTTTAACCTGTCTGGCTTGTGACTGTGGATTTGCTCTTGATAGCCCCGTCTGACCTTGGTTTGACCTTCAGCCAGACTCTGTTGATGATGAAACCCTGAATAAAGAGACTCACTAAAGTCCTGCCTCTTCCCAACTGTTACATACACTGAATCCTGTTTCACCAGAGATAATTGTCCTGCTCATGTTTACTGATTTCAAAATGTGCAATAAATAAATAAAACAAACCCAGAAATAATCAGTGAACTCCCACTGAGATGGCACCGAAGTGCTGAGGTTTACTCTAATTACCCCCAACAGCAGCCAAGAAGTTAGGTAGGTAATTTTCTCTCTAAATGGTAGCATGTATGTACAGTTCACTAGACAATCATGCCAGTTGACTTGATGTCAACTGTTGTAGCCACAAGTGTATAAGTAGCAACGGATTATAGCATGTATGCACATGATTTAAACAAACAAAAAAAAAATCTAACTACAGGTTTACACCCCTGCTGAAAAAAAAACAATAGAAACCCTCATAAAATTTGTAATGGTTATAATGGGAATTGTATTGATTTTAATGGAAACTGTAATGGTCCCTGTGGGTCTCTACTGGTAATTTGTTGCCTTCTATTGGTGGCATGTTACAGTCCCTCCAGGATTTTGCGATAGCAGAAATTAACGCAAAATCAAGCAAACTCCGAGATATTTGGAAGAGCTTGCAATTTTTCAAAATTACGGCAGAGTTTCTGAAGCTTTGGGCCAAGACGTGTCATCACAACGTGCATTCAGCCAAAGCCCTCTTCGATTCACGTGCGTTGAACATGAGTACAGCTTAAAGGTCTCATTTACCAACAAACATCGCTGTGAAAGACCGTGCAAAACAATTTTGTGCGACTGCGATTTCGCCAATTCAAGTAGTAGCACAAAAAACAAAAAGTTGCACCGCAAATTTCGAAAAAAGCTCCTGCAGAATCAAGTTCAAGTTCAAGTTCAAGCTTCCCGAAATCCTGTACAGACTGATGTTGTGTAGTGGATACCATTTAAGGACTAATAATGGTAATGGTTTTAATGGTTAGCTGATGGTTTGTAATGGTATTTGCAGTGGAAACCATTAGAATTTCTGAAGGCTTCTATTGTTTTTTTTCAGCAGGGATAGTATAATAGTCCAATCTTGGCTAACTAGCTAGCAAAACTGGGTGCTAACGGTTTAATACTTAGTCCAAGATTAATTGTTTTTACGTTGCTTAATTAATCATTTAAGTTTACACAACATTTCTGACTGGGAAAGTTAGGAAGTTCAATATGTGACGTCAAATCAACATGGCCGCTCACACCGTTATTTATAGTGCCGTCATTTATAGTAGTTGGACACAACAAGATACTGTAATTGGTTAAATCTAGAACACTGACCATACAGTTTTCTGTTTTGAGTCAGTAAATACATCATAAACTAATTTTCACTAATGTTGGCTGATTCATTAATGTTGGCTGACTTGTTGCTTACAAATTACACGCTGAATTAGAGGCGTCCATGTTTTTTTACGCATTTTGTAGCTTGAAAATTACGTAATGCCGAGTTCAATTAGCAAATGTTTCTACCTATTAAAGTTGAATAGCTACTGCTGGAAACGTAACATCATCTAAGCTAACTGTTCAGCTTAACTGGCAACACAAGTGTAGTATCTTTGTTTAGGTAGCTAAATAGCTAATATTGTCATTGTTAAGGAGTTTCTTTTGGTGTAAATAGCTGTACCGTGCAGCCGGTGATATTTATCCCAAGTGCAAATGAACACTGACGCAAAACAGAAGTCAAAGTCTGTGACGCTCATTTCTCCAGACGTTCTCCATAAGTCTCTGTCAGCTTCATTTGTATAAAATATGACTTTCATTTGTTAGAATTATTACAGGTATTTTTTTTTTGTGAAGTATGGTTTAGTTGGCACACTTGCCACTATACTGCAAGGTCAATCAGAAATTGAGAAGCTCTACACGTGTCAGGTTACACGTGGGAAGTCCTGCATGTTTGGTGAGCCCATACATGGCTTCAGATTTCTGATGCTGATATCTGAGAACGGCTCCGAAATGGAGCAAAGTCATCCTGATTCATCCTGATTCATCCTGACTCGTCCTGACTCATCCCTGTAATGCAGAAAGCGTAGCGCCAATGGGTGCCCACATATTTTCCCTCAGTGCCAGTTGAGGATGTCAAAGGGCCTCACAGTCTAGCCTCACAAGCTGGTACCTGCTTTTTACCGACATAGTGCTGGTGCTGGAGTGGGTGTGGGTTCAAAGGAACCAGGGAAAAGTGTATTTCAACTGATTTAGTGCCAAACCAGATGTGGTTGCACAATCAGATGTGGGAGTTTAATAATGTATGGCGTGGAATGTTTAACTCTTTGACTTTGAGAGCATATTTTACTATCCAGTAGTCAAACCCTTCAATGTCTATATACAGAAAAGTGACATCATCATATACAGATATATAGGTAAGTAAAGAATAAAACACTCAGCATTGTGCTGTTATAGAAAATGAATTAAGGATCTGATGATGCAGGGTTACTGTTACAATCCCAAAGTTCGTTGTTTTCTTATAACAGCACCTCTTACCACTCGTACCACAGCAATTTTCAAATTATTAAAAATTTTAATCTATTGAACAGTATGGTCACACTTTTTATACAGTATGTTTATTGTTACACTTAACGATGTGGAACATCCTCAAAACGAGTTAGTTCCTGTTCACTTGCATTATAGCAGCTATAAACAGTTGTTCCCTCACCAGCCTCTCTCTCCTCCTCTGTCCTCTGTCCTCCGACTGCTACAAAGTACTGACACTGGAGACTCCTTCCATAAATCTCAAACATCTCCTTAAAGAGAACTTTGCCATTTTGATTCGGAGCGTCTGTCATACGATGCCTTACGTGCAAGTTGTTACTATGGGAACTATGACGTATTAGTATGAGCATGTTAATATAAACCTGTGATTTGTAGCTGCACTGCTGTCAGTTTATAGAAAATGAATCAACACCTTCAGACCAATCAGATTTGAGAATTTAGCATGAAACATGCATTCAGTGTGTGTAGGATGTGAAGTATTGGGTTTAATGTAAGCGTAAGGAAGAAGTGAGACATTTATTTTGCGTGTATAGCTAATCAAAGATGATTGCTAACCTTTGAGGATTTGAACTAAATATAGCTCCGTTCAATTTTCCAGTAAAGTGGTTGTGTTGTCAGGTAGTATTGCTGCCTCACAGCTCCAGAATTCCCGGTTTGATCCTGAATTATTCCGTGTCAGTGTCCTGGACTCCCAACCCTGCATGTCCTCCTGATGTTTATTACTTGAAAACAGCACGTCCTGAAGTGTATTATTCCTCTTCTACTGCAGCAATTTGCCGATTATTACAATTCTTATCCATCAAAGAATGACAGGTCATACTTTTTATCCATTTGTAGTTGCATTTATTGTTATAATTAAGTGTTATGTAAATAATCTTGCTCATGTCAGCAAGCCTATAATGTCACTGCAGAATTTTGGTGCTGGAACCAAAGCGATTGTGAGAACCGACTTTTTTTTTGTGGTGGAAAAGTGCAAAGCTGTGCAGCTGTTGGTGGAAAAAGCTGAGAGAAAGAGACAGCTGTCTCCTCTGTCACCTCAGACATATGTGCGTGTGCGTGTGTGTGCGTGTGTGTGTGTGTGTGTGTGAAAGAGAGAGTTATTTAGCATGACCTAATGCCTGTACCATCTCAATCTGCTCCCTGGAATATGCTCTCTCTCTCTCTCTCTCTCTCTCTCTCTCTCTCTCTCTCTCAGGACACACTCTCTCCCTCATCGTGCTGCGTCACTCTGTTTTCATACCAAGAGCCGCACTGTTTGAACTGGCAACATGAACTTGAAAATGGCAGGGAATCCATCAGGGGTCTGTGTGTGTGTGTGTGTGTGTGTGTGTGTGTGTGTGTGTGTGTGTGTGTGTGTGTGTGTGTGTGTGTGTGTGTGTGTGTGTGTGTGTGTGACATAACATTGAACTGAGTAATTACAACCTTTTCTCTCTGAGCAGCTGGGATAACTTTCATGGACTGGACAATGTCTACAGGGCTGCAGACACACTCATTATGTCTATCATCACCACACAGAGGTGTGTGTGTGTGTGTGTGTGTCTGTGTGTGTGTGCTTGTGCACATTCTGGTAGCGTCCGGTGATAAAAGCTATGTAGACCTTTGTGCCATCATTAAGGATCACTTTAAAATATACTGTAAAGTGAATAGATGCACTTAGCAGCACCAGAGATCCATTAGTAAGGTTCAACACACACACACACACACACTCTCTCTCTCTCTCTCTCTCTCTCTCTCTCTCTCTCTCTCTCTCTTTCTCTCTCTCTCTCTCTCTTTTGGAGTTGCCTTCCTAGCTGATCTTATTACTTTTACTACACAGGGAATGAGCTGGTGGTAGGTTACAGTAATACAAGTATACACCAGGGGTGCATCGGTGGTCACATGGTCACACATCGTCCAATGGGATGAAGGGGTTACGCTAGAGGTCTATATAAATAAGGCGGTCGTAGCTCAGTGGTTAAGATGTTGGGCTACTGCTTGGAAGGTTGTGAGTTCAAATCCCAGCACTGCCAAGCTGCCACTGTTGGGCCCTTGAGCAAGGCCCTTAACCCTGAACTGCTCAGATGTATAAATGAAATAAATGTAAGTCGCTCTGGATAAGGGCGTCTGCCAAATGCCATAAAATGTAAATGAAATGTCGCGTTGCCAGGAGGTCATATATGAAGCTCATGGGATGCAGAAAGTCCATGTTACCATGATGGGAATTCTGTCTCTTTTTATTGAATCACATCATTTGACTCAACTCAGCAATGAGTCGTCTCTTTTTGCTCCCGAACGACTCCTTGCTTTTTTTTTTTTTCCTTATCCAGTCCAAGTTTGCCAGTGATGGTTGTTATTTCCCTAACTACCTGAAATCCTATTTAATTTAAACTAAAAATTCTGTAGCTAACATCAGAATATATTCTCTTTTTAAGACTGGACGTGTGTGGAAGCATGGCAGGCGTCTGGTGTCGCATCCGTGTTTGCGTGCCCTATAATTATCTCACTCCTGTCCTTCGTCACTGTCGAATGAGTGTTTGCTGAAGGGAGGTGAAGAGAGAGAGGGGGGAGAGGGGGGAGGGGTATTGGGGGTGGGTGCGCAAGGTGAGAGGACATGCATGGATGAACACCTGGCTTGTGTGCACTGACCTGCCTACTCTTCACCTCTAGTCAATATTTCACAGATGTTTACAGTGGGCCGAAACATTGAACCTCTAGAATCACATGAACAATAGGTTCATTCAAAAAGTGAAACACAGTACAATGCAGTTCACAGTACAGTACAACTCACAGGCATCTGAGGACTGGAGGCGCGGACGGTTTAGACACAAAACAGCTTTGTTTACATGATGGCCCGAGGCCAGGGAGTTGGAGATAAATGACAAACGAGCGATATGCCACTCTGCATGTAATTCAGACACAAACTCCAGCCATTCCCTCTCAAAGCCACGCCCTCTTTTTCACTCTCGCTCTCCCAAACTTGTACGATCTTTAAAATGCTTTGACTTGATGAAACCTCACACTACTCATATGAATGATATAAATCATTTGAATGTGGTTCATGTTCGCGCTATTCTAAACGAATCGCTCTGTACGCCCTAAAGCTTTACATGAAAAACAATCACCATGGACAGTTAACAATTCTGGTAACTCCCAAGCATCAAGAGCTAGAAGCTGGACTATCCAAATGATGTGAAAGCAGAAGAAGAAGCTGATGGTCTATAACAGTGGTCACCAACCCTGTTCCTGGAGATCTACCTTCCTGAAGACTTTAGTTCCATCCATAATCATGCTCACCTGACCATCTAATCATTGCCTTAAGAAGTTCTTGATAAACTAAAACCAGTGTGTTTAGATTTTGGTTGGAGATGGTAGAGCTCCAGGAACAGGTTTGGTGACCACTGGTCTATAGATTATATGTGTAAGGAACATAGCCTGAGGCAAAGTGGAGCTACTTTAACCACTGGAAGTAGATTATTTTCCAACAACAGGACATCCTGAGCTGTTTTATTCCTCTTATACTATAACTAACTCTTACTATTATTATTTATTAAAGAATGACACATCATACTTATTTTTCAGTTTATAGTTACTTTAAACAATCATCCCCTCACCAGAAACCTGCACTACTGTCAGAGCTGCTGTTACAGCCCTGCTGAAAAAAAAAAAACAAACAATAGAAACAATCACAGAAGTTCTAATGCTTTCCACTACAAATACCATTACAAACCATAAGCTGTTAACCATTAAAACCATTACCAAATGGTTTCCATTACATAGTAGGACGTATTACAGATGTAGGTCCTTAATAGTATCCATTAGACATAACTTGCCACCAATAGAAGGCAACAAATTACCAGTAGAAACGCACAGGGACCATTAAAATTTCCATTAAAACCAGTACAATTCCCATTAAAACCATTACGAATTTTATGAGGGTTTCAATTGCTTTTTTCAGCAGGGAGAACATTAATCAACACCTTCTGACCAATCGCCATCCAGAATACAACAGTATAATAAACAATCATGAACTTGATAAAGTAAAAAAAGACGAGTTGATAGTCTATAGAGTGTGTATAGATTACCTCCTCAATCATAAATCAGTCATAAACGGTTAATATATTGTTTAGAAATCATTGTTGGGCTAGTTGATGTTCTCCTGACTGTAGACAGTTTGTTGATTGAAGATCGTCTACATCGGGCTGTCCGATTAAAGTGTTGCCGAATTGCCTACCAAATTGTGTGTACAGGTGAGAGTAGGGGTGGGTGATATGACAAAAAACATCATATCATATGATATTTCATGACATTTCTCTGCTAGATGATGTGCATAACCAAATATAGGTTTGATAACCAACTGTCACAAATTGGTAGTCTTGCATTTAAAAATAAACCTTAAACATTAGCTTGATGACGCTTTTATTTAATGTGTATGAAAATTAATTAACAGTAAAAAAATTTTCTAATTTCAGATTTTTAAGATTCAGACACTAGAAAACCTGATCAAATCTGTTTCTAGACTTTGCAACTGTTATTTAATATATATATTATATATATATTTAATATATATATTATTTTTATATATCAAAATGCCCACTATATCTCAGAGTATCGTGTGTGTAAAAGTGTATCATGACGTTTCGATATCACGATACATTATAATGTCATATTGCCCAGGCAACAAGTTACCATAATACTGAAAAAATCAAAGCTATGGCTCTGATACAGGCTTTGACGGTGGGTGACTCCTGAAATTTCGAACAATCAAGTCCTTATGTGAAACATTCTACGTGATCTCAGTGCAAACATTATCATTATCTCCGTGTTGTGTGTAGTGTGTGAGGTTTAGTCAAAAGTGGTGTGTTAGAGTGTGTGGTAAAAGCCTGACCGTTTCTCACAGCTGTGAGGAATCGCAATTGTTTTAGTGGATTAGCCGTCACAATAAGCGGCTTTATCTGGATTTAGGTCCGATGAAACGTGACACTCTTCCCTTCAGCTCAGGAAAGATGAACCGGGGCCCGGCATCGGGTCTCTCGCACACGTGTGTGTGTGTGTGTGTGTGTGTGTGTGTGTATATATGTGTGTGTATGTGTATATACAGTATCTCGCAAAAGTGAGTACAGCCCTCACATTTTTGTAAATATTTTACTATATCTTTTCATGGGACAACACTGATGAAATGACACTTTCACCACCACCATGCTTGACTGTAGGCAAGACACACTTGTCTTTGTACTCCTCACCTGGTTGCCACCACACACGCTTGACACCATCTGAACCAAATAAGTTTATCTTGGTCTCATCAGACCACAGGACATGGTTCCAGTAATCCATGTCCTTAGTCTGCTTGTCTTCAGCAAACTGTTTGTAGGCTTTCTTGTGCATCATCTTTAGAAGAAGCTTCCTTCTGGGACGACAGCCACGCAGACCAATTTGATGCAGTGTGCGGCTTATGGTCTGAGCACTGACAGGCCGACCCCCCACCCCTTCAACCTCTGCAGCAATGCTGGCAGCACTCATACTGCATTCTGCAAAGCCAACCTCTGGATATGATGCTGAGCACGTGCACTCAACTTCTTTGGTTGACCATGGCGAGTCTTGTTCTGAGTGGAACCTGTCCTGTTAAACCGCTGTATGGTCTTGGCCACCGTGCTGCAGCTCAGTTTCAGGGTGTTGGCAATCTTCTTATAGCCTAGGCCATCTTTATGTACAGCCGTGGCCAAAAGTTTTGAGAATGACACAAATATTAATTTTCACAAAGTCTACTGCTTCAGTGTTTTTAGATCTTTTTGTCAGATGTTACTAACTGTTACTGAAGTATAATCACAAGCATTTCATAAGTGTCAATGGCTTTTATTGAGAATTACATGAAGTTTATGCAAAGAGTCAATATTTGCAGTGTTGACCCTTCTTTTTCAAGACCTCTGCAATTCGCCCTGGCATGCTGTCAATCAACTTCTGGGCCACATCCTGACTGATGGCAGCCCATTCTTGCATAATCAATGGTTGGAGTTTGTCAGAGTTTGTGGGTTTTTGTTTGTCCACCCGCCTCTTGAGGATTGACCACAAATTCTCAATGGGATTAAGGTCTGGGGAGTTTCCTGGCCATGGACCCAAAATGTCGATGTTTTGTTCCCCGAGCCACTTCATTATCACTTTTGCCTTGTGGCAAGGTGCCCCATCATGCTGGAAAAGGCATTGTTCATCACCAAACTTGGATGGTTGGGAGAAGTTGCTCTCTGAGGATGTTTTTGTACCATTCTTTATTCATGGCTGTGTTCTTAGGCAAAATTGTGAGTGAGCCCACTCCCTTGGCTGAGAAGCAACCCCACACATGAGTGGTCTCAGGATGCTTTACTGTTGGCATGACACAGGACTGATGGTAGCGCTCACCTTTTCTTCTCCGGACAAGCTTTTTTCCAGATGCCCCAAACAATCGGAAAGGGGACTCATCAGAGAAAATGACATTACCCCAGTCCTCAGCAGTCCAATCCCTGTACTTTTTACAGAATAGCAGTCTGTCCCTGATGTTTTTCCTGGAGAGAAGTAGCTTCTTTGCTGCCCTTCTTGACACCAGGCCATCCTCCAAAAGTCTTCACCTTACTGTGCGTGCAGACGCACTCACCTGTGTTAACCAGAGAATCACTGACATGATGTCAGCTGGTCCTTTTGTGGAAGGGCTGAAATGCAGTGGACATGTTTTTTTGGGATTAAGTTCATTTTCATGACAAAGAGGGACTTTGAAATTAATTGCAATTCATCTGATCACTCTTCATAACATTCTGGAGTATATGCAAATTGCCATCATAAAAACTGAGGCAGCAGACTTTGTAAAAATTAATATTTGTGTCATTCTCAAAACTTTTGGCCACAGCTGTAGAGCGACAATTCTTTTTTTCAGATCCTCAGAGAGTTCTTTGCCATGAGGTGCCATGTTGAACTTCCAGTGACCAGTATGAGAGAGTGTGAGAGCAATAACACCAAACTTAACACACCTGCTCCCCATTCACACCTGAGACCTTGTAACACTCACGAGTCACATGACACCGGGGAGGGAAAACGGCTAATTGGGCCCAATTTGGACACTTTCACTTAGGGGTGTACTCACTTTTGTTGCCAGTGGTTTAGACATTAATGGCTGTGTGTTGAGTTATTTTGAGGGGACAGCAAATTTACACTGTTATACAAGCTGTACACTCACTACTTTACATTGTAGCAAAGTGTCATTTCTTCAGTGTTGTCCCATGAAAAGATATAATATATATCTATCTATATATATATACACACAGCCTCTTAACCAAGACGCTGTCTTTTGCATGCTCACAAGCTCTAAAAGGTCTCAGCATAGTGACTGAAAGGTATATATAAAAATATACAGTTGTTAGTCTTAATATTAAAGAGTGTTGGACATCACTATCCTGGGGATATGTATTTTTTTTGGTGTGAAAAATACTCAATATGATTACCGTACGAACCGCAATTACGTGATTTACATTTTCAAAACCGACGACATTAAACGATGTAACGCAGCAAATCGAAGGTTCGATCGTTAGTTTTGAGGAACTAGAATATTTATTACTCGGTACAGAGTACAAGACGATCAGACCGTGAGACAGCGTGTGTTCTCCACATGAGATTCTATGATGAAGATCCTCTAACGATAGACCTGTGATGAAAGAAAAAAAAGACTACGGTCTGCAAATGTGGTCAATCAGTGCGTTCCGCGGATTGGCTCGTGTGGAAAATGGGTTTCTGTAAACACAAACATTCTTCAGAGTGAGCTTGAGGTAATAAAAATACTTTTTTCTCTCTCACCATTAGCATGTTTTGTTCACGGTTCTTCGTGGTCAGTACCATATTTGGAGCTGTCCAGTGCGTTTGGAGTCATCCTCCTATTGGTGGATTTTAGACGAGTGTCATAGCAGCGCGAACACTCTGAGATTATATTTTAAAAATTTCTCACGTTGACTCAACGTTGTCATCTCACCTTACAACGTAAAAGCAGCTTTTATTTGTAGCCATTAACTAATCATTAAATGGCTACGCGTTAAAAGGTAACTTTTGACACCATTCAGTCACGTTAGTCGCTCATCCAAGAGATTTCCATGTCCCTTGATCTTCAGAAATGTTCTTGAATTCCACAGATCTGTGATATATGTTATTGCAGAGCTTAAAACGCCAGAATATCTGTGTTTATTTATTGTTCCCACTCGACAAAGCCTTGCGTGATCCGTACTCTCTTTCCGTTTAAACCGATACGCCTCTGGAGTCCTGGAATGTATTTGATTTTGAAATGTTAGCAACAAGGAGACGGAGGGAGAGAGAGTGAGAGAGCAGGGGAAAAGAAAAGAGGAAAGGGAGAACAGCACAGACAGAGGGAGAGAAAGACCAAAAATTTAAGCCCCCCTTCAACTTCAACTATGGTTTGGGGGGGGGGGGGGTTAGTTTATTCAATCGTTTTTTAATTTTTTAAATTTTTTTTTTCCATTACTTTTTCGTTTTACAGGAGGTCCAGCCTCACAGGTTGCTAGTCGTTTGTGCTGCAGTGGGCTAAGTGTTGGTGTGTGTGTGTGTGTGTGTGTGTGTGTGTGTGTGTGTGTGTGTGTGTGTGTGTGGCTTCAGTGGTTAAACCATGTTCTTCCACTGCAGTGGCACCCAGAATGAAAACCTCCAGCTCTGCAATTTACTCCAAATCACCACTGTTAATGCTCCTGCACACTTTTAACAGCATGCCACAGTTATTTAACGGCGTGCCATGCTAGGGTGGCTGTTACCCAAGTGTATTAGAACGCAGTGTAATGTGTGTGTGTGTGTGTGTGTGTGTGTGTGTGTGTGTGTGTGTGTGTGTGTGTGTGTGTGTGTGTGTGTGTGTGTGTGTGTGGGAGGAATGGTTGAGATTGGAGGCTTGGTGCCATGAGAGTGAGGTTTATGATTATTGTGTTGCTGTTGGCTGGCCACCCTCACACTCATGGCCAAGGCAGGAGCTTGTTAGCGTGCAGTGATTTTTTTTTTTTTAAATATTTTATTTTATTTTTATTTTTTTAAAAGGTTTTCTTTTACATGGTGCTCCAGAACTCCGGGAAAGACAGAGACACGGCCATGACAAACACATGGATGTTTTAATCCCTGCTATTAGAGCTGGCTTACTGATCTAGCCTGGATAAAGGAGATATAGCAGACATTAGCACTGCAAAACGGCGCCGTAAAAGTGCAGTTTGTAATCTTTCATTTCTAACATACGTTTGTAATGTTACAATCAGGTTGTAGTCAGTTCACAAGTTGGGGGGTCTAGTAAAAAAAACACGTCTTGTTAGTGAGGAGTTAGCTGGAGTTAGTGTCCGTGTGGAGTTCAGCAGGTTCTCCCCGTGTCCCTGTGGGTTTCCTGCAGGTTCTCCGGTTTCCTCACACCTCCCGAAAACATGCTGGTAAGGTAGATTAGCTATGCTAAATTGGTCCTAGGTGTGAATATTTGTGTATAATGGACTGCATCCTATCCTGGTTGTATTTCTTCCTCACATCTAGTATTCCCAGGATAGACTCAGGATCCACTGTGACCCTGAGCAGGATAAAGCGCTTACTGAAATATGAATGAATGAACAGCTGTGAGATCGGAGTAAACTATTGGAGGAAATTATTGTCTGTTGTAATCACACAGATAGATTGGATAGAGTTTAGGTTAAAAAGTGCTGGAGTATTCCTTTATTGGTGTTATTTGGTGCACAATTTGCCAAAACTAACAGCTTTAAAAAAAAAAAAACAATTATCATTAATGAATGGACATATACTTTTTTTATAAATTTATAGTTACATTTAATGATGTGGAACATTCATGAAACTAGTTAATTCCTGTTTATCACTTGTTAAAGCAGCTATAAACTATAAACCAGCCTGAAATCTGACACTGGAGACTCCTTCCATAAATGGAACATTTTTCTTTGTTAAATAGCAGCACATTTTTAATCGGTTTATTGTTGGGTTTCGATTATGTGACGTGTCCCTCATACACATCCATACACTATGTAAGTTGTTACTATAGAAATACAATAGGACGAACGCATTAATATAAACCTGCGATTTGCAGCTGCACTATTGTCAGAGCTGCTGTTGTGGAAAATTAATCAACATTCTCTGATCAATCAAAATCCACTGAATAATTGTAAAAAAATAAATAAATAAATAAATGAAAAATAAAAAAAATTACTGAAGAATTCATTTGTGTCCTACAAAAGGCTCTTAAACTTCCGGAATTAGTGGGCTTGGAGTAAACAGGATTTCTGTCCTCTGTATGGTTTATACTTATCTGTGCTGTGTGTGTGTGTGTGTGTGTGTGTGTGTGTGTGTGTGTGTGTGTGTGTGTGTGTGTGTGTGTGTGTGTGTTAAAACTAGTGCACATCTGCTCTGAGCTGTGGTTGCTGTAAAACTCCACGTGTGAAGAGAGAAAGAGGCCCAGAATGGCCCCCGTGTGTTAATGTCCAAGCGATCAGAGACGAGGTGCTGAAAGCGAGACGAGGATTGGCAGATGGGGCGGTGAGATGGGACAGGAAGTGCGTGCTTCGTATGGTTATATCATACATTTTCCATAAGTGTCATGTGACAGTCTGGGTTCTGCACATCCTCACATCCTGCCAGAGAGAGAGAGAGAGAGAGAGAGAGAACAAACACATGACGCAGTATTCAGGGTAAACAGCTTCAGGCTAATAAACATCACACTGAGCTACTGATGAATGCAAGTCAGTGACCGTGCGTGTGTAAGCGGACACTACAGAAAACTTCTCCCCCTCCCCGATCAGGCCTGTGTTGAGGGATAAATAGCTTGCTATCCCCCCCTCCTTTCTTTCTTTCTTTCTCTCCATCTGGATAGGGGCGGATGGCGGAAAGGAAGGAGACCGTGTGGGTTTCAGCCCTGGAATGCAAAAGGATTTTGAGAGGAGGGGGGGGGGACAGACTGGGGAGGGTAGAGGTGGGGGGCTGTGGGACGGTTGATCGTGTCGTGTCGTGTTCACCGTAGGAATCGATTTAGTTTAAAAGAGCTCAGTAAAATCGAGGCCAATCTGCTCGGTTTAATTTGCCCTTTGATGAGTGAGATTTTCTCACAACTTCATATCAACATCAACTAGCATTTGGGAAAAACCGCTGATCAGTTTTGGTGTTATTCCCTGCTGCAAATTCACCTCATCAACATGCCTGAACAGAACTCACATGGGTGTGTTAAAGGAGAGAAAATTGCTAATTGTACAGCGCCAGGATGAGGTTAGAGGGAAAAACTGACCTGTACATCACTGATTTCATGACAGCGGGTTTATATTAATGCACACGTTCTAATATGAGATGGTTTCTATAGCAACAGATTATTCATAGGGACCAGCATGGACCGGTTGTTACGAAACAAACAAACAAACACACACACACACAAAAAAAAAAAAAAAAAAATGGGTGTAATTGGCAAGAAGTTTATTTAACATTTAGGGAAGGAGTCTCCAGTAACAGTAAAAGCTGGTAACATGACACATTGCTTTTTTTTTTTTTTTTTTTGGGCTTATCAACTCGAGAGAGGAAAAAAAAAAGAGATGCTTATAGCTGCTATAATGTAACCCAGAACAGGAACTAACGATGTAAAATGAAATGGATAAAAACTATGATGTCATTCTTTAAAGCTGCAGTTCTGAACTTCTGCCTCTCTTTCGCCATCTCTGTTTGAAACACATAGGTTGTGCTTCAGCACTGCTCCTCTGCGCGGATGAATCTGATGGTTTGAGGTATTCGTATGGGTTGTATTTTAGCTCCAGTACTCGACAACGGAGGTGGCGGCCTTATCGATACGGTTTTCTTGGAGTAGAGGTGAATTACTCTCTGTCATAGCTAGCAAAAAATAAGTGCAATTTACCACATTGACCATAGCAAAAAAAAAAAAAAAAAACCATAGGAAACACGATACCTAGCTGAATCAAGCGAACAAGTGCACTAATGTTAGCTAGCTACCTATTGAGCCACTGAAATGTTTTTACCTGGTCAGCAGAAAAAAAAAGCCATCTCTTGAGGTAACTCTTGTAAGGACAAGCTAGAAACACTGCACCCTGCACCGGCGCTTCTTCTTTCTGTTTACAGGCCACGCAAATGACGTCAAACTGACGTTTCCCATGAAATCCGACCCGACAGCTCAAATTACAAAATCATTTTATTATAAGCTTACCGTTGCGAATCGGGGTAAGGTAAGGAGACAGTTTTGAACACTGATTTTTGTTCAAGTTCGATACTGCAACTTCAGAGCATGCCGTTTTAGGAAAGTAATCAACTTCGGGGTTGTAACAGTAACTCCGCTTCATCGCACCAGAAGGTCGATGATTTATGTTCCTATAACAGCATGTCACTGAGTTTTTATACCTCACATTAAAACTGACTTCTCCGTATAGATTTCTAGATGAGAGCTATAACCGTGTGATTGCACTGCCATATTTATTTATGTTTATATTTCACATTAATCATGACAAAATGAATAACCATGAATCATTTATACACGTGACTGATTATAGTGTATAATGTGAAAGAAAGGAAATGACGTTTTCGTTTGAAATTGATCAAATGATTTTGCTCCTAAATTGGTCCTGGGTACAAAAAAATAAAATAAACATGATTATCGTGTTAGCCATCATCATACAGAGATACAGACAGACCTGCGTCTGTGTTTTCCCAGTGGACCAGAAAAGTCAGTCAAATCTGCAAAAGAGGCATGTTGCTACTGTGTAGGTGGGTGTGTGTGTATGTGTGTGTGTGTGTGTGTGTGTGTGTGTGTGTGTGTGTGTGTGTGTGTGAGACACCGGCGCCTCTGTCACTGTAAAAGACCCGAGATTGAACATCAGAAGGACTGACTGAGACACTTTCCACACCTCAACAATAGCACCTCATCCTACGCTATCGGCCCTTATACAAACAGTACACACACACAGATAGGTACATACCTGAATCTACACACACACACACACACACACACACACACACACACACACTCAGAGTAGCTAGTAACACTTTCTGTGAAGGTTATATTTATAACGAACTGTGAACACATCCATAAAGCATTATATTAGACACATTATTAACAAAAATGCATTACACTTTATAGCTATCTTTATTATGCATTATGAATTGTTAATATTAAGCTTTATACATAGTTCTAAGTGTTTATCATACATTCTACCACCAATACCACAGAAATCGAGCTCAATTTGCTGGAAAAAAAACCCCAAAACAATATAAACTATCACAGAAATTCTAATGGTTTCTACTACAGACACCATTACCAGAACTTAGTAGTACATTTACAGCATTTGGCAGACACCCTTATCCAGAGTAACTTACATTTATACATCTGAGCAATTGGGGGTTAAGGGCCTTGCTCAAGGGCCCAACAGTGGCAGCGCTGGGATTTGAACTCATGACCTTCCAATCAGTAGTCCAACATCTTAACCACTGAGCTACCACTACCTGGCTAGTTGTATCCACTAGACATAACATGCCACCAAAATAAGGCAACAAAATACCATTAGAGACCCACAGGGACCATTACAATTTCCATTGAAGCCAATACAATTCCCATTATAACCATTAAAACCATTATAAATTCTTTTAGGGTTTCTAATTTTTTTTTTCCAGCAGGGCACCTTTGTATAATGCATCATGAAACTGTTTTGAGATTTTTTCGTACTATAAAACTGCAGAACTTTTTTTGTTGTTGTTGTAAATTTCTAAATAAAATATGTTTTAAATTCCGTATAGAACTGAAGCGCAGATTTGGGCTCGATTAAATTGTGAGCTATAAAGCATTGGACAAGCTGTTGATTTTAATATATATTTCTTAAAGTTAAAATGCCGCATGTATGTTAATAATCTATCTTAGAATTAAATCTGAGTGAATCTACATAAATTGAATAAATGAAAGCGTGCTGCACTCAGCCGAGTGGGTTTCTTGGTGATTATTACTATAACGTGTTATAAACACCACGTATTATGAAAAGGCGTTAAAGTTTATAAAAATATTTATCATGTGTTTACAAAATGTGCTAATAGCATTCTATTAGCACATTTTGTAAACGCATGATAAATATTTTTATAAACTTTAACGCCTTTTCATTAAGGTTGTGTGACCTGATAAAAACATCGATGGTGTGATAAATGATGTCAACACGCTTTTCTGAGGTACTGTGAATATCATGATCTTAATTTTAGAAGTCTTTAAAATAATGCATTATTATTACTAATAATTAATAATTTAATAACTGACTCGAAGCAGACGATGTTAAAATGTTCTACTTAATCTTTAAAATTGTAAAATGTTAACTTTTTTTTTTCCACAAAGACTTCAGTTTTTCTCCTTTTTAGTGTTAAATATTTTTAGGTACTACATAAATATACTTTATTTACTCCACAGAAAGTGTTAGTGTGTCAGTAGTAGCTTTATGTGCAGGAACAGGTTAGTAAATGCTGGACCCCAGGGCAGAAACCTATACAGGGAATACCGCCCTTCAATGCCGCGCCCTGCCGCGCCCTGCCGCGCCCTGCCGCGCCCTGCCGCGCCCTGCCGCGCCCTGCCGCGCCCCACCCCACAACCTAACACATGTATCAGTGCTATTTAGAAGGAAGTATTATTCTCATTTCTTTTCATCAGCTTGGTTAGTGTGGTTTTTAACGTTATTGATTAATTTATTTATTTTTCATCTAGTGCCAGGATTTAACTGACCACTCATTGGCTTCAGACTTGTACGCCCTCGACATTTCCGAATTTATTTCCAATTCCGTGACTTTATGTCCGTTAGGCTCGTGTTCTGTTATCTCGCTGACGTTGATGGGTGTAGTGTGTGACCGAGTGTAATGGTCAATCATTACCGAATGGGCTCGCTCTGTAATCTGTCCCTGTCTTCATGGTACATGTAATCATTATAATCATTATAACGAATATCTGTTCTTAGAGTAGCAGCTCTGACAGATGCATGCAGTTAAGGTGGTGATTACCGGTTACAGCCCATGTGATTTTGTCCACAGGTGATAAACAAGTGAGAAACCACTGATATACTGTAATTAGAAGTAAGCCTTTATTTATCACATGTACATTACAGTACAGTGAAATTCTTTTCTTTGCATATCCCAGCTTGTTAGGAAGGTGGGGTCAGAGCACACGGTGAAGGTTAAGGGCCTTGCTCAAAGGCCCCACAGTGGCAGATAGATGGTGCTGGGGCTTCAACCACTGTGATACCTCTGGATTAAAAAATAATGTGACAGCATCCTGCATTATTTGAAGCCATTTTCAGGTGTAAATTATTATTATTATTATTTTTTAAGATCTTTTTTTCATTTAAATGGTAAATGGTCTGGACTTATATAGGGCCTTTTAACAAAGCGCTTTACACTGTTTCTCATTCACCCATTCTCTCTCTCACACACACACACACACACACACACACACACACACCGTGCAAGGTTGCAAGGCGCTAGCCTGCCATCGGGAGCAACTTGGGGTTCAGTGTCTTGCCTGAGGACACCCCGTGTCCTGTGGACAACCCGCTCTACCACCTGAACCACAGCCAACCCAGTTTAGTGCTATTGTACTACATGTAAGATATTTACATGTTTCCCAGAAGACAAAATAACAATTTACACCGATCATCCTGTTCAAAAGTTTACACCCCCCTGGCTCTTAATGTATCGTGTTGCCTTCTTGAGCATCAGTGAATGTTTGCACCTTCTGTAATAGACACAATACGAGACCCTCAGTCGTCCTCAGTGTGAAAAGATGGATCTCAACATCATATAGTCTGTTGGAAAGGAGTCAAATATGCAGAAGATGCTGGAAAAGCAAAGAAAGTGCAGGACCTGGAGGATTTTTCTGAAGAACAGTGGGCAGTTTAACTTCTCAGGACAAACAAGGGACTCATGAACAACTATCACAAAACATAAACACAGTCGTTGATCATCCAGGTAACGACACAGAGGATTAAGAATCAAGCGTGTGTCAACTTTTGAACTGGTTCATTTAGGTAAGTTCAGTTATTATTGTGTCTTGTGGACTAATATGTAAACATCCGTTATGTGAAATAGTTTATTCAGGGCAGCACTAAATAAAAAACTAAATGCAATTTTTATGGTCCTTCTTATAAGCTATATTATGTACCAGGAACCTCACTAAAGTTTTTGCACCTAATTAAAACAACAGATTACTGCATGGTAAAGGAAAGACTGAGATATCCAGCCTATACTTCATTCATTCATTCATTCATTCATTTTCAGTACCCACTCTTCCATCTTAGTCAGGGTTGTGGTTGATTTGGAGTCTGTTCTGGGAGTACTGGGGGTGAGGTCAGGTGAGAATACACACTGGATAAGATGCCAAATCATTGCAGGTCACCACACGCATTCACACCTAGCGACAGCAGATCCACTTACACCCCTTGGCAAAAATGATGGAATCACCACACTTAGAGGATGATGTTCACCCGGCTTTTTTTTACTTCGTAGAAAATAAACAAATCACAGATATGACACAAAACATTGTTTGTTTAATAGCTGAACATTTTAGCTTTGTGAAACAAACCTCAAACAAGTTAAATGAGATCCTCTTAATTAATGGCATATTTTTTTCCAAATCATGTAGAGGAAAAAATTATGGAATCAACAACCCAAAAAAAAAATCACAATTAATACTTCGTTGCTCCTCCTCGGGCTTTATGACTTTGAGGATTGAGATCCGGACTGTTTGTTGGCCAGGTCGGTGAGTTGATCTGCCTTTCCTGAAGAAAAGCTTTAACACTCTTTGCTCTGTGGCAAGATGCATTATCATCCTGAAAAATGACTTCATCATCACCACCAAACCTATTTTCTATCGATGGAATGAGAAAAGTGTCCTAAATTTCAGTGTACACCTGTGCATTGACTGTTGAGGTCTCACCTGGTCCTTTACCTGACATGCAAACCCAGATCATAAATGAGTGGGGAAATTCGATTGCTTTCTTCAGTCAGTCATCTTTAAAACGGCACCAGACAAAAGTTCCAGCATCATCTCCTTGGCCAATGCAGATTCGTGATTCATCACCGAATATCACTTTCATCCAATCATCCAAACTCCATGATTAGCCCAGTGTAACCTTGTTTCCTTCTGTTTAGGTGTTAGTGCTGGTTTTCGTTTGGCTTTTCTATACGTAAATCCCATTTCATTCAGCCGATTTCTTACAGTTCTGTCACAAACATTGACTCCTGTTTCCGCCCGTTTGTGCATTTTCTTTTTCAAGGCGTACTGCTTTGAGTTTTCTCTCCTGACGTTTGCCGTCCTCCTTGGTCGACCCGTATGTTTTCCTTTTACAACCTTCCCATTTTGTTTATACTTCCACCAAATTTTAGACACAGCTGACTGGGAACAACCGACATCTTTTGCCACACTCCATGTTGGATTTCCTTCTTGAAGGAGTTTTATAATCCTTTCCATTGTTTCAATTTAAGACTCTCTCTTGTTGGGGCCATGTTTCCTTTCAAAAAGTCCACGGTTAAGGTCTGTAAGTACTCTCTTTTAACCACGGACTAATTTGCATTTTTAGACTTGTGCTGGTATTTGTTTTAGAAATGCAAATTACAAGGTGATTCCATAATTTTTTCCTCTACTCGATCTAGAAAAAAATATGCCATTAATTAAAATTTTCATTTAACTTGGTTGAGGTATGTTTCACCAAGCCAGAATGTTCAGCTGTTAAATAAAAATTGTTTTGTGTCATATCTGTGATTTTGTTTATATGCTACGAAGTAAAAAAAGCCGGCTGAACATCCTCGAAGTGTGGTGATTCCTTCATTTCTGCCAGGAGTTGTACTGGCATGTTTTTGCTAAGTGGGAGGAAACCGGAGTAGACTCACACGGACACGGGGAGAACATTGAGTTCAGGGTGGTACCTGAGACATTGTGCATCTAATTTACTATTGTGGCACAATCAGAATTTTTTTTTTTGTAAAGTTCAAACTACGGTGATCTCCAGTGGCTCCGCCTCTTACATTCCTTTCTGTGATCTTAGTAGATTATCTGGTACATCAGTAGTACACTGCATCTCTACATCTCAAAGAACTTCTAGTGTGCAATTTGGGATGCAGCTATAGATTTAATAAGTTATGCAGGAGGAACAAGTGAGGAATCTGCCTTGTGATTGGTGGGGATGAATCTTAAGCACACTTTATGCATTATTAGCCCCGCCCACTTTATATCTAAAAGAGGGTAACATTCGGACAAAACTTGTTCAGGCATTAAGTTAGCAATGACTCCGTCTTTATACTGCTTTATTATTAACCAGTGTTAACTTATTTAGAAATCGGTCACTGATTCAGGTTCATGCAATGTTAATCAGTTCCCACTGTGTGATTTGTGCAGGGCTAGGGTCCTGTGGGACTGAAACTCTCCCATTCAGGAAGTTGAATGTTGATTAAATGAACAGCAAACATAAATCAGCCTCCCTTGGTGTCCTTGGTGCTTTGGTGTTGTCCTCTGGCTCCTCCTGTTGGTCGACTGTGTGTACTGCAGATGTATTTCTACATCAGGTTTCTCAGGACTGACACATGATGGTACTGAATGCTTTGCCGAACTGGATCAGCCATGTGTTGAATTCACTTTGGATTTGTGGTTCAGAAGTGTTTTTTCCCCACTAGACACTGGATCTGCTTGCACTGTTAAAGCATTTTACATTTTACAGCATTGTGGCAGTTGCCCATATCCAGAGCGACTAACATTTATTTCAGTTATACATCTGAGCAGCTGAGGGTTAAGGGCCTTGCTCAAGGGCCCAACAGTGGCAGCTTGGTGGTGCTGACCTTCCGATCAGTAGCCCAACGTCTTAACCACTGAGCTACCACTGGGGGGTAGGGGTACGGGTTCAAATAACTTCTAACAAACTTATTTAGAGATCCAGTTTGTAATGTGTTACTACACCGAGGGTGGCGGGGGTGGGGGGCTTGGTGGGGGAACCAAAACCAAAGTAAATCAAACGATGGAACAGAGTAAAGATGAATAAGAAATTAAAATGTGAAAACGTAAGATAGCAGGGCAAATATAAAGAGGGAAGTAAAAAGAAAGAAGGATAGAAGTAAAGAAACATAGAGAAAAAAAATAAAACGGTCTGTACAGGATTTCGCTGAGTTTTGTTTTGTGATTGTTGCGGCCAAAAAAAGCTCGATTTTGCTGCGGCTTTTAAAAAAATTTGGCGATACAACTTGCAGAGTTTTTTGTTCTTTCTTTTGTTGCAGAAAACTACTTGAATTGGCGAAATCGCAATTGCACTAAATAGTTTTGCACACTCTTTCGCAGTGATGTTTGTTGGTAAATGAGACCTTTTAGCTGTTAAAAGAAAGTAATCATTGATGTGTGATGAAACAGCGTTACTGTTACCACCCACTCCAAAGTGGATTCTTTTTCTATAACAGGACATAAGTGTTTTATTCCTCTTATACCACAGCCATTTGCCGACGATTACAATGTTTATTAAATAAACAGAGAATGACGCGTCATCCTTTTGTCCGTTCATAGTTACATGTCATATGGTGGAACGACGCATTAATGTAAACCTGTTATAGAAAATTAATCAACACCTTCTGACCAATCAGAATCCAGAATTCAACAGCACTGTAAACTGTGGTGTAAATAATTATTGTTATTAGTAGTAGTACACCTTTAATGTTAGCGTAGAATAACTGCGATTTATAAAACTTTCATCAATGTCTCTTGATAGTTTTTTTTTTTCAGGCTGTTTTTCTGTCCCAGAAAATAGCTCCACCCCCCCAGACGAGACCCAGCAGCTCTCCTTGGCCCATTTCACTCCTTAAAAGGCTATTTGAAGGGGATGGGGTCAGGAATAGGAGACTTTTTTAATGTCTTCTTTGCAATTTGCCTCAAAGTGAGCAGAAGGTGCTAAAACAACAAAGTGCTCCTTTAACTGCGTCGAATGACATGAGGTCTTTTTTGTTTTGTTCCTGTATTAAACAATGACAAAATTCCAAATAAACAATTAGTTTGCCATTATTTTGTACCTAATATACTGAATGCATAGTGTTAGCTGAATCTCAGTGCATGCCTTACTGATTCCTTTTTTCCTTCCTCTCTTTAAAACGCTCTCTCTGTGTACTCAGTGTTGTTTGTGTTCGATGCCGTGCTCTGATCTCGTTTTCATTACAGCTTCAGTCATGATTATCTGCACTTAATCGATGAGTCTATTTGTGCGGTGGACTGAACCATTAGGGCCAGAAAAGGGGGTGGGAGGTGGCGGGGAAGCCCCAAGGGGCCTCTGGTGTCTCGATCTGTTTATTTATGTGGCTAATTAGCCAGAAAGCTCATATTGGAAAGCAAAACAAACATCCCATTTCCAGGCTTTTTAAAGGTTCTGTGATGTCGGGTCAACTTCCCCCTTCCCCCACCCTGCACGTTTATAAGGTAGTGGTGAGACACGTGGGATTTAGCCTGCGTTTTAAAGATTTAGAGCGTAACCTTTAGCATGCTTAAGGTCTACCTCTACAGGGTCCTTACTTCATTCGAAGGCAATTTAAATCAGTGAGTTGTTAAAAAAAATGAAATGTACACACAGTGTCTGCTTTTACCCCACTGTAGTGGAACAGCTGAGACTGATTTGGTGTCAGAAATTTTGGTTAATGAGGCTAATGAGGCTAACCTACGCTTTCAGACATGCGGTTTGCACGTGCTAAACTAAAAGCTGCGCTGTTCGCTTCACTTTCTTACTTCACCACGTTGTTCCAAAACAAACAAAAAAACAAATAAATAAACAAGGACTACATTTTGAGAAATATGAACAAAATGTTCCTGTGCTACAGGAACTACAAAACAAACCTGCAGTACTGCTGAGTCCTGCTGAGAAATACACAAGTGAGAGAGAACTGAAAAAGTGATGAAAGAAAGAAAAAGAAAGGAAGAAAGTGAGGGAGAATGGAGAGAGAGAGAGAGAGAGAGAGAGAGAGAGAGAGAGAGAGAGAGAGAGAGAGAGAGAGAGAGAGCAATGAAGAAAGAACAGAAGTAAAGAAAGAGAGTAAACTTGGGAAAGAAAGGAAAGAGAGAGAAGGAATATATAAATAAAGGATGAAAGATGGAGAGGAAGAACAAATGAAGACAACAAAGAAAAAGAGGGGAACAAGTGAAGAAAAAGAACAAAAGAGAGCAGTAATAAAAGAAGAAAAATATATGGACAAATAAACAGAGAGAAAGGAAGGAAGGAAGATGGGACGAATCAATTTAGAAAACAAAGAAGCAAAGAAAGAAGGAAAGAGGCAGAATGAATAAAAGAAAGGGGAAAAAATAAAAAGAGAGGAAGAACAAATGAAGAAAACGAAGAAAAAAACAAAGAAAAAGAGGAGGAACAAATGAAGAAAAAGAACAAAAGAGAAAAGCAACAAACGAAAAAGAGATGGAGGACAAAAACAGAGGGCAAGAAAGAAAGAAAGATGGGAAGAATAAACAAAGAAAGAAACAAAGAAAGATGGAAAGGAAAAGGAGGAAAGAAATTAAAATAGAAAAATAAGAAAATTAAAAAGGAAAAAGAACTAGTAAGAAGAAGAAGATAAAGTAGCACTGTTCTCACTAATAAACAGGAGGCATTAGATCAGTTTTTTTCTGAGTTTTGTGTGTGTGTGTGTGTGTGTGTGTGTGTGTGTGTGTGTGTGTGTGTGTGTGTGTGTGTGTGTGTGTGTGTGTGTGAGAGAGAGAGAGAGAGAGAGAGAGAGAGAGAGAGAGAGAGACAAAGAAAGTTAAAAAAAAACAAAAAAACAAACAAACAACAACAACCATAAAACAAAAGAGTTTGTATTCCTTCTACACACAATTTTTTGTTAGTTGTGTGTGTGGAAGTGAGCCACATGGCCACATGGGGGCAGTGTGGAGCTGTACTAGTCCTGCAGCAGCTCACGATGTTGATGATGAGGAAGTCACACTGATACACAGCCATGATGTGGATTAAACACACTTTATCATAAACACAGGCACGGCCTCCATACTGACTGCAAGAAATCAGAAAACAAAACTCTTCTGACCGTATACCATCAGTACTACAACACAGAACAATGTGTACCAGTACTAGTGTTGAATTGTGGGACATGTGTGTGTGTGTGTGTGTGTGTGTGTGTGTTCTCACCCCTCCCTCTCCTGTCCTGTCCATGGTAGTCCCAGTGAGGGACGACTCTTAATCCGTGACCCACCGTTCACCCCACACTTCACTTACACACACACACACACACACACACACACACACACACACACACAATTTGCTGTAAAGTGCACTAACCACTCTCTTACACACACACACACACACACACACACACACAGAAATAAAGAAATAAAGGCTCTTATGCATGCCGTAGCTGTAACTGAAACAGTGTACCAGGCAGATTCACCGTCTCAGGGGAGGATCATGAAAATGTAATGACAGATACTGCTGTGCTTAAGAAGGAAAAAATTAAATAAATAAATAAATCCGCACTGATATCACTTCATCCACTCGCTGAGCTTCCTAAATGAACGTCCTGGTGTACTGTCTTTTATCAGCTAATTGGCTCTCTCAGACAAAAGCCAGCGATGGCCGCCTCAAACCCATTAGCTCCAGTGCTGTAGTGAGGTGCAGCTCCATTCTGCCCCCTTTTATTTAACAGGAGGATTTGATTACAGAGCACAGAGGAGCACATGGCCTGGGGTCTGCGTTTCCCCCCAGCCAGTGCAGCATGAACGCTCATCTCGCGCTCGCCCCATGCTCACCTCATGCTCAGCACATCACATGCTGGTCTCACACTTGCCTCACGTTTGTTTTGCACTTGCCTCATGCTCACCTCACACTCACCTCACACTCGGCACATGCTGGTCTCATGCTCATCTCATGCTTGCCTCACACTAGCCTCATGCTGGTATCATACTTGTCTAACGCTGATCTCAGGCTTTTCACACGCTCACGTCCCACTGGTCTCACACTGCCACGCTCAAGTCACGCTCGCCTCACACTCACATCACGCTGGTCTCACATTGCCATGCTCCCCTCACGCTGGTCTCACGCTGACCTCACGCTAGTCTCACACTGCCATGCTCGCCTCATGCTCACCTCACACTCACATCATGCTGGTCTCATGCTCACCTCACACTGGTCTCACGCTCACCTCATGCTGGTCTCGCACTGCCATGCTCACCTCACGCTGGTCTCATGCTGACCTCACGCTGGTCTCACACTGCCATGCTCGCCTCACGCTGGTCTCACACTGCCATGCTTGCCTCATGCTCACCTCACACTCACATCATGCTGGTCTCACACTGCCATGCTCACCTCATGCTGGTCTCACACTGCCATGCTCGCCTCATGCTCACCTCACACTCACATCACGCTGGTCTCACACTGCCATGCTCAAGTCACACTCGCCTCATGCTCACCTCATGCTGGTCTCGCACTGCCATGCTCACCTCACGCTGGTCTCATGCTCACCTCACGCTGGTCTCATGCTCACCTCACGCTGGTCTCATGCTCACCTCACGCTGGTCTCATGCTCACCTCACGCTGGTCTCATGCTCACCTCACGCTGGTATCGCACTGCCATGCTCGCCTCACGCTGGTCTTACACTGACACGCTCGCCTCATGCTGGTCTCACGCTGGTCTCACACTGACACGCTCGCCTCATGCTGGTCTCACGCTGGTCTCACACTGACACGCTTCTTCATGGTACAATCTTCACATAGACTGTTTGTAGAATTCAGCAGAGAGTTTATTACACAATCTCATGTTTTGGGGAGGTGGGAGGAAACCAGAGAACCTGGAGGAAACCCACAGGGACATGGGGAGAACACGTCAGTAACCCGAGCTCAGGATGGAACCAGGGACCCTGGAGCTGTGAAGCAGGAAAAACAAAAATCAAATCACTTTAAAGTTCATCTCTAAAACAAAATTGTGTATGTGGATACTGATGATACACTCGGGTCCAGATTTACTAGAGTGACTCATTTACGTGTGCAGTTAGTGGGCGTGTTGTGGGTGAGTTACACAAGAACTGAGTAACTAACATCATGTGTAAAATCGGTGGAGGAACCAATATTTAACCCTTTATTTAATGAACACACTGATGGAGAGCGAGTTTAAGGCTGTTTTTAAGGAAGATGTAAGATGTGCATTAACTCCAAATCACTTCAGAGCATTACTGTAATTTATCATAACATTTCTCTCTGTTTGACATTCTCAGTGCAGCGTCTCCAAACTTCCAATGAAAAAATGAAGGGTTTTTTTTTTTTAAATGTATTTTTCCAAGAGCGAGTCAAATGAAAACCTTTAAAGTGTGACATTAAATTAGAGTTATATTTTTTAGTGGAATCTGTATACTTGTTTAGCGCTGAAACATTCGCATAGAACGAAATGGAGATTATACATCATGCTAGACCCGAACCTTTGTCAAGAATATATATATATATATATAATTACTACACGTCTGCATAATTATGCATCAGAAACAATTTTAATTAAAGGCAGTGATGAAAAATGGTTCAAAATACAATATGGATGCAAAGGAAGTGTGTGTGTGTGTGTGTGTGTGTGTGTGTGTGTGTGTGTGTGTGTGTAAGAGTAAAAACGAAAACATTTTCACTGGCACTTTTGCATGCTGTGTGGCGAATATCTAAAAAGTCATAATTTCAAGAAACATCCTTATTATTCTGTGATCTTGAGAGTTTTATCAATTTTGAATAAACACAGTGGTTCAATTTTGTTTGTAAATGGTGGAAACAAACTTGCACAGATTTAATACCTGCCCCTCAGTTGTACTAATGTACACATACAGTCTCTAATCTTAATCTATTTGCACTGACTCTGTCTTTTTTTTTAATTAACTAATTATTTATTTATTTATTTTACACATTTTGGTAGAAATGCACCAGATTACATAATCATTAATGCACGCACACACACACACACACACACACACACACACACACACACCCAGATGTGTTATTTGCTCAGGTGAAACTCTTGTTACTTAGTCAGCTTGCATCTGTTTTCGAGTTGGCACGTGTTTTTACACGTGCAAAAATAAATCAAGGCTTTTATGGAGGTTTTATTAGGAACACTTGCTTGTTAATGCAAATATATGATCAGCCAATCACGTGGCAGCAACAGAAAAGCATCAGAAAAGTGATGTATGCACCCATGAAATGATTGGTTGGCTATTCATTCCTGGAGGTTTCACACACACACACACACACACACACACACACACACACACAAGGCAGTGTTTAGAGTTCAGAGAATGGTGTGAAGGGAAAAAAATCAGCTCTGTGGGGAAAAAAGTGACTTGTTAATGTGTAAAGGTCAGAGGAGAACAGCCAGACTGCTGCAAGCTGACAGGAAGGTGAGAGGAAACCAAATAAAACCGCCGTTCCAACAGCAGTGTGCAGAGGAGCGTCTCTGAACACGACGGCATGCCGAGCCGTGACGTGGATGAGCTTCAGCAGGAGGAGGCCAAACCTACAGGGGGCACTGACTCACTAAAACTGTACAGACCGGAAAAAACGATGGGTGCGCTGAAAAACTGCAGATGGACGGGTCAGAATTTTGGCAGAGCAACGTGAAACTGTGGATACTTCCTGATTTGTGTCAACAGTCCACGGTGCTGGTGGTGTAATGGTGTGGGGGGATGTTTTGTTTCTTTTTGGAACAGAGCCAAGACTGTAATGCTGAATTGAGTGTTGCTTAAATGCCACAGTAATCACATTAAAGTGGTTACAGAAGGTGAATGAATTGATTAAATCCCTCGGCCTTGCTTGAGCATTGTTCATGACCCTCACAGCTGTAGACTACACATCATCTAAAACAGTGTTTCTCAACTGGTGGGTCGGGATCCAAAAGTGGGTCTTGGGCCCTTTAAGATTGCTGGGAAGGGGGAAAAAAAAAACTTAAATGCTAATGTTAAAACACAACAAAATTAAAACCTGTGGAAAAATATGACTAAAGCAAATTATCGTTTCAGAGAAGGAAAATAAATAAATAAATAAATACAATAGGAATGCTTCCTGGTAGCAGTTGTTATAGCCAATGAAAAATTCAATCCAATCAAATTCTGTCAAGTTTGCCGCTAATTCATCTGTAAACAATTGGCGCTAACATTGGTAGACTGAGTGAAATTCCCTCTTCCTATACAAGAATGGAAAAAAATAAGTATACAGGGTAAATGGAAAATAAGATATGGATTCCATAAAACATGACTTTACGTGCACAGAACATAAGCATGGTTCGTGTAGACCACAGTGTGTTTCTTCTGGTGAATTATTGGCTGAGGAAGGCATGAAACCATTGAAATTCAAAAGGTATTTAGAGACAAAACACTCAAGCGTGTTCAGTGTTTCAAAAGAAAGCAACGGGATAAGGACACATGTCAAAAAATGATCAAAAACTTGTGCACTGTTCAGGAGCAAACACTTCGTGCGTCGTACAGACTCACTTGTCGCATTACGAAATGCAAAAAGAGTTTTACCTGCTGCAGTCGACATGACCAGGGAGATCCTCGCAGCCCAAATCTGCTACAAATCAATTTAAAAAAATAATAATCTCATCCCGATCTCCAATGACACCATATGGAGGAGAATGCAAGATATATCTGAGGACATAAAGCAGCAGACAGCAGTGGCTATTATCAGACTGTACAGGATTTCACAGAGTTTTTTTGTGATTTATTGTGGCCAAAATTGCTTGATTTTTTGCTACTTTTTTCTAAATTTGCAATACGTTTGTGTTTTATTTGTCTCACAGACTTTTGCAGTTATGTTTGTTTGGTAAATAAGACCTTTAAGCTGTACTCATGTTCGACTCACGTGAATCGAAGATGGCTTTGGCTGAATATGCATTTTGAGGACGTCACATGACGCATCTCGGCCCAAATCTGCGGAAAATCTGTGGTAATTTGGAAAAATCGCAAGCTCCTCCGAATATTGCGGGGTTTGCTTGTTTTTGCGTTAATTTCTGCGATCGCAAAATCCTAGTGGGACTGTATTATGAACTCCAACTAGACTAATCAAATGATTATTATTCAACTTTATTAAGTCTATGCTTAATAATGGATAATAATTAGTCGTATTAACAACATTTTAATATACAGTTCTTCGTTTACTTCCGTATGATAAACAGCTTTATTGGAGTGTTGGCTTGATGTCCAACATAAACTTTGACTCCTGAAACAAAACCAGTTGAGAATCACTGAACTAAGGAAGTACAAAAACAATAAAAGGTAGTGTGGAGAATTACTAAATAGCTTTGTCAGAGATTTTGGAGGACGCTGAAGCTCCGGCTATCTCAGATCAGACGATTTTAGATCTTTAAGATCATACACCAGGTGACCTGAAGTTGAAGCGGGGATGGGGATATTTTTACCCTGTTTGATTTTTTTAAATAGATATGCAAAAAGCACATTTTACTATAACATGGTGAAAAAGTGTTTATGTTTCAGGGCGCCCCCTTGTGGTGTGAAAAGAATCAAAACTGCAGTTTAAGTCTTAGGTTTTGATTTTGTCTGTTTTCATTAGTGATTAGACCACTCTAGCACTTGTGCAAAAAGCTTTTGTCCCTAATCTTGGGTGAGAATATCTTCCCAATTATTAAAATGTAAAGTGTTTATGAACGTACAAGAATACTCGAACACATCTTGCAGCTTGTCACATGGTCATTTACATCGTCATTAGGTTTAAAACAGCTGCCGTATCTGAGCATTGTGATTCAAAGGAGTACTCCTGAAGTCCAAACACAGCCGGTGAGACTTTCTGGCAGACGGATGTGTGGTCCTGCTTTCCGTCAGTCACCATGGCTTGTTCATCCCGTAAACGTCACACGTGTCATTAAATCTGTCAGCTGGAGAGAAAAGACAAACACACGCCACTCTGATGTCACTCAGGAAAAGAAGCGCAGCTGTGATGACCTGCTGATTCTGTTTCAAAACACAAGAGTAGTTTGGAGGCTTGTCAGGAATCACAATTAGACACTGCTGGTGTGTACTTACTGTACTGACTGCTAAGTTAGCTGGATTGGACTGTTGATTGGACCTGATCCTAGATTTGAAGTTGTTATTGGACTTGTTACAAACTACGAACCTGCTCAGGAGTCGACTTTTTCACAGTAAATTACATTTTAAAGATTAAATCATGCATTTAGAAGCATCTTAATTAAGGAATAAAACTCTTGGGGGTGTGCTGTTTTAGAAACGTAATCAGTGACCTAAGTGGATTATTCGCAGCACATCCCACAGTGTTTTATTCCTCTTATTCCACAGCAATTTGCAAACACGAACAGTATTTTTATTTTTTAAAGGATGTCATTCTTTCGAAAAACTGAACACACTTTATAGCTTGAGTGTTTTGTCTCTAAATACCTTTTGAATTTCGATGGTTTCATGATTTCCTCAGGCAATAACTCGCCCCAAGAAACACACTGTGGTCTACACAGAGCCATGCTTACCTTCTGTGCACATAAAGCCATATTTTATGGAATCCAGTCTATCAATAGCCATATTTTTATGTGAATTTTGGGATATCGCATAAATATAAATATAATATATAAATAGACGTGAAACAGGCATACCTTCAGGTTTCTTTGTCTTCGAGACCGCTTTGTGTCTTGGTAAGTGGTCAATTATTCCGGATGATGATCCGCACGATTTTTGTTTGGAGTGCCTCGGGGAAGAGCATGCTATTGCTGCTCTTCAGAATGCTGAGTGCGAGCACTGCGAGAGAGCGCCGCCTCTGAGCGCTCCTCGCGCGACGACAAGGCGTTTGGGGAGCTACTCGAGGTAGTGACTAAGGCGGTGGCCAGGATTAAATTAGACTGGTCACAGGAGCAAGAGAACCCCAGACACTCCAAATTAGACGACAGATTTCTGTCGGGTGGCCAAGGCGAGAGATCCCAATATCGATCTCTCCCCTTTTTTTCCCAGACCTCCATAGGAGTTATCTCGCTCATGGAGTAAGCCTTACTCCCCACATATCTTTGATGTCAATCTTTTGACTAATGTGGGCGCATGGGTATGTGACGATGCCTCAGGTTGGGGAGACGCTCGCGGGCTATCTCTCCCCTGGGAGTGCGTCGTCACTTAAGAAGCCTATTTTCCCCACCAAGCCTTGCAGGGTAACATTGTCGTTGATGGGGAAGGCATTTCAAGCAGTGGGTCAGGCTGGTGCTGCCCTGCACACCATGGCGACTCTGCAGGCATACCAGGCTGACCTGCTGAAGGACCTGAGCATGGGCAGGAGTATTAGTGAGAAGGCATTTTTCAGAACTTGGCCATTCTGTGGCACTCCTGTTGCATGCTCGCTCTTCACGCTCCAGTCTGGAGGTCGATTCCTGACCTCAACAAAAAAAAAAGTCACTCTTCAAAAATTTGATGAGTTTCTCCCCTGCTGTGCTCAGGCGCCAGGGCTGTTGGCCACCCAGCCCCGACCCAGTCCGGGCTCCCTGCGGCAAGAGTCACAGAAGCAGAGTGTGGCAAGGGGTGTGCCCCCTCGCAGGGATTGGGGAGCGGCCAATCTCAGCAGCCAGCAAGAGGCCGGATCTGAGGACGATTATTTCATCCAGAAACAAGTATTGAGGGTCAAGTGCCTGGGATCATGGGGGTGTGCCCCCCTGGGTAGGGGCACAAGATGTTCCAACAGAAAGTAGAGGCTCCTGCCTGGCACCCTCAGGGAGCCGCTGTACAATCTCCACCACCACTCGTGTTTCGGGGGACAGTGGCCTCCAGCGAAATGTTAGATGTTCGGTTGCCTTCTGCCATGTTTCAGGACACCAGACATCTAACATCCCCCCATCAAAGCGAAGTGTCAAAACTAGTGCCCCTTTCAGAGAAGCTGGCAGCATAGAAGCTACTGCCAAATATCTCTCCATGGGCAGAAAGGACTGTAGAGAAGGCCTACAGGATTCAGTTTGCATATTGGCCTCTGCATTTCAATGGCGTGGTCTCCACTTCCGTCAAACCAGAGCGAGTGCATTTGTTGACACAGGAAGTGCAAGCTCTGCTGGACAAAGGGGCCATAGAACGTGTTCCCCTGCCAGACAGAGAGTCAGGCTATTATAGCCGGTATTTTCTGGTTCCCAAGAAAGATGGGGGTTGCATCCAATTTTAGATCTTTGCAGGTTGAACCGCTACCTCAGAACATACAAGTTCAGGATGTTGACGATCAAGACGATTGTGTCGCAGATCTAATCAGGGGACTGGTTCGTGACAATCGATCTCAAGGACGCATATTTTTCATGTAGAAATCTTGCCACAACACGGGAAGTTCTTGAGGTTCTCTTTTGGGGGCGAAGCTTACCAGTATCGGGTTCTTCCATTCGGCCTAGCTTTGTCACCCTGCACGTACATGAAATGCATGGATGCAGCACTGGCTCCTCTGCGACTCCAGGGCATCCGCATTTTACATTACATAAACGACTGGCTGATTCTGGCTCAGTTGCAAGAGCTGGCGCTTCGACATCGGGATGTCATCCTAGCTCATCTCGAATCTCTGGGGTTGAGACTCAACACCGAGAAAAGCGCTCTCTCTCCTGCTTGGAGGACAACGTATTTGGGTTGTATGGGATTCGATCACGATGCAGGCACAGCTGTCTCATGCACGTGTCGAATCCATTCTAAATGCCCTAAAGAACATCAAACTAGGCCAGAGAATTACTCTTCATTACTTTCAGAAGGTTCTAGGTCTCATGGCAGCTGCATCCACGGTGATACCCTTTGGCCTCCTGCACATGAGATCGTTTCAGTTGTGGCTCAGAGCCAGGGGATTTCATCCAAGGGCCAATCCCCAGAGGCAATAAGGGTCACACGCCAGGGGCTTCATACCATTTCTATGTGGTTCAGACCCCGGTTTCTGACTTTGGGTCCCACTCTAGGTCCATGTTGTCATCGCAAGATGCTAACGACAGACACTTCCCTCACGGTTTGGGGTGCGGCCTTGGATGGCCATCCAGCCCAAGGGATCTGGAGAGGTCATCTTCTCGACTGGCACATCAATTGCCTCTAAATGATGGCTCAATTTTGGGCCCTGAAATACTTCCTCCAGCAGTTAAGAGGCTACCATGTCCTAGTGCGGGTGGACAACACGGTGGTAGTCTCTTACATAAATCACCTGTGCGGACTGCTTCCGCGCAGCCTGAACAGGCTAGCGCAGCAGATACTGCTGTGGGCACAGGACAAGTTCCTGTTCCTCAGGGTGATTTACATCCCGGGCATGTGAATGTGGGAGCAGACTTGCTGTCCAGGCAAGCTGGGACACACGGGGAATGGAGACTCCACCCCAAAGTAGTCAGTCAAATCTGGGAAAGATTTTACAAAGCAGAGGTGGACCTCTTTGCTTCACAGGAGATGGCACAATGTCCCCTCTACTTCTCTCTGACTCCTCCAGCTCCCCTGGGTCTGGACGCAATGGCTCATACATGGCCCAGACGGAGTCTTTACGCATTTCGATCTGCTTCCGGGTGTCCTGGCCAAGGTCTGTCAACTGGGGTTTCGCCACTTGCTGATAGCGCCCCGTTGGCCGACCAGAGTATGGTTCTCGGATCTAATATCTGTTCTCGATGGCTCACCGTGGGCAATTCCAGTCAGGAAAGATCTCCTATCTCAGGCACAGGGGACAATATTTCATCCCCGGCCCGAGCTCAGGAACCTTCATGTCTGGCCCCTGAGGGGGACCAGCTAAGGCATGCTGGGTTCCCCGCTGATGTAGTAGAGACCATTCTAAGTGCCAGGGCCCCCTCCACTAGAAGAAGTTATGCCTTCAAATGGCACATTTTTGAAAATTGGTGTATGGCGCACCACGTAGACCCAGTTCACTGCCAAGTGGTTTCAGTGCTGGAGTTCCTGCAAGGGAAATTATCCTCAGGCACATGTCCTGGTACTCTCAGAGTCTATGTGGCCACTATTTTGGCTTGCCATGCTCCGATTGATGGGGTTTCTGTGGGAAAGCACCCTCTAGTCGCTCACTTCGTTCATGGAGCCAAGCGGTTGAGACCATCCAGGAGAGCTACAGTTCCTTTGTGAGATTTAGCTATAGTGCTCGAGGGTCTGGTCGGCACCCCTTTCGAACCACTAGAGTCAGCACCTGTCAGGTCGCTGACCCTAAAGATGGTTTTTCTAATGGCTATTACTTCTCTGAAGAGAATTGGGGTTTTGCAGGCTCTCTCAGTCGCGCGGTCCTGCCTGGACTTTGCCCCTGGGCTGGTCAAAGCTATCTTGCATCCTCACCCTAATGACCTCCCAAAAGTTCCATTCTCGACCATGCATCCGGTCGTTCTTGAAGTCTTTCACGACTATGGAGCAGGAAAGACTTCACTTACTGTTTCCAGTATGTGCTCTTCAGATTTACGTCCACCACACCAGCCAGTGGAGTAAGTCGGAGCAGCTCTTCATATGCTATGGAGGCTGCAATTGGGGGGCAGCTGCCACTAAGCAAACGGTGTCTCATTGGGTGAGGGATGCCATTGCCCTAGCCTACGAGGCGTGTAGTCAAGCTTTGCCGCTAGGAGTTAGGGCTCATTCAACCAGGGGGGTTGCATCTTCTATGGCTTTGGCAAAAGGTGTCCCCCTCCAGCAAGTGTGTGCCTGCGGGAGACGCTCAAATGTCCCTCCTTGATAGAGTAGGAGCAGTTACATGATAGTGAGCAGATACATTATACTGAGAAATTCAGCACACCGACACTGAAAAGCTTTGCTCATTACTTTGACTTGGACACCAGTCAAGAGCCCAAGCCTGAACAGCCAATGAGGAAGAGGAAAAAGGCCGATGAAAGAGGACGAGGTAAAAACTGCTTTATTTTGGTCCGGGTCCCGGTGGATCTGGAGTCAATCCTGGGAATTCTGAGTGCAAGGCGGTGACGCACCCTGGATGGGAAGCCAGTCCACTGCAGGGCACCATGCACACACATTCACACCTAGTGGGTATTTAGGAAGAAGTTTTTGGACAGTGGAGGAAACCACAGAGGTGTGAATTAGTGTGTAAATGTATGTGTGTGTTGCCCTGCAATGGACTGCCATGCTTTCGAAGTGAATTATACCTCTTTGTGCCCAGCATTTCCAGGATAGGCTTCAGATCCACCGAGACCCCAATGAGGGTAAAGTGCTTACTAAAGATGAATGAAGGAATATCACTCATATTACACCATCGATAATACCTCTGATATAATGCATTTCTCAGACCTAATCATTTTATTTTTGCGCTACTGATAAATATTCGATTTTATTCCACCCATCTAATATCATGACCAGTCGTCACTAGGCTTCTTGGTCCAGTTGGGAAAAATTAATATTTTGTCCCAGGCATTGGACATTTACAGTGTACCTACAGTGTATCCCAGGCACTTGATTGACTGAGTGCACATTAGTAATTGAGATATTTCTCACATGCAAATTTCCATGATATTCTGAGAACACATTTCAAGTGAATAACACTCCTATTTGAATTTCATTGTGTATCAGTGGACATAGATGGAAAGTGGGGTCAAGGAATACACAGATCATTTCCATGCTTTTGTAGCCCCCCTCCTTTAGAGCTTAAAGGAGAACCAGCCTACAGAGAATGCAGTATACTTGAATCAAAGTGGCATATTGTACGTATTATCTCATGGACTGGGAGAGGTACAGAGGGGTGCTCCTGGGTCACATGGAACACCCTTTGATCTATAGTAAACAGATGTAGAAGAATAATGAATTATAATCAGGGGCGATTCCAGGATTTTAAAAATGCGGTGGCTCAGGAGGGACCGAGAACCAGTCGGGGGGGGGGAGGGGGGCATGGGAAATAAATATCTATCAGAAATAAATACAGTGCCCTCCACTAATATTGGCACCCTTGGTAAATATAAGCAAAGAATGCTGTGAAAAATTGTCTTTATTGTGTAACCTTTTTTCTGTTAAAAAAAAATCATAAAAATATTCTACTCTCATGGATATCAAACAATTGCAAACACAACACAGGTTTATCCAAAAAACAAAAAATCTTTCTTAAATATCGGTGTGCAACAATTATTGGCACCCCATGAATTCATATGAAAAAAGTATATTTTAAGTATATTCCCATTGATATTTTACTTTTTTTTAGTACGCCTAAGTGACTAGGAACAGAAAATTGTTCAACCATGACTTCCTGTTTCACAGGGGTATAACTATGAGGTAACACATAGGCCCAGCTCCATTAGTCATTCATAATAATGGATAAGGCCAAGGAATATAGCTGTGATGTTCTGCAAAAGGTTGTTGAGCTTCACAAAATGGGAAGTGGCTATAGGGAAATAGCACAAGCATTGAAAATGCCCATTTCCACCATCAGGGCAATAATTAAGAAGTTCCAGTCAACTGGAAATGTTATGAATCAACCTGGAATTGGACGTGTGTCTATATTGTCTCAATGCACTGTGACGAGGATGGTTCGAGTGGCCAAAAAATCTCCAAGGATCGCAGCTGGAGAATTGCAGAAGTTAGTTGCGTCTTGGGGTCAGAAAGTCTCCAAAACTACAATCCGAAGTCACCTACATCACCACAAGTTGTTTGGAAGGGTTTCAAGAAAAAGCCTCTACTCTCATCCAAAAACAAACTCAAGCATCTTCAGTTTGCCAGACACTACTGGAACATCAAATGGGATCGGGTTCTATGGTCAGATGAAACCAAAATAGAGCTTTTTGGCATTTTGGTTTTGGCACACACAAAGAGGTAGCAATATGGAAAAGTATCTCATGCCCACGGTTAAATATGGTGGTGGCTCTTTAATCTTTTGGGGCTGTTTTTTCTGCCAGAGGACCTGGACATTTTGTTAGGATACATGGCATCATGGACTCTATCAAATATCAACAGATATAAAACCTGACTGGTTAAAGCTCTATCCATGGTCCTGCCATGGCCATCCCAGTCCCCTGACTTGAAACCCATAGAAAACCTGTGAGGTGAACTGACCTCAAAATGGACCTCAAAATTTGAAGGATCTGGAGATATTCTGTATGGAGGAATGGTCTCAGATCCCTTGCCATGCATTCTCCAACCTCATCAGGCATTATAGGAGAAGACTCAGAGCTGTTATCTTGGCAAAGGGAGGTAGCACAAAGTATTGACTAAAGTATTGCACACATATTTAACAAAGATTTTTTTTTTGGATAAACCTGTTTTATTTGCAATTTGATATCCATGAGAGCAGAGTATTTTTGTGAATTTTTTGAACAAAGGATGAAAAAGGTTAAACAATAAAGACAAATTTTCACAGCCTTCTTTGCTCATATGTTGCAGGCTCTTGTTGCAGTGCCCTGTGCCCTAATACAGGCGGTATTACATGAAAAGTGGCACTGCACTAGAGCCTGAAAATCATTTTGTATTGAATAACTGTTTTACCATGGTTAATATGTTTATCTAGGAAATGGTGTCTTGTGAACTGGTTGTGAATGTGAAAAGGAAGAAATGCTCAGGTTCTGATTTTCACCTGTTTATGCAGATAGATGGCTGCTGGTGTAACCCTCACTGGCCCTCTCAGGCCAGCTCTGACCTGTGCTGGCAGGTCCATGGCTGCTAGTTTGTTTCCACCTGCCTTGGGGGAAGTTTGGCTCTGACCTGCACTGGACTGCACTGCATCTGTCTGCCTCTGACATGGTTTCTTCTTAAAGAAACCTTGGATATCCTGCTGCTGTGACTGTCCCCTTTTCATTAAAAAAAAATTCCCACTAAATTCTGCCTAAAAAATAAATAAAAACCATTAAGTCACTAACTTAGCCATTAATAATTCAAAGCTACATTTGTTACCTATGGTCTGGTCTGATTAAAGGCAGAATCAATCGATTGTGAAGCCATTTTTGGATATGCAAATAGAGTGTATACCCTGTATGACTCCACCACACCCCAAAATAATGCTAGTTTGTTCCATACAAACAGGCATTCACCATTCTACAGCTTAAAATTCCCAATGCCACTGGATGAGATCACTAAGTTAACATTCTCAAACCTCACATTTCAGTGTTTATCACTTTATTGTAGCCTATTTGGGAAAAGTGATTGTGCCTTTAATCTTTAAAACAACAGGAAGAACCGATAAAGTAATATTTGTCTATTTTGTCTATTTATGTGGTGGTGCACCGCTGCTGAATAACACAGGGAAGTCATAGCTATTCAGTAGTCTGCCGAAGTTACTACGTAGCTGAGCTACGTGATATTATAATGGGATTCTTTGGAGCGTTTGAAGCCGTTATACTAGCAAGGGTCGTCTTTCCTATGGCAATGTATCGAAGCTTCAGTAGCTTTCCGCTGTCAGTAGGCTACATCACTCACTACTGTTGCTGTTATCTGGAGTTCACCTATGCATATTATTGCAGCACAGAATGGCAACACCCCGGTGCACATATTTCAAAATATATAATTGGGTGTGTATATACCATGAACAGAGACGTGGTCTGTGGTCGAGTCGTGTCTCTGCTCCTGTTTGAAAAAACGTGGTACTATGATTCCACATCACAAATCAAGCAGCGATTGACAGCGCTCTGATCCAGTGGTGTTGAGCATAGTCAAGCTATACAAATAAAATCTGAATGAGTTGCATTGTTCAGTTCCTCTTTCCTTACTTATTAACACTTCCTGGTCAAGGACTTATACAACCCCAACTGGAATTGTATTTGAACACATAAGTTATGTCTCCACAAATTCTTGCCACTAATATTTTCGACTATGCTTTTTTGATCATGTTAAACCTTTGCACATGGATCCTCACGCCTCTCCCGAATCTGGTTATCTACTATGTGTTACTACAGCATGAAAGTCACTTCACGAATGGCAATTGTGTGCACTTATCAATACATCTAAAGATCAGGTATTAAATTTGCATTAACCCGTTTCTACTATTTGAAACCAAAAACATTACTTCATTCAAGTTTTTTTTTTTTTTTTTTAAGTTTTTTTTTGTAATTAAGACTTAATACTACTGTGGTAAAGTTGCCTTTATATTAGTTATTCACCACAAAACACCCCCCCCCCCTTACTATTACTATTACTTTGTCAACGATATAAAAATTAAAGTATAAACTATAAATATGATAAAAATAAATCATAAACTAAACTAAATTTTGTTTCATTTTATTTAAACATGTTAAGTTCCCCCCAAATTTTTTTCCAATTCCAGTCATTTCCACTGGTAACTGGATCGGATTGAAATTCAGTCTTTTTTTTCTCTCTCCCTCAGATATCTGATCCAACATTTGTTACTGGTAAAGGCCCGATACCAGTCCTGGGTATTGGATAAGTGCCATGTCTAACAACTCACGCACACAGGGGTGTGACTTGTATGCATGTAATTGGACATTCTGAAGACTAGTACAGGATGAGCCATCAAAAAAATTTGTAATCAAGGTGCTCCTGAGTTGTGCAACAGAAAAGCCTTCACCCCATCATCTGGAGATTGTGAACACGTGTTTGCTCCACCCTCCACTTTGGGCTGCTGTTATGTGATAGGGGAGAGTTAGCTAATAGGTGGGAATGTGCAAGGCCAGACTGGGGTTTAAATTAGGTTTAATTTACCATAAAATTACCGCCAAAAACGATTTTTACTAGTATGTTTTTCTATATATACTGTTGTATTGGTGTCTATGACCCTGCAAAAAGTATTGTGTATTGTTTTTGCCTCACCTAACAGGTACTATCATTTGGTTGTTGGGTTTTATTTGGTTTGAGGTGGTCAGGTTCAGACAGGATTTTGTCAGGCTACATTTCAGATTCAAAACCTATTGGTGATGTAATGTTCTCAGGATTTGTTGGCGCCTTCTCACATTCCTACCCGTATTTAAAAAACATTCAATGGTGCTGTGCTCCGAGTTCTGTTTATCTAAAAGCACAATGCTTGGCTGACACTTCTCAACATGCAAACACTTGAGCTGGTCCCTGTCCAAGGTGAGTGGGTGTGATGGCACCCTGAGTGGGCACTGGAATTGTGGGTGTTTGCGTTGGCTCAGACCTCGGCTGCCTGGCTCCTTTGGAAGATTTTTCTCAGGATGAGTCTCCGGTGCCTCATTTCCATATGCATATGTGGTTCAAGAGAGCGCAGCATGAAACAGAGCCGCTTGCTCCGTTCCCTCGCCTGTGCGGGTGCGCTGGAGAGGTTAAACGCACTATCGCTGACAGATCCGGTGACCCGCTCGCCCCACTCGTGAATAAATCAGCAGGAGGAATTAGCACTTCAGGAGCATGTTTTCATCTCCCGACGTCGAACAGAGCCGCTTTTGTTGTGGAGTAAACCTCTTGGCTCTGATTGCGAGGAAAAGGCAAGCTCTTAGTTAATCAGAATGCAGAATGATGCCTCAAGCGTCAAATTGTCAGGCTTCAGCTCGTCCTGGAAAAGCAACAGGAGATGATGTACACACGCTGTATCTCCATAGCGCTAATTAAAATACACTGAATTGGTGAGGGATACAAAATCATTCGCTAAATAGCACTTACTCTTGTCAGTCATTTTGCTGCAGCACACACGCGCACATCCGTCCATGATGCTTCACTTCCCCAAAATGTGTAGTACATGCGAATTTTTCTCGTTATGCTTTTGGTTTTACCTCTCTCTTACTTCCCCATTGTCATAGTTTCTTTTGAATTTTTAACTATTTTTTTTTTTATTTCTAATCAGTGTCAGCATTCAGTGGACAGGAAGTGCAAATATAGTGTAAGGAGAAGACAGCAACATGTCAAGTAGGCATCAAATGTCCAATTTGGGCAAAATAAATAAATTCAAGATGTTCTGTTTAAATAGAGGAACAGGAGAGATTTGCGGTTGTTAAGGAGCTTAAACCCAGTGTGAAGCTTGCTCTACTTCTACTGGACAGATTATTAGAACTCTTGCTCTGAGGTTATTTCTTGTGGAGTCTTAAACATCATGCTCACGCAGTCTGTAGCATTATATGTTATAGCTGGCAGCATCTGCATTTCAGTTGTGAGTGACCAGCAAGCCGTACAGTAGCGTATAGCACCTGAAAAAAATAATACAGACTGATAGTAATAGTACAGCTGAGGTCATAATTTTACATACACCTTGTGGAATCTGAAAAAAGGTTTCAATTTAAAATTAAAAAATAATCAAATAAAAAAGAGGTGGAATCTATTAAAAAAGTTGACGTACGCTTGATTCTTAATACTGTGTGTCGTTACCTGGATGATCAATGACTGTTTTTATATTTTGTGATAGTTGTTCACGAGTCCCTTGTTTGTACTGAGAAGTTAAACTGCCCACTGTTCTTCAGAAAAATCCTCCAGGTCCTGCACATTCTTTGCTTTTCCAGCAACTTCAGCATATTTGACTCCTTTCCAACAGACTATATGATGTTCAGATCCATCTTTTCACACTGAGGACAACTGAGGGACTCGTCCACAGCTATTACAAAAGGTGCACACGTTCACTGATGCTCAAGAAGGCAACCTGATACATTAAGAGCCGGGGTGGTGGGGGGGGGTCTAAACTTTTGAACAGGATGATCGGTGTAAATTATTATTTTGTCTTCTGGAAAACATGTAAACATCTTATGTAGCTTCTGAAGGGCAGTACTAAATGAAAAAAATGAGATCTTTAAACACTGACAAATTACACCATTTATACCAGTCATCCTGTTCAAAAGTTTACACCCCTCTTGCCTCTTAATGTAGTGTGTCTCTTAGTGTTGGGTCCGAGTCCACCTTTGTCGAGTTCGAGTCGAGACCAAGTCCTTAACCGATCGAGTCCGAGTCCAAAAGGGGCCAGAGTCAGACTCAAGTCAGAAAGTCGAGTCCAGAAAGCAATTAAATTGTAAAAAGGTTTGAAATTGCAATTGTAAACTCAACACTGAGCTGTTAAATTAATATTTTAACCTTCACAAACCAATGGCAACATAAATGTAACAAAAAAAATACCACTATTACATCTTGCCATTGCCATTTAATATTTTTATTTCATGTCATCAGCACCTCAACTAGATTCCTATAAAAAAAAAAGGGATATAAAGGTATATGTAGAACTTTCATTATAAGCGTATGAAAATACAAACGAACCTGTTGTGTTATTGTATCACACTATATTGTTTCCTCCAGTTCGAGCTGATATTTCAATGATTTGATGCGTCTCCCCCAGTTATATAGGCTGAGAGAGAGAGTACAGAGTAGATTTACATTCAGCAGCAGGTCATAACAACAAGCTTCATGCTTTATTACTGATTTTAATCTGTCTATGAATGACAACAAACTCATTTCTGAACACAGCTCTGTTCTTCTAACTTTTTTTTTTCCATTTTAATTCCTAAAATGAAGAAAAAAAAATCCCTATCAGCAGGGTTTTATGATATTTACTACATTAAGAAGTGCATTTCACATTTTTACGTGAAATTCAAGACTGGAATCACCGAATGCTAATGTTTAGGGCTGGGCGATACGACTACAATCTTATTTCACGATAACGATATGTTTTCTCAGGTAGGTCTATCAGTGGTATTCGAGTAAGAAATACTACGGAAATTGAATAAAGCAATTAAATGTAAAATAAAATAGACTTCACTGTATGACTTATATAGTGATTCTTATTAAATTTACTGAAGTTATTCAGTCAAATGAGTGAGTGAGTGGTTTTCTCTTTATCTTTTGTTCTGTGATTAACATTAATGACACAGACAGCAGCAGGTTTATTAGACTGCTGTTACGTTAAGACCTAATGCACAGATCCAGTATACTGTACTGACACACCTCCGATTTTTTCCCAACTGTTTACATTCACTTAAGACATAACCGACTGTGTTTACGTGAATACTCGGCCAGACCTGCATTTTGACATGATGTGTGTGTATTTATTTGACCGTCCAAGGGTAATAAGCTGCTAAAGACAACTCAATTCGGTGCTCGTACGATGAGGCGGCGTTCTGTGTGCGCGCTTCAAGTGTGTGGTCAGGAAGGGATTCATTAATTTCTCATTATCTTCATTTTATGTTGTTATTTGTTTATTTTTATCTTTCTTTTCATGTTACATATGACCAGGGGCATTAGCTGAACTGTTAATCATCCGGGGCTGAGCCCAGACTCTTCTCCATAAAAAAAAAAAACAACAACAACAACAAAAAAAACCTTTTTAAAACGTACTTCTAAATAGATTGTTTGCATGCATTATTTTCTTGCTTGTAAGTGCTAATTGAAAATTGGACAAGAAGTTGGATCTATCATAAAACTTGCCTCGGGTGTCATCACTGTTTGCAGGACTACCAGACCGATCAAATATAAAACCTTTTGGCTATCTAACACAAGACTAGGCTAGTTTGGTGTCGCTAGCCAAGGGGAAGCACAGCTAATCTATCACTGTAGCTTAGTTTAGCTGCTACAGAGCCATGCAGAGTGCATTATCTGTCCTTATGCTCTGCTCATATCATATTCACCAACTCATATAGACATTTACACACCTTGTTTTTTTGTTCAGCATGAGAGGATGTTACTGTTTCAGTTTCAACCCCTTTACTGGTTTAAAAACTAAAATAAAATCGGCGTATATCCATTTTTCCTCACACTGACTGTGAGCTATAGCGTTTGGCAGAATCGAAACTGTCAGACAATAAGACACAAGTATTTCCATGTGTTTTCCTGTAAACCCTGTCTGATTGGTCTCGCCTCCGTTCACCGAAGATATAAAATTACAGACCTGTCTTCTTTTACTGACCCTCAGTTGCGTAGTGATTAAAAATAAAAACACAATATTACAGTGACAAACCGCTCCAAGTGGAAAATTATTCGGGGATAAAGAAAAAATCTTCGGGGCCCCTAATGCCCAGGCTACAGGTTACACCCCTGCACATCATGCGGAAAATTTCAGAGTCCGTGTCAAGTTCGAGTACAAATTTACCAGAGTGCGTGACAAGTCCGAGTTCGTTCATAATTGGACTCGAGTCCGGGTCCGGGATTGAGAACCCCGACTCTAGTGTCTGTAATGTAAAATTCAGGGCAGTACTAAATAAAAAACAAAATGCAATCTTTATGATCCCTCTTATTTTTTAAAATTACTATCATTTTGCAGATTCTGCAAGGGGTACGTAAATTTATGACCTCAACTGTACCTACTGGTGTTACCCAAAGCACTGCCTCTAACCATCTAACTAGTTAACAAAAAAAACAAACAAACAACGTAGCATTGAGTTCGATGATCATTAAATGAGTCCTCTAGCATCAACACTGAACATTAAATAAATGGTTTCAGAGCACTTCAAGACATGATCCTCATTAGGGGAAATTATGGTCCAATAGTTTAGCAAATTTATGTTTTTACTGCAATTAATGTCATTCATAGATCAATATAGACAGTTATGGAAGCGTGCGTTTGTTTAACGTCAAAATTATGCCAAAAGTATGTGTATCCCTGACCATCACACCCATATGTGCTTGTTGAATACCCCATTCCAGATTTATTCCTTCCTTTGCTGTTATAATAACCGCCACTCTTCTGGGAAGGCTTTCCACTAGATTTTGGAGCGTGGCTCTGGGGATTTGTGTTCATTCAACTACAAGAGCATTAGTGAGGTTGGGTGAGGAGGCTCCAGTTCCAGCTCATCCCAAAGGTGTTCAGTGGCGTTGAGGTCAGGGCTCTTTGCAGGATGCTCGAGTTCTTCTACTCCAACCTGATCTTCATGGAGCTCGCTTTGTGCACAGGGACATTGTCCTGCTGGAACAGGTCTGGGCCTCTTAGTTCCAGTGAAGGTAAATTGTAAATCTACAGCATACAAAGACATTTTATACAAATTGTGTGCTTCAAACTTTGTGGCAACAGTTTGGGGAAGAAGGTGTCCACAAACTTTTGACCAAGTAGTGTATGTGCTAGTTTTTCTTTTTAAATAATTATTTTCGTATTTAAATAGATCTGATTAAATTAACGCTTGATATGTAATCCTCATTTCATAGAAACAAAAGGCTGGGAGATGTTAATAAAGCCTGAATAAATAACACTGTGTTCGGTGTGTGTTAGTGTTGATATGAAATTATATAACAACCTCAAAAAAAGGTTTGATCGCCAGCCATCTTCCTAATTAGAGCTTCGTAGTTTAGAAATGGGTCTTGTACTTAAATGCACACTTAAATTAATCAATTAAAGGACTAATGAGCTGGTAAAGATCCATATCTGCGTATTCTGATTGATATTTATCTGACATGTTGATGCTAAACCACTTTACTTATGTTAGTATGAGGTGTCTGTGTGCGTACTTGATTATTAATGTTATTTGCTAATTTTATTATTATCGCTTATACTACTCTACTCTGCTTATTGATGAAACCGATCGATCTTGATCATAGAAACCTGAGCATTTTTCAGGTTGTTAAAATGTTGCGTTGAAATTTACACGCACCCCGAACCAGGTGTGAGGTTTTGATCACACGGATACACAAAGGATAAAACTGACGGTGAAATTACGTACGCTTGTTTTTTTACGATCAGATTTTGCCGTACGCAACTTTACTAGATAAGCATCATTTGCACTTTAGGAGGTAAAAAGAAACACTTTCCTGGTGCCCCAGGTGGCTCTAATGGGCTGATTATACCACGTAAAGCGCTAAACAGCTGTTACCAGCAGCGCAGTATGGAAATGAACTTCCCAATAATGACAGCACAAATACAAGCTACTACCAGTGCTAATGAAAGGGCTGGGCTGCATTGAAATTTACAAAGCAATCCTGCTGAAACACCCCCACAATCACCGGAAAATAAGTGATGACCTTCATGCCCATTATTCTGTGAATACAAAAATGACACGTCTCTGTTCATGATGCTTAACAGTTGTGTAATGCACATCAATTAACAGTTTATTGTTCGGATAATTTGACTCTGTGTGAATGCAAACACGGAGTTTAGATTCACTGCACTCAAAGATAACCAGCCCGGTTTTAGTCAAATATCTTTTTTTTATTAATATGTGCTGATACAGGGTCAAACTGACCCACGATGTCGCAAACGCTTTACAGAACCCCGTCCCCCTTTTGGCCCAGAGCACTGTCAAAGCATCGTGGGAAAGCAAACAGCATGAACACATGAATTCATTGACAAAAAAAAAAAAGGGAAATCGATCAAATCAGGGATCAACATTCATCCTTTCTTGTTACAAGGGAGCATTGTTAACCAGTCCGTTTCGAAACATTTAAAATAAAATAAAATGTAAGACAAAGGAAACTCAATAAGAATTAAACGATTCTCCAGCTGGTGATGGCGTCCTGCCTTCCGTCCCATCTCATGCGTCATTGCTCGGTCCATGCCATGCTGCAAACACTGCTTACGCAAGGAACGACTCGCGTCTTTTTTGAAGCTCAGTACGTTCTAGGTGTGGAGAGGGCAACACCGGTCCCACAGGAGCACAGAATTGCACAGTTTACTATTTTTGTTCTTTCTGTCAGACATACCTGACTCAGCTCTTTAGCTAATTACCGAGCCCTTGAGTGAGTTTGGTCAGGTTTATCAGGGGCAGATGATACACTTCATCACTCACTAGCTTCGCAGATTAGATAAAAACACAACAGAACTCCAAACTGCGTGGTAGGAATGTGCCAATATTAATTTCTGATACTTTATCATGGTATTATCTTTTTTAAAAATGCATGTTCACATATACATGTTTAACAGAAAACCTTGGAACCCCGGATTTGGGTATCGTCACGCGTCATCACGTCGCTTGTGGTGTCAGTCTTTTAATTAACACTGGTGCCGCTCGCCTGGCCCCTGCCACGTCATGCATGTCGAGTGCTGTGACTCGCTCGCACTCTAAACTGAAAGTGAATTTTGATGAAACATAATCCCATAAGCAGAGTGGTGTAGGGTCCTTTCTGAACATCCTCTTACACAGTTAAAAGCAGCACCAGGAAGAACCAATAATGGCTTCTTCAGCTTGTCTTGTTGGGAATGTCTCATTAAACGAAAAAATGTCTGCCAAAGACTGATGTTCTCTCATTTGACATTGCAAGTTTGTATACAAATTTGTTCTCCAGGAGATTGTAAACGTATCTTCAAGGCTTTAACAGTGGTTTTTAACCATCGAATTATGAAAATTTAGGACCCTTAAGGGTTCTTTGGTTGTCTCCTTGAGGGAACCTTTAAAGATTTTATGTAGATAAAGTGTTTCCCTATCGGAAATCTTTAGGAAGCTAAGAACCCTTAATTATCCTTAAAGAATGCTACCAAGTACCAAGACACTTTAGCTAAATGGTAAAAGCGTGACATGTTCTAGGTACTGAGAAGAAAATAATGATCATTAATCTGGAGTTTGTGCCACACACTTACACAGATAATACATACACTCGTAGAAAAAGGGGTTCTTCAAAGGTTCTTGAAGGGCTCACTGGGTAGTTAAGGGCTTTAAGCTTTCAACTTGGAACCACTTCTGAACGGAAAAAACTTTGACGGACAATGGAAAAACCCTCCAGGGTTCTAAATTTAAGAATGTATAGTTACGTTAATCACATCACAAATAATTACGAATTAACCTTCCAGAAAAGATCTTTCAGAGTGGTGCACAAGAGGAACTGTTTCATTTTGTGAAGCACCAACAAAAAAATGGTGAGTAAACTGAAGCACCATGCACTTAAATGTCATTTAGGAAACCCCATAGTTGCACTGCATCAGGGTTGCCATGGTTGTGATTTAATGCCAAATTGGGCCAGTTTTCTAACTAGGTTGCAGGTGGGAAAAATAAGCCTGTAGGTGTTTTTCTACAGCCACCAAGGTCTTGTTTTAAAGCAAATAATCAGAATTAAATCCAGTCAATTTCCGCAAATATAGGCTATGGCAAACAAAGGAAAAGTGTAAGCGCAGACAGAGTATCTACTATGTACAGAACCATTTCTGTTGTACAATATATATTGCAAAGCCTAGTAGAGGGAAAGGGGAATTATGGCTGTACCAGGTGGCAATTACATAAAGGTGTATTGCATAATACAGCAAATCAGAAATGCGTGCTCACCACTGTGACCTTGCTTCCCATGCAAAAACAGAAAAAGAAAACAAGACATGTCTCCCTTTTCCAAAACATTTTAAGTATTTTTTGTGTGGTTTTTGAGGAGTAGACGGACTAGAAATTTTGCTTAGGCCCTGCCTGCTATTGCTCTCAAGAACCTTTATTTTTAGCATTGTACTGCAGGCACCTGTCCACTCACCAGCGATTGTACGTTATCTTCTCAAACACACACAAGAGCAAAGCACCAGTTTACACCAACATGGATGAATGTTTGACATGTATTTCTTCACCTCTTCACTGTACTAGAAAATGATCAGTGACTGATGTGACCTTTGGGGTGTGTATAGTTCAATCTCAGACCTCAGACTCTGTCAGTGATCTGGGTCCTGTCTTATGGATCATTTAACCACTTTACTGCTTCACTGGATCTCAAGTTGAGCCCAAAGAACACTTAGAGTGACAGAAAAATAGCAGAGAATAACTTGATCCATGCGGTACCCCTTCGTGATATACTGTTGGTATGCCGAATAAGGAAAAAACCAGGGATACTACTTGATTACTGTGTCCATTAGTTTGAAAGCAACGTCCTCATCCTTTATTTCTGCTGTTCATGCTGTGTGTGGCAGTATGGCGGTTACATAAGTGACAGGACACTCTGCTCTCCAGATCTACCTGCGGTGGCTGCGGTGATCTAAGGACTCGATCCTGCAGTGGCAAAGTGATTAAAAATCAGAAGGTGGCTCATAACCTCTGGCTCCTCTCAGTGGAGAGATGGAGGCTTCAAAACAAAGTATTTCTCCCTGTAAGTGTTAGTCCTGATGCTCGTATGAGCAACTTGTATTGCCAGTCCCCCCCCCCCCCCCCCCCGCATGGCTGGTCCGCCAATGGGACTGGGATAAGGCCAGGCAACAGGGAGGAGACATAGCCAGAGGCTGGGGCAACAAGCAGAGAAGCAGGGAAGACTGTTGGGATGGGAAGCCAGGACTTCTAACCTCATTCACGGATAGAGATCAGGATTAACCGTCATGTTCTGTTCACTGTTTGCACTGGATGTCTCATTGATCCTGGTTACCTGTTTAGAGATTTTATAGAAATACCATTGTTCCACCAGTGGATAAGGTTGTGAGTGCCAGAGATCCACAGTAACCTCCACCCTGACACCTAGACTAGGCACAGATGTAGACTAAAGGATTAAAGTGCTGCCGCATCACTCTCTTTAGGTAAAGATGAAGCAAGGGCTAGATTCTTTTAAATCATATTTATGATTTAAAAAATATATTTATAATTAAACCAAGTACATAAAGTCCATGTTAAATATTGCTCTACTACTAATAATAGCTACTGGTTTAAAATAGTTTTTTCATCTGAACAGAACATCAGGGTTAAAGTGCCCTAGGATGGTGACACGCTGTCTGATGGGAAACTAGACCAATCGATGGCACCTATATTGAGGGAATGATGGGACAAAGAGATGGAAAGTAGACGGCAGGAGTGGAAAGTTCAAATCCAGCCCACATCCAGCAGCCATTACTGCTCAATACTCCATTATGGCATGAAGCCAAGAGCGGGAGAGTAGCATCGAAACAAGAGGCTTTGTGTTGTGTCCTTTTAATGCATGAAGAAAGGAAGATCCCGGCACTCTCACGCCCTCCAAGGGACCACAAACGGGCAGGGAGTGTAAAGAGAAAGAACGACTAGATCTCTGGGTGGGTTGATATGGCTAGATTACAGTTCTCATCATTAATATGATAATCAGGGGTTGTGTTGAGGATTTCAGAGGTGGTAGCAATCCCACGAGAAGGCTTTAAGTCCTGTGGCGCTTTATACTGTATAATCACAATCATTAACCCACATACTCTGATATTCCATCAGTGGGATGTAAACAAAACCTCTGACTAATCGAAACGCCACTCCTCCGTAAGTGCCACAGTAATGAAGCTGCAGGAAAACACTGCAGTGAAAGAAAAACCAAACAGAGAGAGAGAGAGAGAGAGAGAGAGAGAGAGAGAGAGAGAGAGAGAGAGAGAGAGAGAGAGAGAGAGAGAGAGAGAATGTGAATGACAGAAGCAGAGACGTGGCATACAGGGGAGAATAAGAGCAGAGAGAAAGAAGGGTAGAAGGGAGACAGGGCACAGAGAGAGGCGCACCGTGACGCACGTCGACTGTCTCGAGGGACGAGTCGAGCGGTAAACAGTCTGTCCTCTGGGCTGGAAGAGCAGCGAGAGCGAGTGTTTGCAGCGGCACCGAGCTACAGCAGGTGCAAAGAGAGTCATGACTCAGGAGAATGGCTCTTCAGAGGACATCGTTCAGCACCGGCCTCTTTCCTCTCAGTTTTACCATAAGGATACATTCAAATGGTCAAACTCGCTGACCAGTCAAAAAAACAAACAAATAAAATAAAAACGAATGCGCACTGGTGCTACTCATCACACATTTCTGCAAGGAAAGCAAAGGAAGCAAAATGTGCATTTTGCGGGAAAAGGCTGATTACACTCTCTTAAGCCTTGAAGGAATACTCCAGCGTTTTTTCAACTTAATCGCTATCCACTGCGGCTGTAGTGTACATGTGATTACCACAGTTAAGAATTTCCCCCTGCACTCAGAAAAGCTTTAAAACTAAGTTTAAAAAGTCTAGGGGCAGGTGTTGAATTCGGCAAATGTTTTGACCATACTGTATAATACAAACTAAGCTAACAAGAAAGGTGTGAGGATAAGACGGATATCAGAGAAAGTCTTAATAATGTAAATGTCTGCACTTATATAGCGCCTTTTAGCCTTAGCGGTTCTACAAAGTGCTTTACACTGTTTCTCATTCACCCATTCACACACACACACACACCACTCATGCAAGGCGCTAGCCTGCCATCGGGAGCAACTTGGGGTTCAGTGTCTTGCTAAAGGACACTTGTGGAGGCATGTGGGCCGGGGATCGAACCACCAACCCTGCAATTAGTGGACAACATGCTCTATCACCTGAGCCACAGCCACTCCAATAAATAATATAATAAAGTTGTTAATAAAGTAATTAATAAAGCTGTTCTGATGAAGATTTATCCAACACCGGAGCAGTAAGAAGTAGTTCTGTTTACTTTATAGCGGTCTTCATACACCATCTGAGCCACACTTCACCGGTAACATGAAAAAAAATAGCCCCATCTCTGAAAAGACCAAGTGATCTATAGCGCAAGCTATTAAATGCATATTTTATATAAACGTTTATTGACGGAATTAAACAACTGCCCCCAAGTCACTCATGTCACTTGTATTTTGTCTCTTGTGAGTGTGCACTGTGCATTGTTTATTTATTTATTTTTTATTCCGATGATAAACTGTAGTAGCCAAAATGCATAGACTACAGCCCACTATACGATTTATACACCCCTCACTTTTCTCTAACATGTATTTAAGTTTGGATTTACTTGTTACGTGCTCGGTTTCGTACTAGCTTCTTTGCGAGATTAGATTAGCAAAGCGGTTACCTGTACTAGCTACATATGCTCACCAGCGGCACCACCAATCTCTGCTACTCCCTTCCAAGCTGTATTTATCTTCGTGCTGTCTCTATACACATTTTAATTCTAGCCATTTTTGTGCATCAAACAGTAAATTGGAATTAATTGCAGGTAGGTACTAAAGCTGTGGGGAACTGAGGAAGGAAAACACGAGCCATAGGCTTGGACCGAAGAACCGTTCGAGCTAGTCGCTTGAATTTATCGCTTTACTGCTTGGATTCAACACTTTACTGCATCATATCTACTTTGCATAGAGTTAAGAATATCCCTTGAACACGTACTGTAGCTTTGTCGATCGCTATTGGGAATGTAGGATTAGATTTCATTATGAATAGATTTGGAGTAAACAGGTTTTCTCTTCTTTCCTCACTTGTTCGTAGACATTAGGTTGAGACACACTCTGCCAGGGTCAGGGGCAAGCAGACCAACAACAACAAAAAACAAAACCACAGCGACCATCTAGCCATTAATACGGACCATGTTCCCACTGTATTGCACACACGTAACATCTCTTAAGAAGGCTCTGAAAAGTTTGGGAGAGAGAGAGAAAGAGAGAGAGAGAGAGAGAGAGAGAGAGAGAGAGAGAGAGAGAGAGAGACAGAAAGAGAGAGAGAGAGAGAGAGAGAGAGACAGAAAGAGAGAGAGAGAGAGGTGATGCTGTGACTGAGAGATGGTGTGTTGAGGATGCACCACCCGCTCCACGTCTGTTTGTGACTGTAAAGCAGATGTCACTCTCCCCTGGCACCTTAGACACAGAACACAACTGTAATATTGACACCGACTGTTCCCGAGACGGGCATAAAACATGTATGTACTCCACTCCTCTTTCTCTCTCCTTCTCTTTCTCTCTCGCTCTTTCTCTCGCCACATTCAGCTTGCACAACAGACAGCAGAGTTTAAAAAAACAACAACAACAATGTGAATGAATTAGGGCTGGACCATAAGACCAATTACACCACTGTACAGTTTTCAGAGAGTACAGTGAGTATAATCGGTACTTTTAGAACACTGACCAAGTAGCTGATTGGACATGAAAATCAGATATCCCCCCCCCCCCCCCCCCACCAATTGTCCAGTTCTTCATCTTCATGTAATCGTTCGTAAATAACTTACTGACAGAGTAATAAAGATACGGCCAAGATAAGAAACAAAAATAATCACGACACTGTTTAGTTTATACGTTTATAATATTGTGATACATACGGTATGTTGTGAAATTGTCTTCAAATAGCATGATTTTTTGAGATTTTGCCACATCTCCCATCCCTAGAGTGAATAAATAATTGATAAATAATGAAATAATGGAATATATCGTAAAATCATTCAAATTTGAGAATAGTTGCACAAAAGGAAAAAAAAAAGAATACAGGAACCACTGGAACTTGAGGTTCACTGTAAATTTCCATCAACTAAAGAGATAGAAGCGAAGTAACTGGTAAGCTTTTTACTAAAATTGTTCCTTCGTCCTGTTAGCCGGCTCTTTTGGGCTGTAAAGAAAAGTGGGAAAAAAAAGAAGCTAGCAGCTAGAAAAGTAGGGTTTTAAATTTTTTCGCCAATTGTAATGACAAGACAAAACGTGTGATGAAATTAAAATGATTTTTATTCCAACCAGTTGTTGACGTAAAATCTGAAAAAAAAAAAAAAAAAAATTCCTAAATTAACATTGTAATTAATGTAATCAACACATTTTGAGCAATGAAAAGTGCTGCTAGCCCCACCCCAAGTACCATTAGTACTGTTCCAGCTGTAACCTTTGCTAATACAGGACCACTGTCAATGAAAGAAAAAGCACAGTTCTGGTTTTCTGGTGCCAAATGTTCTGGTACTTGCAGCGGAAAAAGGTTTCCCCAAAAGAAGGACACATTTCCGAAGACACACGAGGACCTCTGCGTGAGGCTGCACATTAAAACACGGTGGTTCTAGCACACGGAGCACGTGTCTCGTTAGTCAGCAGCGCCTGCCGTCCTAATGGAATGCTAATGCCTGCTTTTTCAGGCGTGACGCTTGATGATCCCAGTTTCCATGGCGCTGAGCTCCAGAATAACAGTATTCCTGACACCTAGCGAAGGCTCCGAGGCGGGAGCTAATATAGCGTTCTGTTATAGATATACATTTTTTTTTTTTTACTCTGCTTCCTCTTTTAACACGGGCCTAACTAACCTGGCAAAAAATAGCTTCTTAAGTACAAGCACTTCAGCATTTCAGGCACCCGAATGTACGCACTCAAACCAAACATCCTCACACACACACACACACACACACGCAGACAAATCACAAATCCACGGTCGAACCAGATTTGGCTCCAAGGGCAGATTGTTGTGGTTTTAGAAACAGTGAAATACAGCTTCGCTCGTGACATGATTCGTGATTGAATTGCGTCCCATCTTTTGCGTCTCTGATATATATATATATATATATTTATTTTTTTGTCCTAGGTATCGGTAATCTAGTTATCTGATATCTATTACATCAGTCTAACAAGACACAACCAACACTACATTATGGCTGCTGTCGATAAAGCCACAGTCCCACCCCTCCCCCGCAACCCTTTCCCGAGGCACGAACCATGGAACCTGTCAAACGTTAACGATGGGTTATAATACATAAAAATTGTGCCAGGGCTAGTTTTTAGTTTCTAGTTTCCTTGTTTCTGCACAAACTTTCCCTCTCTTTCTTTCTTTCCCCCCCCCTCTCCCTCTCTCTCTCACATACACTGTCAACACAGTTTTCCCACAATTCAATGGGGCAGGGGTAAATGAGAGCCTGAGAGAGTGAACGAAACAGGGAGGGAGAGATGGACTGACCGTGTCATTTAGATCACAAACTCCCAAATGTCTTTATTTAAATTTTTGCGTCACTCTTTTTTTTTTTCTTTTCTTTTTTTTTTTTTTGTCTCAGTACAAGAAATCGGCTGCTCTCGTAGTAGTTCATACTTTTTTTTTTTTTTGTTGCTTTTGTTCAGCTGGTCTCTATTTACAGAATAGGATTGGCGCTAGGTTTTGTGTTATTGATTTTCAAGGTTTGTATGTACAGGCATTTTAGTAGGCTCGGAGAACACCCAGGAAAACCTTGAAGAAGAAAAAAAAAAAAGAAGTTCTCCAAGCCCCAGTAACACAGAGGAGGCACCCGATGTCCGTGATGTCCACGGGGCCGGTCTCGGAAACACACAAAAACTCCTTTTAAATAGAGCATCAGTTACAAGTCTTGTGGCCAGGTGCAGCCGTGTCAAGTCTCGCTGAGAGTCCTGTACATCAGAGTCCATCCGAAGAGAGAGAAAGAAAGAAAGAGAGCGAGAGGAGGGGAAGGGAATAAAGGCAACTCCACAGGGGCAGCTTCTTCCTGCTGCTGCCTTCATGAGTGCAGTTCTTCATGGTCCGACGTTCTGTAACAAGCACTTATGTTTGTGCACTTGTGTGTGTATGTGTGTGTGTGTGTGTGTGTGTATGTGTTCCAGTTTGTGTTCTGGCTCAAAAAATGTATTTTTGGCAACACTGAAGAGCTTTCAGAGCGAGACACTGAGAGTTCTTTGCACGCTGATGCGTAACGGTGAACCTCCTTCTCCAGGCGTATCAGCTCTCAATAAACAATGAAAGGGAAAAGAGATGGGAGTAAAATCAGAAAAAAAAAACACTTCGGAACTGATAAGCATTAAAAAAAAACAACAACAAAAAAAACAGAAGAGGTTTCGCCAATAAAATCCATGGGGAATGGTTGAAAATATCCTCAGTTGCTGAGGGAGCTTTGGACTTGGGAATCAACTGAGGGAGTGTGTGGACTAGGTTTGCTCCAGAGCTGCCTTATAGAACCTGCTGCCACTGAGACCGAACTGAGACTTCTCTCTGTTTACACTTCCAAACTAGCAAACCGAGAGAAAGGAACAGAAACGGAATGAGTGTGAGAGACTGGGGGGTTTACTCGCAGTCACAGGCTGGTGACCAGCTGCATCTGTCCGTCCCCCTCGGCGTGCGGGGTCTCGGGGGGATTGTGGGTGTGGGCGTGGGTTTGGGTGTCGGCTACAGGCCTCGTTGGGGGCGTCGGGTAGAAGGTGTGCATGGCGCTGCCCAGTGCAGGTCTGCCCGAGCTGTAGTAGAGCTCGTCGGGGCTGCTGTCTGGGTACGGTGAGTCACGCAGGTTGGTGATGCTGGTGTACAGCGAGTCCCGGGCGGGCGAGTCCGGACCTGTGCCAGCGCCCGTGGCGGCTGCACTGTGCCCGTGGCTCTCGTTCGAGTCGTTCATGTAGCTCTCGCTCTCCTCGGCATCACTCTGGTAGAGAACCGACTGGGCGCGCTGCAGGAGCAACGGCTCCTCCAGAGCCTTGTATAACAGCTCCACGTCTTGTGGCGTCCGATGCCGCTGGCCCTCATCCTCTGCTCCCGGTTCCGTAGCAGTCACCCGATCGACTCCGGCCCCTGCACTTGCCCCTGCCCCTGTCCCAACCCCCACTCCAGTCGTACGTCCTCGCACCAAGGTACCGCCAATTCTCTCCCCGCCACCTTGCCGCAGGTTGTTGTGCACCAGCTCGGAAATGATCATCTTCTCAAAGGCGGCCGCGTCAGAAAGGTTGCGCCGGATCCCTCCCAGCGTCTCCGCACCACGCGGGTTCAGCAAAGGAGGCGGACTCTCGTCGGACCCGCCCCCGAGGAAGTCGCAGCTGCCACCTTGTCCACCCGGGCCGGCAACTCCGGCACGCAGAGAGTAGCTGTTGTTGAAATTGCCGTTCAGTGGCAGCGTCTCCATCCCACCGTGGTCCCGATTCCTAGCCAGAGTGCTCTCTGTGTGCCGGAAGGGAGGGAGAAGAGGTAAAGTGAACACTTCATTACCTTTTTTAATCAAGACCGAGATTCACAGCACAAAAATCTGGGATTAAATCAATAAAGACACTTCCAGCGCAAGATTAATAGGCTTATGGAAGGAGACTGGCTATTAGCAGGGAGTGGAAATTGTGTACACAGAAACACGAAGCTTCACTGCACAGGTTAAGAGATTATCATTAAGGTAACAGTGGCCATTAAAATAAAGTGGGAAAAATAGAGAGAGAGAGAGAGCGAGAGAGAGAGAGAGAGAGAGAAAGGCTCTTACTTGGATCACGGAAGGTTCCTACAGGACGGAGAGGGAGAAAGAAAAAAACAGAGAGAGAGAAATAGATGAGAAAATGAACAGACCAACAACAATCCTTCATAAATTCTTCATTTCTGCAAATTCCTATATTACAGTTTTTGTCGGATAAATAATCAGTGTTTCTGCTATCAAGTTCTCACATTAACACTTTCCTGAAAATAAAATACACACTTAGAGACAATATCACAGACATGTAATGAATGATTTATTTATGTATATATGTGTGTGTGTGTGTATATATATATATATATATATATATATATATATATATATATATATATATATATATATATATATATAAAAACATTTAAAAAAATTACAAAAAGTCAATACTAGAGGCAGAAAAAAAAACTTCTGATCGATTTATAATGGAAATCTTTAGCCTCTATTGTGAAAGTCATGATTAACGAGTCATGATTAACAAATTTAAGTCCAATTTGTCTGTTTGAACAGATTTTCTTGCATGAACACATTGGTTGCTATAGTAACAATGCGGACGTGAATACGCTGAGTAGTGCAGAGGAGAAGAAAATTAGCTAGTTAAATACCAACATGGAGATTTTTGCCACGCACAGAAACTGCAACTGTTACTTACTTCTTTTATCACGAGTAGCAACGTTTATGGTTTAGTCGTGGTATTTACATTTTTGACCCCTTCCGATGGTTATACGGGAAACACCTGAAAACTACACTAAAACAGCGGTCAGACCAAATGCGAATAAGGTGGAAAACCCGATTCACTGAAGGGGAAAGGACGCGAGAAGTTTGTTTCTGCTTTCATTTTGCAACAATTTTATCTAGATGAAGTCTAGTGAATTTGTAAACTTTGGTCTTGTGAGCCGGTAGAAGCCAAGGAGGCTGTGGTCTGTTTGGTCAGTAACATGGACTACCATCCATCCACACCTTTGCGCATCTCGTCTCAACATATGCTATGAGGATTTTGTGATAAATTTATTTACATGTTTTAAAACTCTGCCTGATGGGATTTTCTTGTTGGCAATTTTGGCACCTCGGGGTTCTTGATACAAATTTCAGACAAGTGCACCAAATGACAAAAATCTGAAAAATTACATCCGCATAATTTTTAAAATAATAAAAAAAAAAATTACATTTGAAATGTTTTATTTTTGATATTCCGACTGCAGAAAAGAAAACCTAAAATTGTATATACAAAATGATGAAAGGATTTGAGCTGCGTGTCTGAGCAGAGGCTTTTTGTCAAACAGTAACGCACAGCAGCGGACATCATCCTGCAGCGCCATGCTAACTGACAGCACCGCCACGCTGTCATCACCCTGAAGGGGGCAGTGCTGAGGAGGGGATGTTTAGAGAGCAGCGAGATGTACAGTGACAGAGCCAGAGCGAGATCCATGATTCATACGACCTCATAAGGCCGTGGCGGTTATTATTTCAGCTTTCACGCCTTTCGCATGGCAGCACCTTCGTTTTCTGTGAACCTGTCGCCGTATACCGAACGCCAAGACACTCATGCTGGAGGGGTTTAAATTTTAATGCATGGTATGACTTTAATCAACGCTCGCCTGTGCTGAGAAAGAAAAAAGAGAGAAAAACAGCGGGAGAGAGAGAGAGAGAGAGAGAGAGAGAGAGTAATTAGACATTCTAATGAAGCCCTCCTCCTGTGTGAATATTCTAAAAATGTGCCGCGGGCTGCGGGGAGCTAAGCTAAGCCGAGTTGAGGCTGACGCATTACGCCGTGCAAGAGAGAACTTTGTAAAATATTCAGCAGAGACAGCGTCTTAAATTTCACCCCTCCGACAGAAAGACTGCATTTCCCCCTCTCTCTCTCTCTCTCTCTCGCTCTCTCTCTCTCACTGTCTATCTCTCAGTCACCGAGAGCAGGGTTATTCGAGTCGGACGCTGAGCTACTTGACGTGTTAAATCTCGAGGGAGCTTCTTCTCCCACTCAGCTGTCAATCACGCTGCCTCGCTCTGCTCGCCTCGGCCTCATCTCAGATCGATATATAAGTCTGTGGATCAAACGGGCGGGATTTTAAATCTGTCGGCTGGACGGTCGGATGCTGTCCATTTGCCTGAATCACACGGACAGCATGTGAACACACAAAATACACAGATACACACACACGGAAATGTTAGCATATGCAGCGGTGTAACAGATAGAACAGAGAGAGAGAGAGAAAGAGAGAGAGAGAGAGAGAGAGATAGAGAGAGAGATAGAGACTGACCAGTGGAGTTAAAGACCCCAGGTGATGGAGGTGTGAAGCTCTCAGTCAGCAGGGTGTTGTAGGGAGAAGAACCTGTCCGTGTCTGCAACACTGGGTTTGCCAACAGGTGATTCCCCATGGGGGCTAAACAGAGAGAGAGAGAGAGAGAGAGAGAGAGAGAGAGAGAGAGAGAGACAGAGTGAGTGAATACATGAATATAAAGACTCGGGCATTGATTTCCTAAAGGTTTGTGTGTGTCCCTCCATCCATTTTCTGTACCGCTTATCCTACACAGGGTCGCGGGGAGCCTGGAGCCTATCCCAGAGAACTCAGGGCACAAGGCAGGGGACACCCTGGACAGGGTGCCAGCCCATCACACACACACCCATTCACACACTACGGACAATTTGGAGATGCCAATCAGCCTACAACGCGTGTCTTTGGACTGGGGGAGGAAACCAGAGTACTAACTAAGACACACCTACATTAGCAGTGAGAGGCCGTACGCCGGACATCGAAAGCGCCCAAGCACAGAACGTTTTTCCGGAGCACGCAGGCAAAGATATGCAAAGACATCTCGTTTACACAATACTGTTCCGAACAAAACCCATAAATAACGTTTTAAAGTTTGTCATCGCAGTGAGAATACCGTGCTCTGAAAATCTCACCGGGTCGTATTCAGAGTTCAGAGTTACAGTACGTGTGTGCTGTGAGGATCAGTGTTCAGACCTCAGACGTAAACGCTATTAAGAGTTGCGTGTTCGGTTCAGTTGCCCACAATCCTGACCTTGGTGGCTGTAATTCCTAAACGGTTAACGCAATATTATTGTTCAACCCCTTGAATTAAAGCTGAAAGTCTACACTTCAATCACATCTCGATTGCATCGTTTCAAATTCACTGTGGTGGTTCATACAGAGGCCAAAATGACCAAAACTGTGTCACTGTCCAAATACTTATGGAGCTGACTGTCGCTTGTGTCACAGCATGAAGTCGGATTGGATGCGACCTTCAGGATGCTGAAGCTTCTGGCCAGAAAAGTGTGCAAAAGGTCTCAGGTGGAAAGAGGAACGCGGAGAGTTGCGCAGAACTTAGTGGATGGATTAGTAAGTATTAAAATCGGAGAGACATTGTAGGAGGAATCCCAGTAGAAGGCAGTGCTGCAGTTACGCTACACTGGGTAGAAAAACAGCCGTTTTTTTTTTTTTTTTTTAAATCCCAAACACATTTCAAGTTCAAACACATGTCTGAGTGTGAATGAGACAGTGTGTGTATGTTGTAGTTTGTGTGAGAGCAGCACTTCACAGCGTGGGGCCTTTTTTTTTCTGACTGACAATTCCGATCTCACATTATGGTTAAGAATTTGAATGAGTGAGAACGTGGGAGAAAAGTGATTAGTTGCATTAATGACGCTGAATGTTAGTGTGTGTTACACGCTGAGTTTAAAGAAGAGCGCATGCTGGGAAGCGTCCCACTGTGTTCCTGTAGGAAAAACCCCTGCTGGCACACACACACACACACACACACACACACACACACACACACACACACACGCACAAACACACTGTGCTCCTTCCCTTCACACACCTTGTAAATCTGGTGAACATCTCAGTGCTGGATCTTGGCAGAAAAAAAAAAAAATGCTAACGAAGTCTAAAACAAGAGCAAACGAATAACAGAAAGCGTGTGACGGAGAGAAAAGAGATGATGAAGGTCCGAGATGACGAAGGCTGATATCCAGACGCTGCGTGAGGGCGAGTGTGTGAACAGGCCTTTACATTGTTCTGATTCTCCCGCTTTCAGACTCTGCAAAACTTTTCTCTAAGACTACAAAAAGACACTTGAGTCCGTCGGTCTCTCCATTCTTCTGTCTCGGCGTCTCTGTCCTGTAGAGCAGATTTCCATCTCGCGCACTCTCTCTGCCGGCTTGATTAAAAGTCCCCAGAACATGGCTGAGTGTGTGTGTATGTGTGTGTCTCACTCTAATCGCCCCCTGTTCACTCAGCCTCTAATCAGTTCATTATAAACAAAAACCCATGGAATTTGCGCAGAAAGAGAGAGAGAGAGAGAGAGAGAGAGAGAGAGAGAGAGAGAGAGAGAGAGAGAGAGAGAGAGAGAGAGAGGGCTGATTTAGCTAGTGCTGCTATCGGCCCATGTCTCCTCCCGGAAATGCTGATCCCACTGCTGTTGATGATGATGATGATGATTACTATCACCATCATAGTCATCGAGAGAACTCTAATGGTATGTTCAACTCATATTAAAATCTGCCCCAGCGACCGCTAATGACCTTCAATGGGAATAATCATAATAACACACACGTTGTCATCTGTCTCGCTCTCGCCGTCTCTCTCTCTCCTGAACTTTAAGTCCTCTGACTATATCATGATCTGAAACTGACACGGAAGTACCGACAGATCCTGAAGCTTGGGGCCAGAAAAGTATATCAGAAGCTTCATATCCAGTGGGTGGAGCGTCCTCAGCTGATATTAATACACATCTAAGTCCTGAGATAATTTCTCTAATAATTTCTCAAAACATACACTTAACACTTAATTCTAAAATGAAATAAATAAATAAAATACAAAATTAAAGTACCCTCCACTGATCTCTGGTCTGAACGAGGGAGGGAGGACGGAGGAAAGAGCTGGGGTGAGAGAGGCAGTGGACGGAGGAAAGAGGTGGAGAGAGAGGGATGGAGGACAGAGACTGGGAGAGAGGGGCGATAGGTGAAGAGTATAGGGATTGGGAGAGAGGGACGATGGAAGGAGGATAAGACTAGGAATGAGAGACACGGAGAGAGGGAGGACAGAGATGCTGTCTCACCGCGGTTGAGAGTGGGTGTGCTGTTGATGTCTCCTGCCATGAAGGACGACTCAGTCTGCTTCCTCACTGTGTCGTTCCACATGCGACGGATTCGGCTCTGAGAACACACACACACACACACAGACATTTCTCTTCACTCTTGTTGTTCAGTTACAGTCTGAAGTCCAGTTAAAGCTTTACACTACAGTTCCCTCAGGAAACATCAGTTACATCCATCCATTTTCTGTACCGCTTATCCTACACAGGGTCGTGGGGAGTCTGGAGCCTATCCCAGGGAACTCGGGGCACAGTCTGGATGGGGTGCCAATCCATCACAGGGCACAATCACACACACACTACAGACTATTTAGAGATGCCAATCAGCCTACAATGCATGTCTTTGGACTTGGGGAGGAAAACAGAGTACCCAGAGGAAACCCCCAAAGCACAGGGAGAACATGCAAACTTCACACACATATTCAAGGGGGGAGGCAGGATTCAAACCCCAAAGGTGCGAGGCAAACATGCTACCCAATAAACCACCCCGGAAAAGTAGATTAATGGATTCTTTTAACAAAAGTAATGTGATTTACTGTTTTAAAGTTTACTGGAACAGAGATTGCGTATAAACTAATACCACCAAAAGGCAGGTATTACATTTTGCAGAAGTCCGTTTCTGGCAGTTGAAGGCAAAATGTCTGACCAAAAAAAAAAAAAAAAAGTATTTTAGAGAATTTTAAGACACGATTGTGAACACTGGGGGAAAAGGAAAGAAACGCTTCCTAAATATGAAACCAGCGTGAACCAATTAATTAACACCTCTATTCACTGATGTTTGTTTAAATGTTGATCAAAAACAAGATCACAGCCACCAACAGGAATTCATTTATGCCTTAATTAATACTGACTCCATGGTTAATTAACAGCTGAGGGGCTAAACGCAGCTCCCTCATTCACACTCACTGACCCGGGTTCAGCTGATTATCAACATTTAGCTATTTAATTTATGCTAATTTATGCAGATTTATTTGAATTATGGAGGGAGGAATTAGTGCAGGTGTTCATTATTGAGCTAATATTTAAACAAACGTGTATTAAAGCAGGTCGTAATTACACTACGTTTGCTAATATTCATTATGGTGTTTTGTTAAAGCAGAAATAATGTTGGTTAAGGAAAGTCAAGAAAACGCAGAGTTTATGGTGTGAGTAAATGTGTGTGTGTGTGTGTGTGTGTTAGTTACCTGTCTGTGTGCTGCAGCGTGTCGGGCCTGGCTGCTGGTGTAATAGCGGTTGTTGGTGCGCAGTGCGGAGTTTTTCAGCGAGCCGTGAGAGCTGGAGTTAGACGAACGTCCACAGCAGTACGAGTGACGCAAACACTTACTGTACTCCTTATGGACCTAGGCACACACACACAAATTAGAAATTACGCACTCGAATACACACAGCTGTCTAAAACTAGGACAGTTTCAAAAAACTAGGGTAACATATCCTGAAAAAAAAAAAAAAACTTTTAAGACATTGGCAAAAACAAGCTTGCGTTATGAATGTTATTTACTGCCACTAAATATATATGAGAAACGTTACACCAAGATACTGCTTACAAGCATATACTCAAAAAATCTAAATGTTTTGCCTGAATATTGGAAAATTTGAATACAACCTTAAAAGTGCTTTAAAGGTTTAAATCATCCAGCAAACTCAAATCCACCTACATTTATCTAGTTTACCTTCAAAAGGAAACGCAATTGAGATTAGGCCTCGGCAATGTGATATCAGTAACAACAATATTGTGATACATTGTGTCAATATTCTTTTCTGAGATATCGTTGATATCGCAATATCTTTTATATGTTATTTAGGTTCGGTGCAAAAAAAAAATAAAAAATTACATCACTAAAAGAACACTATACCCACGGTGAAGCACGGTGGTGGCAGCATCATGCTTTAGGGCTGCTTTTCTTCAGCCAGAACTGGGGCTTTTGTCAAGGTGGAGGAAATCATGAATAGCTACAAATACCGGTCGATTTGAGTGCAAAACCTTCAGGTGTCTGCTAGTAAGCTGAAGATGAAAACGAGTTTCACCTTTCGGCTAGACAATGACCCAAAGCGTACATCCGAACCAACAAAGGAATGGGTTAACCAAAAGAAGATCAAGGTTTTTGAATGGCCTAGCCAGAGCCAAGACCTGAATCCAACTAGAAATCTGTGGGGTGACCTGAAGCAGCCTGTGCACAGGAGATGCCCTCACAATTTGATGGATCTAGAATGTTTTTGCAAGAAAGAGTGGGGAAATATTGCCAAGTTATATGTAATATGTGTCACGCTGTTAGACACCTCCCCAAAAAGATGGTTGTGTAATAAAATCAAAAGGTGCTTCAACAAAGAATTAGGTTAGGGGTGTGAACATTTGTGGAACTAGGTTATTGTAAGTTTTTTATTTTTCCTATTTTTCCCTAAAAAAAAGTGTCTGACTGTTTTTCACTTAATTCTTATACACTGTAATTTCACATTGATTGTGGAAAAAGTTCTGACATGATTTATCTTGGTTTCATTTTTTTTTTTTACATAACAAAAACCTTAACAGGGGTGAGTAGACTTTTTATATCCATTGTATGTCATTATCACACAATAACAAATCGTTACCATATAATACAATGGTCACGGAATGTTGTTTACCCAAACTACCACATTTTATGTAGAGAGAAATATTACCATTTACACTAATTTATACCATACAGTACTATTTCTGGAACAATTTTCGATCGCATACTTAAAAAAAAAATGAATAGGCACATTAGAAATTTAATAGGCTTTCATTATGTTACTTCTATTCCCAAATTTATTCAACTAAAATCCATCCATCTATCGGTTTTAGTACTCTTGGTGTTATAGGCTACTTTAGGACCAGTATATTTTCCCCTAGATAACAACATAATTAATTAGATATGATTTTAAAAAGTTAACTAAGGTGCTATGAATACTGATGAGTGACATAACTTCTCCATCTGACCATGATTGGTTATATAAGTAAAATTCCATACACGTCTTACAAACTGTCCATCATACACGTACACACACACCTTTTTCTGCAGGGCGCAGTGGAAGATGAAGATGAACATGCCCTGGAAGGCGTTGAAGGTGGTGAACAGGTACGCCATGATGACCGTTTTCTCGTTGATGAAGAGAAGGCCGAAAGCCCAGGTGAGGCCGAGGAGGAAGAGCAGAATGACGGCCCCGAGAGCCCAGGACCTGAAAAAGAGAAACAGCGGTCATTGCTATGCCTAGCTTTCACACAAGACAGAGCAAAGAATGTGACAGGAGTGGCTATGCCCAGTTTGCCGTATTAGGATGACCTAACATGGTTTGCTATATTACAATGACCACACCCATTTTGCCGTATTACGATGACCAAACCTGGTTTGCTATATTACAATGACCACACCCATTTTGCTGTATTACGATGACCAAACCTGGTTTGCTATATTACAATGACCACACCCATTTTGCTGTATTACGATGACCAAACCTGGTTTGCTATATTACAATGACCACACCCATTTTGCTGTATTACGATGACCAAACCTGGTTTGCTATATTACAATGACCACACCCATTTTGCTGTATTACGATGACCAAACCTGGTTTGCTATATTACAATGACCACGCCCATTTTGCCATATTAGGATGACCAAACCTGGTTTTCTATATTACAATGACCACGCCCATTTTGCCATATTAGGATGACCAAACCTGGTTTGCTATATTACAATGACCACGCCCATTTTGCTGTGTTACGATGACCAAACCTGGTTTGCTATATTACAATGACCTATGCCCATTTTGCCATATTAGGATGACCAAACTTGGTTTGCTCTATTATAATGACCACACCCAGATTGCCATGTTAGGAAACGCACACCTTGTTTGCCATATTAGGCATAATTTGTTCACCCCACATGCTGTTTGGTTCATAATCAGTGAGGATTTAATACAGAAATGGCACATGCAAGCTCTGCTGCTTGATCATCCTTCAAACCACTGGCACATTTTCTTTACATTGAACGTTTTTAATTTGGCATTACTTTATTATTTTGAAAATCAAAATAAGGAATTAAAAGCGTAAACAAGTAAATTATATCCTGCGCACACAGAACGATTTCATGACCTCAGTTCAGTATCTCGTGGCTTCATTAAATTGCAGACATGGAGTAAATATACTGCAGACAATGTGTGCAATATGAAAAGAAAAATCAATATAATGCTAAATGATAGGATGTGCTGGATCAAGTGCTATTCTGTAAGTGATTAATGTGATAGTTACAACTAGGGCTATTCATAAAGCAAAATATTGCCAATATATAGTTGACCACACTATGTATTTCTATTAAGCACTCCTTTCCCAATTCAGCGCTGGCCTTACTTGATGTTGTCTAGACGGCTGGAGTCGGGTTTGAGGGCGGACGAGTTGCGAACCATCTTGTGAAGAGTGACCATCAGGAACACCAGGTTCAGCTGGAGGTCAAACAAAGGTCAGAGGTTATACAGAACATACACAATTGCAGTGTCATCAGTCCCAATGATACTACAGTTACAAATATGTAAGCGAAAATACAAGACATTTTAAACACTTCATAAAGCCTGCAAAATCTACAGCACTTATAATTAAAATACTCGTTCTTTTCCACGGGTCATCGTTTATATGTGAAATATGTGGAACATCACACAAATCACATGTTCAACAGGAAGCTGCATCACACAAATTTCCTGAGGAGCATGAGAAGAAGAAAAGTACGTCCTGTCGTTCTTTTTCCTTTTTCAATGATACTGTGTTGTTGACTGACAAGGTCATTTTTGAAAGTATGTCTCTGTTGCACAAATTATAGCTTGAAAGTAAATTATTGATTAAAACAATACATTTTGAGCAAATCATTAGAATGCCCTTCATGTTCCAATGCTGTTAGCATGGATGCTAGTTTTGTGTATTTGGTAATTCTATGCTAAAAAAAAAAAAAAAAAGTCAGAAATGTTTGGAAACATTTTTTTAATTGGTTGAATTTATGTTTTTCTAGATTCAATGTTGAAAAAAAAAGTTACAAGGGCTAAATTGAGTCACCCATACAGGAAGACTGGTGTCCATTATACTTTATCCAGGGTTTACAAGTTTGTTATTTCGTTTTCCAAACCTTAAAATCTGTTAGAAGATTAAAAAGTGTGTGAAAGTCGCGAGATCAGTTTGTGATCTGACCAAATCGAAAAACTTTCCAAAAGGTGAAGCTGAGAGAGAACAATACCATGATGATGAAGGACACGGGGCCGATGAAGCTCCACACGAAGTAGTTATCAACCCGCAACCAGCACCTACACACACACACACACACACACACACACACACACACACACATCATCATCATCTACTGCTCTGTCATCAATCATACAGCACTAACACTCATAACCCAGCTCGCCTTACACAAAATAATTAATCACAGCCAACAGCAGGTTTGTTTCTGAAATGAGGAGCGTTATTGATCGCTAAAGTTCTCGTAATGATGCCATCCTTTTATTTGAAACCGTTATCGTTACCGTGCCGTTTTTGTCAAGGCGTCCAAAACAAAGGCAATAAAGAACTGATAAAAGCTGAGCTCTGGTTTTAATTATGAGCCGACTCATGACGGCGTCTAATTTTCCGCAGGACCGTAGCAGCGGTGGGACTGGAGCTTGAAAACTGACAAAAAAGTATCTGAATATGAATTTCACATATTTAAATTATATACACGTCGCAATAAATATAATTCTTTTTTCTTCTGTGATGTATTTAATAAATTTACATTTTTGCCCATTTTTTGCTTGCTCCGGGGTAAGATTTGTCTATAAATATTCGAAATGCAAATCTCAAAAATTCAGTTCTCAAAAAATACTGATTTTATGTTACATTAGACCAAAAGTGAGGCGTCCAGGGTTCCCAGGGACAATCATCTCTCACGCTCAGGTCCCTAAAGTCAAGTGAAGAGACGTGGAGAAGAATGATATGAACTGTAATTAGGTAAGTGCAGTTTTTATTTTCTACTGAAATAGCTACATTCACATTACGAAGCTAACTGTTACCAGCAAGCTAACGTTAGCATAGCCTAACTATCCAGAACGTTACCTAAATACAGTTGGTAAGCTGGGCATTGGGTGTTCAACAGCATTGTAGAAAACTAATTACTTTTTGGTATATATTTTTTATATTACTTTTGCCTGCGAATCCCGGACTCTTCTCCTTTGGCCTAATTTACATAAAGTAAAATCTGTCTTTCTGAGGTTTTGATTTTTTCAAATTTTAAAATCATCAATTTCAAATGTATACGTTAAAAAAAGAAACTCGTATCCCAAGTAAGTTAAAAACAAAGGGGGAAAAAACACCGATGAAAAAAAGATTTCTTAAAAAAAGTTATGCACATCATATTATGTATGTTGTAGTTTAAAACAAACACACACGCATGTATTACTGTCCTTGCAAGGACCTTCCACTGATTTTTAAATAGCGATAATTCAAATGACCTCAGTTTTTAAGATGAATGTGTAGGGTTTCATTAATCTCATTAAACTCATTTTTCTGACTAATTTTAAGTTTTCAGGTGAATTTTTTTTTTTTAGAAATGACTTTTTTCATAGTCCATTTTGCTTTTGTCTCAGCATGCGTCATTCGTGACGCATGTTACCGCAAAGTTACCCCAATGACCCCCACCCAATCACCCACCCTCCATTAATTCATATGCAGTCATGTGAAAAAATAAGTACACCCCATGGAAATTGTTGGCTTTTTTGACATATTTGGACAAGCAAACATTTGATCATCTCTGAAACAGTGCCTATTAATGTTAATTAATATTATTCTGTGGAAAAAGTAAGTACACCCTTGGGCTCAGAAGCTATTATTGCCCCCTTTAGCAGAAATAACTTCTTGCAGACGTTTTGCATAATTGTCCACCAGGCTTGTTGGAATTTTTGACCACTCTTCTGTGCAATATTCTTTCAGTTGCAAGATGTTTGATGGTTTTATTGCATGTTCTACCCGTTTCAAATCCCCAAACAACTTTTCAATGGGATTCAAATCCGGGCTTTGTCTAGGCCATTCCATAACCCTCCATTTCTTCTTTTTGAGCCATTCCTTGGTGGATTTGCTAGTGTGCTTTGGATCATTATCCTGTTGAAAGGTCCAACTTCAACTTCAACTTTCGGACAGATGGCCTCACATTATCTTCAAGCACTCTTTGATATGATGCAGAATTCATAGCTGAATCAATGAATGCAAGCTGTCCAGTCCCTGAGGCAGCGAAGCAACCCTAAACCATAACATTTCCACCACCGTGCTTCACAGTTGGTATGAGGTGCTTCTCCTGAAAAGCTGTCTTTGGTCTGCGGCAAACATGTCTGCTGTTACTGTGGCCAAACAACTCTATCTTTGATTCGTCTGTGCAGAGCACATATTCCAAAAGGCCTGGTCTTTGCCTATATGCTCATTGGCAAACTGTAGTCTTGCAAAGGCTTTTTCCTGGCACGCCTCCCTCTCTTTCTGATCGTAGAAGCATGTACTTTGACACCAACAGTTGCAAGACTTACAAGCAGATGCTACGATGAAATTTTGGGGTTCTTGGAGACTTCTTTTTGCATCTGACGGTCTGCTCTTGGGCTGAATTTTCTGGGACGGCCAGTCCTGGACAAACTGACAGTTGCTTGAAATCTGTGTCATTTGTAGATTATTTTCCTTACAGTGGAATGATGTATTTCAAATAATTTGGAGATCTTTTTAAATCCCTTTAGATCCTTTTTTTCTGAAGGTCTTCAGATCTTGTCATGATGACACCACACACCTCAATAGCAAAGGGAACACCAGACACTAGATATGATAGGGGTATAAATAAGACAGATTCCACCTGCACTCCCTAAGCAGGTTCTAATCACTGGGACCCAATCTTCAACACCTGATTCTAATTTTATGGATTTGGAGGTCTGATAAATGTAGGGGTGTACTTACTTTTTCCATATGACTGATCTGTTTTTTGTTAATTTAATTTGTGAAAATTACTACAAAATATCAGTTTTATGTGTCACTTCATTGAGTGTATCACCTTTATCAATAGGCACTGTTTAAACGAGGATCAAATCAAATAGGGTGGCTCCTTTTACATTCTTTCTTATTTAGTTGTTTGTTTATTTATATTTTTTTTAGACAAGTATCACAGCTAGTCGTGAAACTGCTCTGGAAAAGCTGTAAAGCCAATTTCACATTGCAACAAAAGCTCAAATCAAATCCTGTCAAGCATCGAACATGTGTTAGATAGCTAGAGAGCATTCCCAGCAATGTAACCTAGCCTAAGCACAGTTAACAGATCGTATCCCAGATCGTATATATTCACATTTCAGGAAGGTATCGGTAATGAACTTCTTATATCACACAATGGCAAGGGAATGGAAAAAGGTACTGGTAGAGACATGATTAAAAAAATAAAAAATTATATATATATATATTCCACGTAATTCTTATTTCCAGCCATTTACCAGCCATTTCCTATTTAAGGAAGAATAAAAGCAACGTAATAAAGAAAAGCAGTTCTGAAACACCTTCTTGGGCAAGCCGAGATAACTTTAACTATAGACCTGTGTGACAGTAATATTAGCTAGCTAACATTCATAATAAAGCTAGCTAACAACGTCAAGAGTTCTAAAGTAGCCTGTATCAATGAGCTGCAACTCTCTACATCTGCTTCTAGCATACTGTCAACTATAATGCTCTCTGTTCGTCTGTTAATTGGACTTTGTACTGATCAGCTGATGCTAGCTAACGGTACTATAATTTGGATAATGTGAACAAAGGATCGATTCACTAGTTTTCAATAAACCAATGCTAATAATTAATCCCACCCACCAGTGTTGATTGACAGATGACCTTGGAATTAAATAAAGTCGGACAAAAAGAAAATAAATGTGAGAATAAATGTTATATACATATATATGTACTGATTATGGAAGATTTGTCTGCTTTAATCCTCTATACATACTATAGTGTAAAAAAAGATTTTAAAAAACAATAATGATTTGACCGGGAAACGAATAAAAAAACAATCCATCATGGCTCGCTGTATTTTATTTATTTATTTTTTTTACCCAAAGCGACCTCATACCACTCGGCTGCCAGAAATAGCATGAATAAAAACAGCCTTTTTGGAAATCTATACTGTTTGATATTGGAAATAAATCAGGCGGATTTCCCTCGGGGATGCTGCAGATGAACGGCGCGGATCCGTTTCAGCTCTCAGAGGGACACGTCGCCCCAAATGGCTTTACGAACAACTTAACGCTCATCAACGCTGAGCGCTTTTCAGAGAATGCCACGACCGCTGCGGCATCGCCCGCAAATGGACTGATTCACACGTACGCTTTCTTGGTCCCGTAGCTGCGGTAGTCGATGGCCGCCGAGATGCCCACCACCAACGCCGGGAAGCAGTAGCCGCATAGGTAGTAGTACTTCTTTCGGGAATACTCGCTCTCGAACACCTCCACCAGCATCAGGTAGAGCTGCACGCCTTCCAGGCACATCCACGAGAATGCAGCCAGGAAGAAGAAGTGCAGGAGGCCGGCGAAGATCGGACACGCAATCTACGGGGGGAGAGAGAGAGAGAGAGAAAGAGAGGGAGAGAGAAAGAGAGGGAGAGAGACAGGCAGACAGAATGAGAGACAGATATACAGAGGGAAAGAGAGAGAGTGACAGAGAGAGAGAGAGAGAGAAAGAGAGGGAGAGAGACAGGCAGACAGAATGAGAGACAGATATACAGAGGGAAAGAGAGACAGAGAGAGAGAGTGAGAGAGAGAGAGAGAAAGAGAGGGAGAGAGACAGGCAGACAGAATGAGAGACAGATATACAGAGGGAAAGAGAGAGAGAGAGAGAGAGAGAGAGAGAAAGAGAGAGATTACTATTTTCTTATTTATTTCTTTGGCTGTTATTTGTGCATTTTTCCCCTAAAACTTATAATTATTATATTGTTCTAAAGATTCCTTAAAGGGGGAAAAATATCACAATTTCTACTGCTAAAAAGAATTATACTAATTTTTAGAAAAATATTAAATTAAATAAGCATTAAAATAATAATAACTGTCCGTCCATTTATTTATTCATCTTCAGTAAGCACTTTCTCCTGGTCAGGGCCGCAGTGGATCCGGGGTCTATCCCGGGAATGCTGTGTGTGAAGCGGGAATACACTGCTGGTATCTAGTATCTGAATGATTATATTATGTGATTATAGGTTTTAAGTGATTTATCTGAAATATGCAGGCTGCTGTGAAGGAAACTTCAGTCGTGTTTAAAATGTCTTACGTTACATACAGAGTTATGAAGGTGATCTCAGTGGGACTCACCTGGTACTGCGTCTTGTTGATGCCGACGAGGAAGAGGAGCTCGGCGATGAAGAGGTTGATGCACAGGTTCTTGTGGATGGTGTTGCGGTCCGTCTGCAGGCCTCTCAGGAAGCAGAAGGTGGAGATGCAGATGGCCAGACACACCAGTGAGATGACGATCCCCACCCACGTGATCACAACCAGCAGCACCTCGTGCATCTGATCTTGGTACTGAGAGAGAGAGAGAGAGAGGGTAGGGTTCTATGAGCCTCATTACTAGTGTTTCTGTTTGACTGTATTGTTGAATGTATATACATTTGTTCTGTGGTTAAGTTCTAATTTGTCTGTACCCAAGCTTTAGCAATACAAATGTTAATATTTGTCGTGCCAATAAAGCAACCTTTTGACTTGACTTTGACTGAAACGGGGGGCAGAGACAGAGAGAGATAAAGAGAGTGATAGACATACAGAGAGAGAGGGAGACAGGCAGACAGAGAGATAGACATACATAGACATAGACATATTATTAGTTATTATTTCAACTTAACTCAATAGCAAGTTATTATTATTATCTTGTGATTTTGATTAAATATTTCACACTCCGCAATCTATTAACAAGACTAATTTATTGACTATTAGCTTATAATTCTTATTCTTCATATTGTTTCAAAGACACGTGAGCCAGACGGTGATTTAGTGGAATTCGGTTTACACGTTTACGTCTAATGACTGCTAATACACTTAAATGTGTTCAGGTACAGTCTGTGTGTTTGAATTTGACATTCAAAATGAATTATCAGATCGAAATCGTGACAAAATTCTCCACAACTTGCACTCTGGGGCTTCTTTATGATAATAAGATAACTGATAACACAGCTAGCAGTAGCACTACACAGTAGACTGTCACTGAAAATCCCTCATGTTAACCTGAAGTCAATATGTGAGCTAGTTTACTAGCAGTTAGCAACATGCGAGCTGGTTTACTAGCAGTTAGCAACATGCGAGCTAGTTTACTAGCAGTTAGCAACATGGGGAGGACATGGTGACGTTTCCTGATTGTATATTCACTTGTATTTATGAATTCTGAATGTTTTTTTACTTGCTAATTAGATATCTAGATGCTAGCAAACTAGCATGTTTTTGTTGTAAGCTGACACTTATTTTCTCCGATTTCTTAAATCACTAGCCAAACACGTCAATATATAACACTACTATAACAACCAAAACTATTGTATTCATCACTGACGTTAGCTATGCTAGCTAGCTGGCTATCTTAGCGTGTAGTTTCTTGTCGCTAACAGCTTGTAATCGGTAATCATTTCAAGGCAGTGGAAGAAAAAAAAAGGGTGAAAGTATAAAATGTATTATTCCATATAGATTAATTTTGAGCTTATTTGAAGTGAGAAAATTTTATGGGAAAGCGATTTAAAAAAACCCACAACCCATTCCGACAGAGCTGCGTGCACAGAAAGCGAGTTTTTAACCTTCAGGTATGTAAATGTTATGAAAATATGAATAGCAGTGAAACAGGAAAATGAATTCTGACAGTACCGAGGAAACAAGAGGACAAGCAAAAAAAGAAAAAAGAAAAGAAAGCTTAGAGAGAGCAGGTGCGTTGTTTGTGTGTGTGTGTGTGTGTGTGTGTGTGTGTGTGTGTGTGTGTGTGTGGGTGTGTGTGTGTGTGTGTGTGTGTGTGTGTGTGTGTACCTACACTGGGCTCGTGCTGCACCATGAGCACAGCGAAGTTGGTGAGGTGGGAGCAGGAGCAGGTGGTGTGTGTGCTGTTGGTGTCCAGCAGCTTGCAGCCCTGAGACGACCACTGACCCGTCATCGAGCGCTCCGAGTAGTTCCAGAACGAACAGTTCGGGCTGAAGTGGTTCTCCAGCTACACACACACACACACACACACACACACACACACACACAGTACATGTAGATACACAGACAACAGGCAGTTTGTTTTTCATTTGCCTTCAATAAAAATAACAGCGTTGACGCCAATAATAGCTAGGGCCGTGTCTCAAATTTAATCACTATACTTGTACACTATTCACAGTGTTGCACACACATACACACACACACACACACACACACACACACACACACACACAAGGACTTTTCAAATTACATTCCCATGCACAGTTACTTGTATTTTGGACACTCCACGTTTGATACGGTGACGTTTTCTGCAAGGAGATGTTAATTTAACAATTGATGGAAGGAGTCTCCAGTGTCAGAGGTAAAGCTGTAAGTTTTCCGACATCTTCAGGTCAGAGTTTCTTACGTTTCTTGCGGATTGTTTTCCCTCTTATTAACTTCAAGAGAGAGGGTGAAAAAAAAAGAGGCTGGCGAAGGAACGACTGCTATAACGCGAGTTCTACAACATTACCTGTAACTACAAATGGATAAAAAGTACGACAGGTTGTTCTTTAATACACATTAATACACATTTTTGGTTGCTTCATCGCATCACTCCTGTTGTTGATTATTTTCCTATACTGTAACAGCATGTGCTCATGTGCTCAGTCTCGCATTCTACTCAAGCCTTTCATCACTCTATAGTAATCACCGAGTGTGTGTGTGTGTGTGTGTGTGTGTGTGTGTGTGTGTGTGTGTGTGTGTGTAGAGACATAAACCTGTGATTTGGGGAAAATACAGGCATCCTAGGTTTATCTTTTATAAGCGTGGCTGGAGTTTGACCCTGTGAGTTAAAAGATCAGCCTTCAGGGATGACGCCGATGTTCAGGAGTCCTGTAGCTATGCTTTTGGGAAGCAGGAATGTGTGTGTGTGTGTGTGTGTGTGTGTGTGTGTACCTGCAGATGCTTCAAGGTGAACACCACAGGCACGGTTAGAAACACTCGGCTCGACTCTTTGTTGATGGACGCGGCGATGACATGCGTGTTGACGGCCAAGCTCCGCCCCCCAGGTCCTGGCCCTGGCTCCACCTCCATCTTCACAGTGGCGTTCTCGGTGGAGAGGAACGATCCCAGATTCTTATAAAGCAAAAAGACAACCTTCACCTGACCTAGAGAGGGAGACGGCGAGACAGAGAGACGGCGTGAAGGATTGACGGGAGGAAGGGAATTAGCCGAACGGTGCGTTAGCGCGTTAGACTGATGGAACGGACCATTCCGTTTTGAATTGTGGGGGGGAGAAAAAAAAAAAAGAAACGAGGGAAATTGAACACGGAGGCCGATGGCACATTCATCGTCGCAGCACTCGCTGCTCTCTTTTATTATTCCCTATGAATATTTCATACGCTTTTGTCTCAATCTTTCGAATCCGTCTCACCGCCGCTGACGAAACCGACGAAGAGAGGGAAAAAGAGTTGAAAGAAAGAGACGCGGGAGAGACGGAGAGATGAGAGCGGAGGATAAGATGGCGCAGAGATGGAGAAAGGAAAGAGCTGAGATGGCTCTGCCGGCCCCCGAAATGATAGTAATCTACACGCATCCTCGGCTATTCTATTAGCAACGCCGTTAAAAAACCATCAGGAAAGGAATTGTCTCAGCGCTTTTTGTTAATCTGATTAGACTGTCATTATCAGCCAATGAGTGCGTAAAGCAGACTGGGAATTGCGCTAAGCTGCAGTGAGCGTGTGTGCCGACGCGCGGCACGATTGGCCATCAGAGGCTCAGGCAGTTTGATGAGAATTACGCCTGTCTCGCCTCTTTTATCCCAAAGCCAATCACACGTCTCTTAGACATGCTAATATATTTCGTTATTTTCCTAAAAGATGCTAAGGTTGATGAAGTCTGATGAAGGTTCCTGAACGGCAGCACTCCTCAAAGACTGCGCTCGCGTTTCAAGCCTTATTGCTCAGTTACCATGGAACCCAATCTTTCTGCCTTGACGTCGGTGCTCGGCTCTGGAACAACCCCCGCGCGTGCACTGCTTTAAAATCAATAATGTTGTGTGCTTAACTTGAAAAAAAAAAAAAAACCCAAAAAAACCCCAAAGTGATAACACGATCAAACCAGGAGCACAAGCCTTTATCAGAGGCTCAGGAAGTGGACTGCAATTCATCGGCATCTTAATCACGGACTGAATTAGATACGGATGAAAATTAGACAAAGATTTCAATAAATACAGTCCCCCTTCGAAAGTACTGGAACAGCAAGGCCAATTCTATTGTTTTCGCTTTACACTGAACACATTTGGGTTTGAGATCAAAAGATGACGAGAGATCAGAATTTTCAGCTTTCATCTAGATCTGTTAACTTATAACATGACACCTTCTGCTTGAACCCAACCAAGTGATCAGAAATATCGGAACACGTGACTGACCGGTGTTCCTTGTTACCCAGGTGCGCCTTTGTTAGATTGATCGTTCAAGGAATTAATAGCTCTGAATGTCTACTCTCGGTTTGAGCCCTGGGTTTCACCTGTGGTGAGCCACAAAATTTCTGGAACCAAGATTAACCTCTGCCAAAAAGTGATGGAAAGGCCAAATGTGTGGAGAAAAAAAGGATCTGCTCATGATCCAAAACATACAAGCTCATCTGTGAAACATGGTGGAGGTAGTGTCATGGCTTGGGTTTGCATGGCTGGTTCTGGAACAGTCTAACCTTTATTGATGACGTTTTGATGATGGTAGCAACGTTTTGATGATGGTCTACAGGAACATTTTGTCTGCCAGTTTACAGAGAAATGCATCCACATGAATCGGGAAGAACTTTATCACGCAGCAGGACAATGATCCGAAACAAACTGCCAACTCAACAAAGGACTTCATCGGGGGGGGGGGCGATATTGGAAGACTGGCCAAGTCAATCACCAGACCTTCACCCAGTTGAGCAGCATTTCACCTCCTGAAGAGGAGACTGAAGGGAGAAACCCGCCCCCCCCACCCCCCTGAAACAAACAACAACTGACAAAGGCTGCGGTAAATGCCTGGAAAAGCATCACAAAAGAAAAATGCAAGCTTGGTGACGTCAGTGAGTCGGAGGCTTAATGCGGTTATTGCAAGCAAGGGATATGCAACCGAATATTAAGTGATATTCACTTTAATTTACTTTGTCTTATCTGTTCCTATAATTTTGCTCACCTAAAAATTAGGTGGTCTGATACAAAAGGTCCTATGTTTTATGTTTAATTCATTTTATTGTTATAATCAATGTGCTATGTAAAATTCAGTCCTCAAGTCTCGGATTATTTCCTCCGATATCCTCTACGTGCACCTAAATAAATGAATAAACAAACAAATAAGTGAATAAATAAATAAAATCATAACTTCTGGACAATTTCCATGATTACTTAATATCATAATGTCATAGCTATATGCCCTCGAATGCAACTGCACAATAATTTTAGCACATGGACATCGTCAAGGACGTGTTCCAGCATGATATTGTGGTTACAGTAAACAGTCAGACATCAGCGCTGGGATTAATACTGCTCCTTGAACACTGATCTCGGTGTTAAATCCTCACTACGTGTGCTCTGGTTAAATAACTGGCCTCCATCAGGCTCTTTTTCACTCGAGTGTGTGTTTAGAGCTCACAGCACAGTGCGAGTTTTTTTTTTTTTACATGACTAACACACACGCTGCAGCTCCTGAGCTCGTTCTGAAGCTCTTTGTGAGTGAAGTCAGACATACTGGTGCAGGGGGAAACTAATAACACCTGCAGGAGAGCCGAGAGACGAGGGAAGCGTGATGCGCTCTGAGTTTTTAAAGGCTATGACTCATGTAACGTTTCAGAGAGCAGCTGAGTTACACGAGTCAGTTTATTCATCATCACGTTCATGAGATGAGACACCGAGGGTCCAGGATGGATCAGCAACACACGCACAGAAATACCAGGGCACAGCGTGATGATACGACAAGTGTGTGTGTGTGTGTGTGTGAGAGAGAGTGAGAGAGAGAGACACAGAGAGAGAGAGAGATAAAACCACACAGAGACACAGAGAGATGGTGTCATTGGGCCTCATTTTTCAAGCTGGATATGAACAGATTTTTCATAAATCATTCGTAGAAGCGTTTACACAAAAAATGTTGGTATTCATGACAATCCCGTCATTTCGGAAGAACATATCCTACTCGTGCTCCTGAGTGTGTGTACATTTATGCGCGAGAAGACTAACTAATCTGCTGTCATGTTTAAAATCGCTTATATATTATTAGCTACACACATTTAATGAATCTTTCGTGAAATCCAGTCGTATCCGGTCGGTGCCAGGGATTTCTGGTTGAGAGTCACCGAAATACTTCACTTTCAATGAATAAAAATAAATAAATAAATATTAAAAATAGCAGTTTCCCTGTGTGAAGTGCCTGAGATATAATTGATACTATATACAGTATATACATTTTTTATGGAGCTTTGTGGGCGTCACTGAATGCACGACCCTGGTCCTTTACAGGGTATACGCACACGAGTGTGAAGAAAATCAGTGTTTCTGAAACTTTTGTAAATCTGGCGGAAATGTTTCGTTGCTTGGACTGCACAAATATTTACACATAACTTACAGGCTGATAAATGAGGCCCAATGAGAGAGAGAGAGAGAGAGAGAGAGAGAGAGATGCAGAGAGGCAGACAGGCCAACAGACAGACAGAGAGATATGCAGAAAGACAGAGAGAGACAGGTAGAAAGATAAAGAGAAAGATACACACACAAGACAGATAAAAAGAGAGATAGTGAAACAGAGATAGCGAGAGAAAGATAAATAGAGAGACAGACAGAGATACTGAGATCTCTGTCTTTTCATTTATTTATATATATATATATATATATATATATATATACTTATTTTTGTAATTATAACTATTTTTTATTCTACTTTTTTAAAAAATTATTCCTATTATCATTTTTATTTTACTTTATTCTATCATTATTGTTGTTTTTAATTCCCCTTTCTTATCTATATTGATGCTTTGGCAATATTGAATGTAAACAATCACGCCAATAAAGTACTTTGAATTGAACTGAACTGAGAGAGAGAGAGACAGAGAGAGAGAGAGAGAGAGAGAGGCAAGACAGATAAAAAGAGAGACATTGAAACATAGATATCAAAAGAAAGATCAACAGAGTGAGACTGAGATGGAGATTTAGAGATGTAGAGAAAGAAAGAGACAGACCGTGATAGACAGATAAAAAAAGAGAGAAATAGAGAGAGAGAGACAGCTAACAAGTGACAAGACAAATAAAAAGAAAGATATTGAAACTGAGACAGATAATAGACAGAGAGAGAGATATACTGAGAGACAGATAATATATATAGAGAGAGATACTGAGAGACAGATAAGGTGGGAAGAGGGGAGTCGGGGGTGGGGGGTGGGGGTGGGGGGTTGCAGTCATGTGACTAACCGTTGCGGCTGTACTGTTTGACGGTGGAGGCTGGCAGGAGGATGCTGCTTTCACCAGAGCTCCTCTGAGGGAAGGCCAAATCCTGAGGATCCATATCTGTGTTCAGTATGTGAACCTCCAGATCTGCACACACACACACACACACACACACACACACACACACACACACACACACACACACACACACACACACAGGGTTAGAGTTTAAGCACTGCGTTCTCCATTTACCACAATCAATCTGCAACACACTGAATAATCTGCACTTTGCGTGACCCTGTACATGGACGTCTTTGCTCCAGTTGGTTCAGTGTCTGTGTAAGAGGTGATCATTGTATACAGGAATGGCCAGTGGTCAATACTCAACATCAAACCAACAACAACAACAACAGCAAAAAAACAGAAATCTGAAAAGTCTAAAACAATATCTCAAGCTATTACCTCACCCTCCTAGGATCAGTACCTGCAGGGGTGCAAAGTTTCGACAAACATTTATTCAGGCATCAATGAACGTTTTCAAGCCTTTCTTTTTTTTGGAGGGAAGAAACCTGCAGCATACGAGAAGTTGTTAAAATAAAACGTTAACCTTGTGCCTACTTGAAAGTGTCTTCTGTCATAATTGCTATCTGTTTATAAAAAGAAAATACCTTGTCTCCTTACAGAAAAAACGTCAGTTTAAGTTGTTACTATAGAAACGATCATGTATTACAGCGAGTGCATGGATATAAACCTTTTTACGGACAGTCAGACTGGTTTAAAAATGGATGATCCTTTTACCATAAATGAAATTGTCACTACTACTAGAGTCTTTACGTGTCGTTCTTCACCTGAAAAGGCGAAGAGTGAAACAAAATAGGTTGTGGGTGAAGCCTTGGTTGCTGTGACGTGAGAGACGGGGCTCTTACTCACATTCATGCAGAGAACTGCAGACAGAGGACGTGCGCAGCTTTAAATATTTTGACTCGGTTTTGCGCCCGAGGGGTTTAAACATCTCCGAAAAAGACATCTTAAGTTAGGCGAAGCTAATTCCGTTATTACGTCATACGTGATGAACAATATTTTCACGCAAATCTAAGTTATAAACGTTTGTCGCGATTTTGCTTCTCACTTCATGAAACAGAATACGGAAAATGGCATACGTTTAGAGGATGATCCCGATTAAAACCAAAACACAAGAGTAGATGATCCACATCAGGGGTCAAAATAAACAATTTTATTTAAAGAACATATCTTTCTGATTTGACAAGGAATCTACCATTTTTACCCACAAAACCAACCACGATTTAATGCGAATAGCACCAAGCGCACGGGCTTTTCCTTTCGTTTTCAGGGACGCCCGCCTCATCGTCATGGCAACGGTCCGTGCCCAGGTCAGATTACGTCAGAGTTCGTTGGAAAATCATACCACGCCGCTCGGGCATTCCACGACCCGACAAACGCCGACTGAACACGTTAACACACTGATCCGATCAGACCTGACAAACGTGTCTGCTGGCGCTGTTCGGTGTCTGCCGGCGCAGTGTGAACCAGGCTTCAGGCTGTTTGCTCCACTCGCTTCATGTTTAGACCATATGCGAACACGTCAAATGAACTTTGACCCTCGTGTACAGCGTTTCGTTTGATTCGTACACTGTGAAGAACGAAGCTTAACGTTCTGAATTCTGCGCAAAGAACCTCGAGGTACATAAACTGTGTTGGGTGACTGTGAGGATCTGGAAGAACAGACACCAGCTGTCCTCAGCTCACAAGTAGATCAAGATTCTTCAGTTTGAAATAAATAAATAAATAAACAAACAAACAAACAAAAAAAAAAAAAAGGAAGTTACTACAGTGTCGTGCCAGAGGAAGAACATTAAGCGCATGAATATGCATTAGAGCAAGAGAAGAGTCGAGGCTCCGTTCGACTCGTGTCCCTTTTACGCTTTAATTGATGCCTTTGTGGGTGTAAGTGCCAATTGTGTTCATGAACAAGAAGTGGCCTGAAGTCTCATCAAAGCTGAAAGGACCAGAAAAAAGATCCAAGTCCCTGTTTGAAGTGCACTTACACTGTGTACACTAAAAACACAGCGCTCACACACGGGGAAGCGTCCCGAATATACAGTACACTTCATCTGTCTAATTCTAATTTCTCATTAAATTAAATACGTTTTTTTTTTTTTTTTTAATTTATTCCAAACGTAATCATTTCACTGGTGGCTAATTCCACCTCCTGAATGAGATCGGATTATTTTAATACCATGACAAACCACTTTAATTGCTGAAAACATAAAAATATATACTCTTTTATTATTTTGTGATAATCTCACTGGATAAATCCTCCTTTATTTAGTGTTTTCATTTGCCCATGTGAATTTCTGCCATGTATTTGAACAGCATCCCTGATAATAATAATAATAATAATAATAATAATAATAATAATAATAATAATAATAATAATAATAATGTCACTGTATAGTACACAATGTATAAATGAGGTGTAAAAACAAATGGAGAATACATTTTAGACTGGGAATCAAAATGAAAAACGGTGTGTGTCTGTGTGTGTGTGTGTGTGTGTGTGTGTGTGTGTGTGTGTGTGTGTGTGTGTGTGTGTGTGGTTGTGTAATCCAGTGACGTTTCTGCAGATTTTTCAGCGTTTGAGTAACCAAGCCACTTCTTAATTTTATTAAGGTTTTTTTTCTTTTCCTTTTACTTTTACAGGGAGGCTAAAAAATGCAATTACAGTAATCTAAGTGAATAAATGTGAATGAGGGACAAAGGCGGGTAATAAGCCATAGACGTAACACAACTGTACAAATGATAGAATTGATAGAATTGATATTTCTGAAAGGAGTAACAACAAGAAGATGTGATTATTTGCTCATCTGTGTTTAAGTGAAGCTCCGTAACCTGTCTAAGAGCAGCCTACATCCCCATCAGCTCTGCCTTAACGTAGAAACATGTTAAATATATACCTATATCTATACCTATCTATCTATCTATCTATCTATCTATCTATATATAAATATATACGGTACTGCACAAGTTTTACGCCCATGCAAAGAAATGCTGTAGAGCAAAGATGCCTTCAAAATAATGAAATTAAATGTTTCTACATAAAAAAAAACAATACAGTAAAGAGCAGTAAACAGTAGTAAATGAAACAAGGTCAATATCTGGTGTGAAAAAACAAATGAAAATAAAAATAGTAGTCTCCGGTACAATTAGTGCAGTTTTATAAGGAAGTGAGCTGGTGAGTTTTATTGAGCATCTTGCAGAACCAGACACAGTTCTTCTGGACACTTTGACTTTCGCACTCGCTTCTTATTTTTGCAGCGAAACCCAGCAGCCTTCATTGTGTTTACTGTCTGAAAAGTGTCTCTTACGTAATACGCTGCTTTCTTTAATGACATACAAACATTTTTCTGTAGCATTTAATTCTGTGCTAGAAAACTAATGTTTGGGAATCTAAAATGATTTTTTTTTGTACTGACTTGAGTCATAAAATAAAAAAAAATCTATAACAAAGTTTGTCCTAAAGAAATAGGGTGCCTAAAACTTTTGCACAGTACTGTATTTCCGATGTTAATGTTTCTGAAGTTAATTTGTTGCTTGGTGATGTATTGTCATTATTCCTGTGAGAAGACGACACAGAGGGACGTTGTTATGGCTATGTTCGCTCCTAAAAACAAAACAGCAAGAGCTTCTTTTCTCAGTTTATCAGTCCTTACAGGATTTCACGGATTTATTTTTTGTGAATGTTGTGGCCAAAAATGCTTGATTTTACTGCGTCTTTTTTTGCGTCAGTTTTTTTTTTTTGTTTTTGCGGAAAACTACTCGAATCGGCGAAATCGCAATCGCACGAAATTTTTTTGCACGGTCTTTCGCGGTGATGTTTGTTGGCAAATGAGACCTTTCAGCCGTACTCGTGTTCGACGCACATGAATCGAAGAGGGCTTTGGCTGTTGTGATGATGTCACATGATGTGTCTTGGCCCAAATCTGCAGAAAATCTGCGGCAATCTTGAAAAATCGTAAGCTCCTCCGAATATTGGCGTAGTTTGCTTGATTTTGAGTTCATTTCTGCGATCACGAAATCGCGAAATCCCGGTGGGACTGAATAACATTTTCCAGTGTCATATTCATCAAGAAATCCTGCGCAGAAGTAGTGGAGCCTCGAAGTCCCAGAATGCAATGCAGCTATACGACGCGGTTGTAGCGAGTGAAGGATGTATAGGATGACGAGCGCGATGGTATTGCGGTATTAGCGTGAAATTTGCAGCTTTGGAAGCTGATCTGTTTGAGGAGGTGTGAGAGCTGGACAGACTGAAGGACTAAAGCGCCGCTGCATCGCTCTCTTTACATAGAGATGACGCGAGGGCTAAATCCCCCTGCACCGCTATCAGGAGGTAGTTGTGGGTAAAAAAGCATTGTGGGTAATGTAGGAAGCCGTTAACCAAAATGAAAACAGACCAAGAATTTAATTACGGAATAAATCTCGGACGCTGCCGAGGTTTGCGTGTTAACTATAAAGACTGATATGAAAGTCTTCCAGGGTGGTTTTTTTTTAGGTAGATCTGAGCACCATCTGTGAAGTAATTCAACTGAACTACGCAACCAAGGAAAAGCATGTAGATAATAAAACAGACGAAAGCCTGGAGCAGAACCCTGGAGCTTGTCAGTGGGGAACGTGGGATTGTGTGTGTGTACTCACCAATGTTGGGGGCGTGGTCACTGAAGCGTGTGTCGTACATGTTATTGGCGAGAAGGAAAGCTCCTTTCTCCATCACGTCCAGGAGCATGGTGGCAGTGTGAGCCTGCTCACTGCTGTTCATGTCTCTCCAGGCATCCAGAGCCTCCACACGCAGCAGATTATCTACTGTCTGAACCACGGCCTACACACACACACACACACACACACACACAATCACACCAGGTTATCCACCACAGCCACCAGGGGTCTTCACACGTTCCAAATTTATTGTTGTGGGATTTTATTTTTTGTCAGGAATTGTGCAGAAAACTGAGCAGGAATTTATTTGTGGATCCAATATTTAAAAAATAAAAAATAAAAAATACACACACACATATATATATTTTTTATTTTTTATTCAGCAGTAATTAATCACAACACTGGCGAAAAAAGCACCGTTTGGAGCATGACTGTTTTCATAGAGCAGTTCTCAAATCTACAAATGAGTCAGAAAATGAGTCACAAAGAAGCCAAATCACTTTATTTGTTTATTTATTTATTTATTCATTTTTGTTGGATGGAAGACAAAATAACTGGCCAAGCAGTCCAAAATGTGACTTTACAGCAAGATCTTTTCGATTTTGTTACAAAATACTGTGGATTATATATATACGGAAGCTACTACAGCGACTGGAATGTTACACGGTAAGCCGGCGCTGCTGAATTCTGGACTGTGATTGGTCAGAAGGTGTTGATTAATTCTCTAGAACAGCAGCTCTGACAGTAGTGCAGCTGCACAACACAGGTTTATATGAATGCGCTCGTTCTAATCGGGGGCCGAGTGGCAACAAAAAGCAACCCGGGAATTTGCTGTCAAGCGGCGCCAATTTGATACACCAAATTCAAACTGACGCGTTTCTCGATCGATTATTAATTATCATTAATTAAATTTTTTTTAAAAATAAAAAAAAAACACAATCTTTTCATCTGTATTGTTTGTGTTAAGCTAATATGTTAGGAAAAAAAGACTGGCCCTCACAAGACCGGCCCACCGGAAAAATTCCTGAATGGCCAGTCCACGCCTAATACGTTATTGTTTCTATAGTAACAGCTCATTCCCTATGGCGGAGACTCCATATGAACAGGTTAAAAAACGTGTGTTACTGTTGCTATGGTGAGGTTTTCTGGTGAGGCCGAATCGTCTAGTGTGTGCGTTTGGAGAATTATAATGTTAAAAACTGTCCTTATGTCTGTGGTCTCCCACGGTTTTAAAATCGTCTAGCGTGTCCCTGGCATAACATGATACGCTGTGTTTTGTTTTGGTCTCATTGGGACTTCAAGGGCGGGACAAATTAGAGGGAACGACTGTTTATAGCTGCTATAACCTTAAGTGAGGACCGGAACGAACTAGTTTCAAAGATGTACAGCGCCGTTAAACGTAGCTATAGATGGATAAAACGTACGTGACATTTTTTTAAATGAATAATAACATGAACTGTTTAGTAAAGTGACAGAGAGACAGAAAGGGAGAGAGAGAGAGTAAGAGAAGGACAAGGACATGCTGCAGTACCTGAATGTATGCTCGGCAGGTCCTCTCCCTCTTCTGTAGCTGCACGGCAGAATTAACACACACACACACACACACACACACACACACACACACACACACACACACACATTATACGTTACGTTATATTTGTATAGTTGTTAGTTGGAATATGTTGTATTTCATTTTGATAGATTTACAAGTGGAATGTTTGGTATTTCCTGGCTCTGTGTGCATGCGTGTATGTGTGTGTGTGCGTGCGTGTGTGTGTGTGTGTGTGTGTGTATGTGTGTGTGTGTGTGTATGTGTGTGTGTGCGTGCGTGCGTGTAGAACCTTGTTGTAGTTGCGGGTGGCCGACTCTTTGTTTCCGGGTCTCAGAGGCTGAAGCTGAGCGTCCAGGATGTCCAGCAGCTGCTCGATGAGACGGACAGAAGAACTGACGTCTCCGGCGTGGATCCGACTCCGCGTGTGGTTCACCAACTCACTGGCAATGTTCGCCGCGTTCTCGCCGCTCTTTATCTACACACACACACACACACACACACACACACACACGTGCAAATACACACCAGTGTTGTTCTAACTTTCACTCAAATGATTTGAACAAGATTTCATTTATTATTGTACTCATTTTTTTTTTTAGTTTCAATGCTGTTATGTTGTTAATTTGTATCTAAAAGTCAGCTAGCTAGCTAATATTCTCTAAAACTTTAGCTAGCTGTGTTTATGGCTGATGAGATTTGATACATAATTGAAAATACATGTGTGTATATATATATATATATATATATATATATATATATATATATATATGTATATAAATATGTAAATATGTAGAGAAATAATACGCCTATGATGTGCTGCTATGGAAAAATATTCAACGCCGTGGTGGTGTGATGAAGCGGACTTACCGAGTGTTTTATTCCTCTTACACCGCACAAATTCGTCAACACTAACAACTAGCAAGATGTTTTGTTTTTATTTGTTTGTACTTACGTTTGATGTCGTGGAACATCCGCAAAACAGTGTTTTAGTTTATAGCTGCTATAACGTGAGTGAGACCTTACGTTATAGCAGCTATAAACTAAAACACCAGCCTCTATTTTTTCTCACGCTTGAAATTAATAAGACAAAAAAATAAATAAAAATCGCAGCTTGTCATGTTACCGAGAAACTGCAAAGAAGCATAAACTCCTCGGTCCTGAAGATGTCGGAAAACTTAGTTACAGCTTAACCTTTGACACCGGAGACTCCTTCCATAAATGTTACATAAGTGTCCCTATAGTCCTTAAAGAAAACCTCATCATATCAAAGATTACACATGTTTTTAATCAGTTTATGTGGAGTCCCTGTGAATGAGCTGTTACTATAGAAACGATAACCTATTAGAACGAGTGCGTTAATATAAACCTGCGACGTGGATCTGCGCTACTGTCAGTGCTGCTGTTATGTAAGGAATAGCACACAACAGATCATGCTGTTATTCGAAAATAATGCACGCCTACTTCCCAGAAGTGCGTTATTTTTGGTTTAGCAGCACGGACTGGAGTGCGTTATTCCACTTATACCACTAACGATTTCAGTGTTTAATTTATTAATGAACGACATGTTGTGCTATTTAACGGCTTATAGTTACATTTAATGATGTGGAACGTCCAAGAGGCAAAGTAGCTCCTGTTCTCACCTGTGTTATAGCTGCGATAAACAGTCTCTCAGAGGTAATGGAAAGCGGTACCAAGACCGAGAGCGCTTACAACCAAGACTTCTTCCATATATATTAAATAAACCTCCAAACGAAAAATTTCCCCACATCAACACCTGGATTATAAAAATGATTTTGTTAAACAACAACCTGTTTTTAAACCTGTTTATTATTAGTCTTAGATTACGTGGAGCGTCCGCTGTACAAGTCCCTGTGCATAAGCTGTTACTATACAGTCCTGTGCACGATTTTGTGGAGTTTTTTTGTGATTGTTGCAGCCAAAAATGCTTAATTTTGATGCCGCTTTTTAAAAAATTTGCGATGCAATTGATTTTTAATTTTTTTTTGCGGGAAACTACTTGAATTGGCGAAACTGCAATTGTGCATAATTGTTTTGGATGCTGTGATGACGTCACATGACGTGTTAATTTCCGCAATCGCAGAGGGACTGACTTTAGAAACAATAACATGTCTGAACGAGTGCAGTAATATTAACGTTCATGTTACAGCCGGAAATACCTGCGCTGTTATACGAAAGTAATGCACACCTTCTGACCAATCAGAATCCAGAATTCAACAGCGCTGCGGTAGAATAAACAAGAGAGATGACGGACCTTTTGAGCCACCTGGTTGACCCAGGGAGAGGTGCAGTTACTGAGGTCAGGACCTCGTGGGTTCCATTGTACCGGGGAGGACAGACACTGGAAAGATGCGATGCCTAAAATCAGTTGGAGGGGAGAGAGGGAGAGAGGGAGAGAGAGAGTGTGAGAGAGGAGAGCAATTAAGACACAAACTAGCCTGAGACCAGCCTCGCACTGTTTTACAGCCCAATAAATACCAGCAAATGAGCTCATTACACAAAGTAAAAACACTTATTTGGAACACAGCGACTGTAAAACTCAAGATATGAATCAGCTTTTGTACATGAGACATACGAAGCGGAGACAAATCCTGACCTTCGGAATACGCCGATATTAAAAGACCATAAAACAGAAGAGCTGAGCGTAGAGCGTCTCTCTTCCTTACTGTGTAACGTTTGAAAACACAGTAGAAACTCATGCAAGCTACAAAAACAAATAAGGAAGCTGAAGCAGTAGAGAAAAGATGAGTGATGGTTAATGAGTGACTCCAACAGTCCAATCATTCTTACCCAGTCAGTCTACACTGTCAGTTGTTTCTTATTGGTATAAAAAAAAAGAAAAAAAAAAAAAAGCAGTAGCTACTGACTTGATTGTATAGTTGCAGCTGTTGTTTGAAGTGATGCATTGTGGGATGCAGAAGAGCACGAGGGTAGCTTTGACTAAAGAATTAAAGAAATAATCAAATAAATAAACACATATTCCTGGGTCCTGACTTTCTTACCCAGGGATCCTTTAGGGCATGGCCGCTCCACCGTCTCGCTCCTCTGCGCGCTGGGCCACTGGACGCCTCGCGCTACGCTCGGGTCACACCCCTCCTGCAGCTCGGGCTCCTGGGGTGGGCGTGGACGTGGGCGTGGGGGCCGACGGGTCACGGGCACTGTAGCGGTGATGGGACGCAGTTCGGGAGCTTTGTTTATGGCGCCGATGGGGTGAAAGGTGGCGGGTAGCGGCCGCATGGTGGACGGGCTGGAGGTGGACGAGAACGACCGGGAAGGTGTGGTGCTGGACATCTGAGTGGTGACCAGTGGTCCTGAGAGAGAGAGAGAGAGAGAGAGAGAGAGAGAGAGAGATGGAGAAAGTGAAAGACAAAGAGAGAGATTTAGAGGAAAGGCTGTGGGTGGTGAACAACAGAAAGAACAAAGGGGAATAGAAGCATTTGATGTCGCGCACAAGTACGACTCCAAAAATTGCTCAGACAGTAAATGAGCAGCTGCATGATCTAATTTATTCACGTCGCTGCTTTAAACCTGTCTCTCTGGAAGTGGAGAGAGGGCGAGAGAGAGAGAGAGAGAGAGAGAGAGAGAGAGAGAGAGAGAGAGAGAGAGAGAGAGCAGTGAAAATAGAAGAGGATGAATAATTGATCGAATATCAGATATCAGATATTCCACAGTAATCAGAGAAAACCTTTAGTGACTGTCGACAATTAAAGCTTGACAATGCTGTATTGAAAGCAAACAGAGGAATGTTAACTACTACAGACAGAAAGATCGACCCGTCTGTCTCTCTCTGCCTGTCTCTCTGCCTGTCTCTCTGCCTGTCTCTCAGCTCAGCACTGAGTAATGACTCGGCACTTGTGTTTCAAAGACCCCATTGTGTGACAGCATGAAAAAAATAATGAACCTGAGCACAGAGCCAACAATCACTGTGCATTAATTTAATTTGCTTTGATTAAATTCAGTATAATTCAGTTCAGGTCAGGTCACTGCATTACAGTTTGACTCGATTCAGTTCTGTTTAATTTAGTTTATTTCAGTCCGGTTGTCACGTTCGGTATTTTCAGTTTCCATTCATTTCAGTTCAGTTCAATTCAGTGCAGTTCACTACAGATTAATTCATCTTATTTAAGATAATTTCAGCTAAGTTCATTATGATTCGCTTTGATTTAGTTCAGTTCAATTAGTTCAGCTGTTATGTTCTGTATGATTAGTTCAGTTTAGTTCGGTTCGATTCCGTACAGTTAGGTTCACACCAGTTTGATTCGCTTCAGTTCAGTTCAGTTCAGTTCAGTATTATTCATTTCAGTTCAGTTCAGCTATTAAGTTCAATATGATTCATTTTGTTTCGGTTCAGGTCAGTTCATTTTAGTTCAGTGCACTTCAGTACAGTTAAGTTCGTTCCAGTTTGACTCAATTCAGTTTATTCCAGTTCGATTTGATTTAATTCAGTTCAGTTGTTAAGTTTAGTAACGATTCAATTCATTTCAGTTAAGCTCAGTTAAATTCAGATCAACTGAGTTTAATTTGATTCAGTTCCCTTCACTTCAGTTTAGTTCAACTGTGTTCAGTTCAGTTATGTTTAGTACAGTTAGACTGGATTCATCCATCCATCCATCCATCCATCCATCCTCTGTACCGCTTATCATACACAGGGTCGTGGGGAGCATGGAGCCTATCTCGGGACTCGGGGCACAAAGCGGGGGACACAGGACACAATCGCACACACACTCACACTGAATTGAGCTGTACTTAAGTGACCTTGATTGAACTGCACTCCAAAAAATGACATCTTAGCGAGTGAAAAGTACCTGGAATATAGTTCAATGTATCTAAGTATTTCCTATTATAAGATTACAACATACCAAATTTAACATTATTAAACCCATTTCTAGATTTCAATCATTTCAATTTCAACTCATTTCAAGCTTGAAATACACTTGTTCTATTGGTAGATGCATTTTTAATTTTAAGCATTTATTTCTACAAAGAAGCAAAATTATCTGCCAGCAGAACAAAAAAAATTTAAAGCTTGAAATGAGTCTAGTGAATACGAGATAAATCTGACTATATTCCTGACATATTCACTTGCTAAAATGTTATTTTTGCAGTGTGAATCAAACCGATCAAAACTGAGCTGAATCGAGTCAAACCGTAAAAAACAACAAATCTGACATATCCAGGTGTTTCCAAGCTACAGTCAGATTTCTTTTTCATGGTCACTCATTGGATCATTTTTGTTCTTCCTGTGATCAGAAATTACTGTGTGTGGATGTCGCTCTAATGTAAAACACGATCTCCATGCTGACAGGTATCTATCCACACCACTCCGCATACCTGCACTGTTGCTATAGCAACCACTGCGCATATGATAGTGATGCTGATGATATCTAATATTAGCGCATTAGCTCCTAGCGGTTGATTATGTTTAATTAACTTAGCAGGCCAAAAAAGCATGAGTAGGATTAAAACATAGTTAATTGTGTGGCCTTGTAGATACAAAGTTGTAGACAGAAACTTACTACTCCTCTTCCACCCACACGCTTACTTTTTTTCCCCTTCTACTCTGTCTTACACTTTCTCTCGATCGCTTTGTCCATGTGTATCCCTCCTTATTCCTCCTGCGTCTCTCTTTCTCTCAGTTCCACCCAGTTCACAGAGGCATCATTAGCATAACCACATTAACCTTCTGTGTGCTTTCTGAGTCCAGATGACCCGAAACATGAAGATTTATGCATTCAGCTCAGTTCTTAGATTTATTTGTTTTTAAGTCGTATTTATATTACACCAATGATGTTCTGGTCACTGTGGCCTTGACAGTAATAAGAGCCGTTTCCATCAGTGTTGCTCTTCACTCAGATCAAGGGAAGATGGATTGGATATTTTAAGGTTGAAGCTTTTAAAGGGTTGAGGGGCTTAAAGGGTTGAGTTGCAGAATTGACAAAGCATTTATATAGCATAAATAAGTGTATGAAGGAAAAAAAAAAAAAGTAGTATTCTTTCCAGACATGGCCGTATGCTATTATAGTTATCTAAATCATCTAGCTGAAGTGGAGTAATTGTTTATTTATTTGATTATTTTCCAATACCAGCAATTTTATTCCTCTTACACTACAGCAATTTGAGAACAAATACAAATATAGCTGCAAGCAGCAATTACGGGGCCAAGCACGGCAGATGCAAAGTAAGGAGCATCAGAGCATGACCGACAGTTTGGTGTGGCCTATCGACACAAAATCCAGTCCAGGCATGGACTGAAGATATCTCATGATCTCGCTGTTCTGAAACTGTGCAGGCACCCTCAAGTCTTGATGGCTATGACATATACCAAGTTTGGTCTGAATACGCTAAAGCGTTAAGCAGATATAGCCTAACGTCCATTTCGGCATGCTCGTCGTCTGATTCGTTTGCATGTTATTCGAGAACAGTTTGACTAATCAACTTGAATTCGATAACTTTTGGTCGCCATGGGCTAAAGATGATCCGATCTGATGATCTGAAACGGTCTAGGAGGAGTTCGAAAAAAAAAAGGGTTTTTCAGAAAATTCTAAGTGGCAGAACAGTTTTCATGATGGAAAACATCATTCGACTCGGCACGAGCCAAGGAATCAGAGGAAACGGGAATTTTGTTTCTAACCCTTACAGTTCAAAAGTTATTAGCATAAACATGAGTGCAAATTTGAGCTGATGGTGGCGCTAGAGGGTTTGAGATAGCGACTCCAAATCTGCAATGAAAACATTTCAGACTGTCCCCTATCTGTGTGCCAAATTTCATAACTTTCCTATGTATGATTCTGTGGGCTGCCATAGACTCAGAAGAAGAACAAGAAGAAGAAGAAGAAGAAGAAGAAGAACACAATGATTACAACAGGTGCCTACACACCTGAGAACATCAGCATTAACATCAACATAAACAACATATCCCTTTATCGTTATATTTAATGTTGTGGGGATGTATAGTTAACATTTATGGAAGGAGTCTCCAGTGTCAGCACTGAGTTTATGATATAACTTTACGTTTTACATCCTCTTCAGGATAGAGGAGTTTACGCGTTGCTTGCTTTGTTTCTCTGTAACATGACAACCTGCAAGAACAGGAAGTAAACTGTTTACGGTCATCATTAAATGTAACGATAAGCGGATAAAAAGTATGGTGTACCGTTCTTTAATAAATAAATAACTGCTGTGGTATAAAAGGAGTAAAACACTTCAGGACGTGCTGTTGTAGGAAATGAATCGGCTTCAGGGGGGTAATAGTAACTCCACCTCGTGACACCTCCCTGTTGTTGGTTATTTTCCTGTAACAGCCCAACATGGAGTGTTTTATTCCTGACGTATTACAGATCTGATTCTCAGCTTGGTCCTTTATAGTATCTCTACCTGTCGTGGGGTCGGGGGGTCCGAACTCCAGCGGGTAGCGCAGCACGTTGTAGTTGTTCCACACGTAGAGCTGGTTGTCGCGGGGGTTGTAGTCGATGGACGAGATGTACTGGTACGGGTTTGGGAAGATGATGTGCACGGGCTCCTCCTGGTTGCGGTTGGTGTTGTAGGCGTACAGCACCAGATCCCCGCCCGCCTCGCTGTCGTCGTCCTGGTAGACGGAGCGCACCGCGTACAGCACGCCGCACGCCATGAAGGCGTTGGACGCCAGCCGCTTGTCGAAACTCGTCTCCCACGTGCCCTCGAAACGGAGCGTGTACGGGTTCACCTGTCAGCGAAAGAGAGAGAGAGAGAGAGAGAGAGAGAGAGAGAGAGAGAGAGAGAGAGATAGTGAGTCTCAGTTCACCTGCGGGATGACGACATGAGCCGCGTTCACTTGCAGCAGAAAAGCTTGTACTTCTGAAAAGCAGTGTGTCAGCAGCAGAGGAAACGGCTTTCACACTGTCAGGATTAAACACACACACACACACACACACACACACACACACACACTGTCAGAGATGCTTCCTGTGTGGAAGAGCAGTCCAGCTCCACCCTGACCACTCTCCCAGATCATTATTTCCACCCGTGTCGACTTTGTTTCGTTGTCTACTTGTCATGTTACATTGGTTTCAGTATATACAGTCTGTGTGTGTGTGTGTGTGTGTGTGTGTGTGTGTGTGTGTGTGTATTGCATGTGTCTACTGTAATTGTGTCATGACTTCAGTGATCCGTGGCTCTGTAGTTTTCTGCTCTCCTCTTGTTTACCCGTGTTGAGGATCATGACTTTTGGATATTTTCATGTTGCGCCTGTCTGTTTGTATTCAGAATACATTTTTGGAAAGCGATGAATAAAATAAGCTCGAGCACGGCCATCCTACCACCTCAACGTCTGATTTAAAGGACTGTTAGAATTGTGTTTTTCACCCAGATAATATCCTGGTACTGAAACTCCATGATTACATATCTATATATGTTATATTTAAAAATGCATTTCCTAAACCGTTTGGCGGAAACACCTTTGTGTCGGTCGATGTAGGAAAACGGATTCAAATAAAATGCTGGTTGTTTCTGAAATATTTAATTTAATTGCGTATCATATCGATTTTCTTCGTGTTTAGTGTCCACGACGTGATATTACATTAAACAATGAACAATTACCGACAATCACTAACTGGACACATTTTTCTGTTGGCCGTCGGCCAAACGCTGTAAATAAACTCAGACATTTGAATACTAAACCCTTCAAGTAAATAGAATTAAAATGTAATTTTACAGAAAAAGCAGAGTGTAGATATTTAATGAATCAAGCTGCTTTAAATGACTCTTCTGTCCTAAAAAAAAAAAAAAAAGAGTATTTCGGAAGTTAATAAAGGATAAGGGTAAGCAATTAAGTTGAGCTAATCGTGTTTGCTGGTGTTACTTTGTTTAATTTAATTTTTTTGTGGGTTTTTTTTTTTGTCGTCATGTACTGTCATAATTTCTAAACTGCTCTCCAAGAATAATAGTTAATGTGACAATAATGGATATTTTAATAAAACATTACAACAATAAGTCAAGTACTGCAGACAGTGTTTTTTTTCAGTGTAAGACTCTGTGTATTGATGGAGGTGTTGTAAACACACACACACACACACACACACACACACACACACACACACACGCCGCTACTCCTCTTTAAAGCTCTACACACTCTCGTGCCTCACCTGACTGACCACCAGGCGGCCGTTGTTGCTCTCGGTGGCGTAGATGACCCACAGGCCGTTCTCGTCCACGGCCAGGTCGATGTCGGACTTCCCTCCCCAGCGGTAGGGTGAGGTGTCGTGGTAGTTGGCGTTGGCGATGATGGCCTCGCCGCTTTTGATGCGTGTGCGCAGGTCGTACTTGACGATGTTTCGTGTGCGCTCCTTGTTGTAGAAGACAGCGCCGTCGTACACCACGAAGCCCGTACCGTCCACTCGATTGGGCAGCCTGGAGGCACAGATCACATCAGACGTCCGAAATTACGCTCCGGTTACAGCTCAAAAATGACAATTCATAGATATTAATGGTAATTTCCATTATGATAATAAACTAGAATGTAGTTAAACTAAATAGCACTTTCATAATATTAATATTTTGTATTATTTAGGTTACGAATAAATGGAAAACAAAATTATAATACTAAGGTCACACCATATCTTACTATACAGTATTAATATTATTACATTTATACCACAGCTCTGTTGAACTGCTGCAAATCACAGGTTTTTGTGTCTATAGTAACAGCTCATTCACAGGGACTGGTACAGTGGATGCTCCAGATACATGGATTAAAAAAAAAAAAAAAAAGGCTGATATGGTGAAGGAGATGTGATATGGTTAATTTAACATTTATGGAAGGAGTCTCCAGTGTCAGATGTAAAGCTGTAACGTTAATGTCCTGACATTTTCAGGGCAGATGAGTTTATGCTTTGGAACCATGAACCAACTTGTTTCATGAACATTAAATGTAACTATAAATGGATAAAAGGTATGATGGGTCATTCTTTAATTCATTAAAATGGTAATGGTTGGCAAGTTGATGTTAAATTAAACACTTCAAGGCAAAGTGTTATCAGAAAATAATCAACTTCAGGGTGGTTACATTAGCTCCGCTTCATCACACCACTCTGTTTATTTTATTTTAGATTATTTTCCTATAAAAGCATGACACAGGGTGTTTAATTCCTCATATAATGCAAAATATGAAAGCAGCAGTGGTGATAATACAGAATCTAGAGGAGGAAATTAGTACTAGTATAGAAGTATTAATATTAGTATTAGTACAGTGGTATAGTGGTATTAATATTAGTATTTATATAGCAGTATAATAGTATTAATACTAGTACTAGTATAGTGGTATCAATATTAGTATTAGTACAGTAGTATTAATATCAATATTAGTAAAGTAGTATTAATATTGGTGTTTGTGTAGAAGTATTAATATTGGCACTGGCATAGTCGTATAATAGTATTAATATTAGTATTGGTACAGTAGTATAGTAGTATTAATATCAGTACCAGTATAGTGGTATTAATATTAGTATAGTGGTATAGTAGTATTAATATTAGCATTGGTGTAGTAGTATTAATATTAGTGTTTGCATAGAAGTATTAATATTAGCACCAGTATAGTTCTATAATAGTATTAATATTAGTATTAGTATAGCAGTGTAGTAGTATTTATATTAGCTTTGGTGTAGTAGTATTAACATTAGTAATAGTACAGTAGTATAATAGTATTGATATCAGTATTAGTACAGTAGTATAGTAGTACTAATATTGGTATTAGTATAGTAGTGTAATAGTATTAATATTAGTATTAGTACAGTAGTATAATAGTATTAATATTAGTATTAGTACAGTAGTATAATAGTATTGATATCAGTATTAGTACAGTAGTATAGTAGTATTAATATTGGTATTAGTATAGTAGTGTAATAGTATTAATATTAGTATTAGTATAGAGCCAGTATTGTGTGTTAAAGGGAAACTCCACCAGTTTTACTCCAAACTCACTCACAATGGAAGTCTAAGGGCAGATTATGAACTTTTATTAATAAACATTCATGAAAAACATCATTCTATAGAAAGCTTTCATGAGTTTTTTTTTTTTTCAGTCCAAGATGTACTTGGACTGAAATAAAGTTGTAAATCTGTTGACTTTCGGATGCAGGACTAGTATTTTTTTTCTGACGAAATAACCGGTGATCGCAAATAGACCGCAGAACCTTGGGGGAAAGCGTAAAGTAACCGGAACTACTTTTTAGTCTATTGCTCCGGTGTTGGAAAGCTGGAAACTGCATAAAAACAATTTTAGTACGACTTCCTCTCAGGTATGTTTCATCATAACACTTTTATTATTACACTCTGAAGGTTCTACTTTTGGATGTACGTTATATAATCGCATTTTTCAACATTTATTGGCCCTTAGACTGCCATTGTAAGTTCATTTGGTAGGTTTTCTGCTTTTTTCTCATTGCAGGGAAACGTATTCCTGTCAGTAATCACACACACACACACACACACACACACACACACACACATGCTACATGAAAAACACTGGGGTATTCACTTAATTAAATTAATCCATCAGAATTAATATGTGCTGGTGTGGTTTGGAGGATGAGGAGCGTTCTTTGTATTCTACAGGAGTTCAATTAACATCGGGAAACGTTATGACCCGAGGCGTAGTACGATATCAAATAGTCTAGAGTCCAAAAGTCCACCAGTCAGATAATAATTATTATTCAGGAACACATTATTTAAATAATATATTATTTAAAGAATATATTTTCTGCAAGGTTATTTAAAGAATATTATTTATCCGATTAAGAAACCGGCATATAAAATTTAAAACTGAATATCCTGTTCACACATCGTTAGCTTCATTTTAAAAATCTTCTTAATTGTTAACACGGGGGTAATCGTCAGCATCGCTTGATGAAATACTCCAACGTTTTTACCACGTTCCACTTAATCTCTATCTACTGTACGTGTGCGTGTGCGATTATCACGGCCGGGGATTTCACTCGTTTCCCTGAAACTGACAAATAAATTGTAATCTTTATGTAACCAGGATAAAAACTCTGAGATAAAATATAAGATAAATGTAAGACACAGTAAATATGTAACACCAATAAATAACCGGACGCAAAGTTGTTATTATAAAGTTTTATCCAACACCGGAGCTACAGTATATAGTAGTAATAGTTCTGATTATTTTACACTTGAATTGCTCGTGTACGTACGCCATCAGAGCAACTGGTGCTGGAAACACACGAAAAACATTCTCCCCTCTGAAAAAGTAGTCCCTTCTCTAAAAGGACTAAATACACAGATTTACAACTTCATTTTCAAACACCTTAGACTGAAAAAATCATGAAAGCGTTCTATAAAATAATGTGTTGCATAAATGTTAAGATAAATATTAATAGATAGAGTTTATACCACAGCATGGTATAATTCTCGAATCTGATTGGTCAGGAGGTGTACATTATTGTTGTGTAATCACACGGCTCGGAAAGTAGTTCCGGGTGCAACATAAACAATATGAGTATAGTAATGTTCTATATTTCTCGTTCTAATACGTTATCTGATCTTCTAAGACTAAAACAAGTGTTGTTGTTTTTTAACTATACAAATAAAGTGTGTAATCGCTGATGTGGTGATTCTTTTTTGTTTATGATTCATTTATTTAAAATCTATGGAAGGAGAGAAGAGTTTGTGCTTCCTGACTTCTCGGTAAAATGACAGGCTGCATTCTTCAGAGAGAGAGAGAGAGAGAGAGAGAGAGAGAGAGAGAGAGAGACAGAGAGACAGAGAGACAGTGTGTGTGTGTGTGTGTGTGTGTGTGTGTGTGTGTGTGTGAGTGAGAGAGAGAGAAAATAACTAGGCTGGTGAGGGAATTACAGTTATCGCAGCTGTAACATAAGTAATAACAGGAACTAACTCGTTTCTCGGATGTTTCACAACATTAAATAGAAATATAAGCTGTTAAAGTAAATAAAGTAAATAGATAAATCTATCTATCTATCTATCTATCTATGTCAGCCTATCTATCTATCTATCTATCTGCATGACAGCCTATCTATCTATCTGTCTATCTATGTCAGCCTATCTATCTATCTGTCTATCTATCTATGTCAGCCTATCTATCTATCTGTCTATCTATCTATCTATCTATCTATCTATCTATCTGTCTATCTGCATGACAGCCTATCTATCTATCTATCTATCTATCTATCTATCTATCTATCTATCTATCTATCTATCTATCTATCTATCTATCTATCTATGTCAGCCTATCTATCTATCTATCTATCTATCTGCATGACAGCCTATCTATCTATCTATCTATCTATCTATCTATCTGCATGTCAGCCTATCTATCTATCTATCTATCTATCTATCTATCTATCTATCTATCTATCTATCTATCTATCTATCTATCTATGTCAGCCTATCTATCTATCTGTCTATCTGCATGACAGTCTATCTATCTATCTATCTATCTATCTATCTACCTACCTACCTACCTATCTATCTACCTGTCTGTCTGTCTGTCTACCTATCTGTCTATCTTTTCAGCTGCCCTTAAGACTTATGATAAGTGAGTAAACTGTTTTTCTGTTCTTTTCGAGTGCTCACTTGTAGGTGGTGGTGGCGCGGTTCTGGGTGAAGTCGTCCCACGATGCGTATTCATACAGAATGTCCGTCCGGTACGGCGTCCACGGCATGACGTACAGCCGGTCACCTGACTGTAGCGGGTCCTTGCACCACGCCCCCGACTGATGCTCCGCCTCCTTCTGTGAACTCGCTGCTTGAACCCTCAACAGAGTCCCCGGACATACAAAGACTGGGGAGAAGAGGGAGAGAGAGAGAGAGACAGAGGAAAAGAGAGAGAGAGAGAGAGAGAGAGAGAGAGAGAGAGAGAGAGAGAGAGAGAGGAAGAGAGAGAGAGAGGAAGAGAGAGAGAGAGAGAGAGAGACAGAGAGAGAATGGAGGATGGCATTGAAAGAATGAAGACAGATAGAAAAGGAAAGAGTAACAGAGAGAGAAATTGAGAGAGAAAGGAAGGGTGATGTCATGAAAAGAGTAAAGACAGAGTGAAAGAGAGAGTGACAAAGAGAGAGAGATAAACAGAGTGAGACACGATGATGGAATTGAAAAGGAATAAAGACAGAGAGAAAGAAAGATACCAAATGACAGAGAGAGACAGAGAGAAAAACAGAGTAAGAGGGACAGATAAGGATTATGAAATTGAAGGAATAACAACGGGGGAAAGAGAGAGAGAGAAAAAGACAGAGAAAGAGGAATATAGAGGGGAAAAAATGGAGGGGCCATGGCATTAAAACAGTGAAGACAGACAGAGAGAGAGAGAGAGAGAGAGAGAGAGAGAGAGAGAGAGAGAGAGAGAGATACATGGGAAGAATATGACAGAAAAAGTGAAAAGTGAAGAGAGAGAGAGAGAGAGAGAGAGAGAGAGAGAGAGAGAGAGAGAGAGAGAGAGAGAGAGAGAGGGGGATGTGAAAGAATATACAGAGACAGCACGGACAAAATAATCATAGCAGGCGAAAAAGAAAAGATAAGAAAAGAAGAGGCAGAGAGAATGATGGAAGAATAAAGATATGAATGACAGAATGATGACCAAGAGAAAGAGGGAAAGACAGTGCAGGAGACGGAGAGACAGAGGGAAGGAAGTGGAGAAATCAGATGTGGTAAAAAAAATTAAGAACAGGACAAAATAAAGAGAATTGCAGGAAGAAAGAGGGACATAAGGACAGGAAGGAAGACAGGTGTGAAGGATTAGAATATAAATTGAAAGAGAAAAGAGAAGAAGTTGGACAGAGCGGGGAGAAAGAGAAAAAGAGGGGGAAGGAGAGAGCGAGAGAGAGAGAGAGAGAGAGAGAAAGAGATTGGAGAGTAGGCATGAGATAAATGGCTGTGCTTGCAGTGAGAAAATGTAAGAATGTAAATGGTGGTTAGTAGGGGACGAGTGAAGTGCACTACAGCTAGGGAGCTATGATGGATGAGGTGCCTTCTGGCTGCTGGGCCGCGAGTGTGTTTCAGCTCTGGCCTACTTTGCCAGGTTTTTTTTTGCTGGGTGTTTCTATTTAAAGTGCGAGTGTGTGGAGCGTGTGGAGTGTGTGGTGTTAAGCGTGTGGAGTGTGTGAAGCATATAGAGTGTGGAGCATATGGACAGTGTCGAGCGTGTGGAGTGTGTGGAGCTTGTGGAGTATGTGAAACGTGTGGAGCTTGTGGAGTAAGTGTTGAGAGTGTGAAGTGTGTGGAGCGTGTTTGGAACACGTGGAGTGTGTGGAGCATGTGTGGAGTCTGAGGAGCATGTGTGGAGCATGTGTGGAGCATGTGTGGAGCATGTGTGGAACACGTGTGAAGTGTGAGGAGTGTGTTGAGCATGTTTGGAGGTTGAGGAGTGTGTGGAGAGTGTTTGGAGGTTGAGGAACGTGTGTGTGCGTGGAGCGTGTGCGTGGAGCGTGTGCGTGGAGCGTGTGCGTGGAGCGTGTGCGTGGAGCGTGTGCGTGGAGCGTGTGCGTGGAGCGTGTGCGTGGAGCGTGTGCGTGGAGCGTGTGCGTGGAGCGTGTGCGTGCCTCGGCATAAACAAAGGGCCTGAGGTTCGAGGTTCGGATTTCCATCAATGGGAATGTACATCAGGACCAGTTATGTTTCAAAACAACAGCAGGGTCTGACTCGTTCACTCTGTGGCATGCTCATATACAGGCGAGCTTTCACACTGAAACACACACACACACACACACACACACACACACACACACACACACACGTTAACGCACGTGTAATCTCTTCTATATCTGTTCTCTGAAGAAGGCGACCCACATGGGAGCCGTGTGAATTAGCCGGCTGACGCAGATTCACACTCTCAGGCCGAGAGACCGGGGAGACCCGAGAGAAGCTCTCCGGAGGGAGAGAGAGAGAGAGAGAGAGAGAAAGAGAAAGAGAGAGAGGGGTGAAACAAAAAGAAAAATAAAACGAAAAAGAATTAGCAATTAAACGAATGAAAACTGTTAAAGGCGAGAATGGAAGGGGAAGGAAATAGAAGCAAAAGGCAACAAAAGGAAAGGAAAATAAATTAAATGAAAAAGGGAAATAGGAACGAAAGGAAAATCATTTAATTTGATGGGAAGGACAGAAAGAGAAATAGAAAGGAAGGGAAAGAAAAGAAAAGCACGAAACGGGATGGAGAGGAGAAATAGGAAAATGAAAGTAAAGAAAGTGGAAAGATATGGAATAGAAACATAAGGAAAGAGGAGGAAAGGAACAGGAAGGAAAAAGGAAAAGAAAGGAAACGAAAGAGAATGGCAGGCAAGGAACAGTAGAGAGGGGGAAAATGAAATTTAGGTAGCATGAAAAGAAAGAAAATGAAAGTAAAGGCAAAAAAAATGAAATAAGAGGAAAAGAGAAAAGGAAATGAAAGGATAAAGAGAACGGAGTGGGTGAGAGAAGAGAAGAGGACAGAGGAGAATAACTCTGTCTTCACACTGCAGTCATTTCTTTCACCCTGACTGCTGGGTGGTCTGTTATTTTCCAGCCAATCACTATTTTCACAAACCAAAAACTGTAACTCTATTCATCTCCATTAATCACACAAACAAATGCGTTCATTAAAGAATCAGAAATGAGCGTGCTGCAGGAAGAAGCAGAGGAAATCATTTACGGCGAGGACGGTGTGTATCACATCCTCTCCTGCTACACCGCACTTCAAATACGCACGAGGGTAATAAATCCATAACACACACGACAAGTGCGACAAGTCATGTGCTTTTAACGTTTTCATCACTAACGCCGTCAGTCTCGACAAAACACTGGTATGTGAGAGGTCAGCGTAACCAAACTAACACTGTTCTTACGTGACTTTTTTTCTTCTTCTTCTTTTTTTCCTCATCGTGTCTGGTGTATAAGAATCGAACACTTTTTTTTTTTTTCATACTAAATACAGCGACTACATGGGCTACTTAAACCACGTCTCCACGTGTTGAATTCTGGCTTCTGATTGGTCAGAAGGTGACAGTAATGCAAGTTTCTATTGAAGCACTCATTCTATCTAATACGTTACGGTTTCTATAGTCACAGCGTACAGAGTTTTCTGTAAGGAGACGTTTATTTAACATTTATGGAAGGAGTCTCCAGTGTCAGGGCGTTGTAACAGTCGGAGGTAAAGCTGTGACTTTACATTTTACGACATCTTCGGGAGAGAGGAGATGACAAACTAAAAAAGAAAGGGACTGAATGTAGCTATCGATTTTTAAAATATACTTCTTGACAAATTGCTGTATAAAAGCAATTTCTTCCTATATCAGTATAACACAATGTCATCCCTCCATCCATCCATTTTCTTTACCGCTTATCCTACACAGAGTTACGGAGAACCTGGAGCCTATCCCAGGGAACTCTGGGCACAAGGAGGAGGACACCCTGGACGAGGTGCCAACTCATCTCGGGGCACGATCGCACACTACGGACAATTTGGAAACGCCGATCAGCCTACAGCGCATGTCTTTGGACTTGGGGAGGAAACCGGAGTACCCGAAGAAAACCCCCGAAGCACGGGGAGAACATGCAAGCTCTGCACACTCCATCTACGGGTCTCAATGAAACTGATCGACTTGAGTCACGTCGCTCTGTCACGTCACGTCACTGCCAGTGTGAACACAGAGTCAAAAAAAAAAAAGATTAATACTGTAATAGAGAAACTAAAAACAGCAGGAAGGAAATAATGGGAATGAAAAGAAAGAGTGAGAAGAGAGAGGAGGATAGGGATTGGCTGGGTGTTTATAGAGATAGAGGAAGCCGGCATCATCTGCGCTGTTACATCACAGGGGACCCGAAGTGCGAGAGCGAAGAGGGGGAAAAAAATGGTGGGGATTTCCGTGATAAACTCCCGCTGGTTCTTTATGACACTACAAGGCCTTACACTAATCGATTTTATAAGCTGCTTGTGAATATAACCCTGACTCGTAAGTGGAATACACTCGCGCACACACACTAAAATTTACTGCGAGGACGAAGCCGGGCAGCTTAGACGACGAGACGCTGACGGAGCCTCTTCCTCATACACAGAGTTCACCGTTTCTGATGTTTAAGATCCACACCGCTCGAGCAATAATCCAGAGATTTGAACCCAATCTTGTGTATAGTGTACGTGTTACAACCACAAATGAGACAGCTTTTCTGTTCTTTTCTTAGTGCAGAGGAACGTTGAAATTCTTGTCTACAGCTATGCTGCATAGAGATTCGGTTGGAAAACCCTAGAGAAGTTCTTTCAGATCATACAGATTTAAACCAGCAATCCAAATTCCACCTGGTTTTTTAAAGCATTACTGCGTTTCAATTCTTTAAAAACACATAATATCCTAAAAAAAAAAAAAAAAAAAAAAAAAAAATTCCTGTGCTGCCTGATGGTCATGTAAACGCAATTCAATCAGCTTGTACTGTATATACAGTATCAAACGTCATCACACCCCAACATTAGGCACAAAAGAAGTCTGACTGCATGGTGACAGACCGGAGTTGGAGCCAATCAGGGTACAGAGAGAGAGAGAGTTATTATAGTATAAGAGGAAAAAGGATTCAGGACTGATGAAACTCCAGCTTTGTTGATGCCTGATGAACAGGAAAGACATTCGTCAGTTTATCAAAGAGCACAGAACACAATTACGCTAAGGGGCGATTTAGCTTAGCCAGTCCACCTACTGCCATATTGATAGTAGGTCAGAGGAAACCGGAGAACCCTGAGGAAACCCGCACGGGCACGGGGAGAACAGTAAGGCATTCATTTGTTCTCAGAGTTGTTGGGAAGCCGGTTAATAATAGATGAGGTTATCCTCGGCTGATTTATCCTTGTTGTGGAATTGATAGCTTTACCCAGTTATGTTGAGCTACAGATCACATGATAGCCAGCTAGGGACTAACTAGCTAGGTGTTTGTGAGTTTCTCTGTCTTTTTTTGTATTTCAAACTCGGATGAGAGAGAGAGTCAGCTGGGACGCCTGCTTGCCTGTGGTGTGTAACATATTTATTGCTGTGAGACACGAACCAGAAACGCAGCTCGCTGTGAGGTTTTTGTTCTTTCACCTGGTACTCAGTAACTGTGACACACACAATGAAAGTTTTTTTTTTTTTTCTCAGAGCACCTCTTTGACACTGAAGAAACACATGAGCCACATCCTAAACTGCATAACAGCAAACTAAACCTAATCCATGGCCTAAATTATTATTATTTTTTTTTGTAATAATTTAATACAAACCCTATTTCCTTATGTCGACCTGCCTGCAATATTTTCTAACAAATTTAGTTCCCAGAATATAAAGAAACTAGTACTGTAATTTAACCACCAGGATCCTGACCAGGCGGTTACTAAGGATGAAGGAATGAAGGCTGTAAATACTTCACATACTTTGTTTGTCTTGTGAGCTTCATATCTGAGTCACACCCGCAAGAACGTAAACACCTCCCGTCCACGTGACTTTTATTGTCGAGTCCTGTGAGATCCTGGTTCCAATGCACACCTCCACGCTCAATCACATGCCCTGTGGACCTTTCTGTCACGTTTTCATGGCGTCATTAATATTCAGTACATTTAGAGGTGGGTAGAGTAGGCAAAAATCTTACTCGTGTAAAATTACTGTCATCTTAAAAAAAAAAAAGTTACTCAAGTAAAAGTAAAAATACTTATCAGATAATTTATTTGAGTAAGTTAGAGTAATTAGTACATTATACTAATAGAAATCAATTCAGGTTCGCTGTCAGGATTAGAAATGGTCAGAGGTTATTATAGGTACGAACACAACGGTCATGTTTTCTCAAGTTCAACGTGGAATTCTTGTACGTGCCAATGACATTTTCTGGGAGACAATACTAAGCAATGCATCACATATCTATTATTTTTACCAACTGGAGTGAAAATAGTGGTTCTGTATGCAACCAGCGATGTCCTTCCTCCGCACAGACTGCACAGATTTATCCATCTCGGTCGTTGCTAACCTTAACGCGACCCGCAAGGTTTGATTGGTAAATGGTAGAGATGTAGGGCGTGGCCTCGGTAAGAGTAAAACATAAAGATGTGACGGGTAACAGAGAATCAAAGAGGAATCTTAGTGAACAAAGCAATTTTAAAACTTGGTTTGACAGGAAGATCGTAGCTTAATGTAATGAAATAAAATGTCTTTACAAATTCACTTAAGTAAGAGTAAAGCATTAAAACTACTCATAGGAATACAATTCATTCAAAAAGTTCAACATGTAAATGTAGTGGAGTAAACGTAGCACATTTCTCCCTACCTTTGTTAGGCATACTGTTTAGTGTGCATTCTGTGGTTTGGGACACAGCCCTGAGTTCTACAAATACAAATACATTGTTTGGAATAAACAGATGATGTGTTCTAAACGAATACAAATACGGACACCCGTTGAAGGTATGTACTATTTGTTTTTGTTTTTTCTTTTCTAGAAAACGTGAGAGAAAGGTTCACAGGGTATCTGTGGTATGCATTGGAACTGGGATTCTGTGGAACGCACCAAAAAAAATATCATGTGGTCAAAAAGTGGTCAGATATGAAGCTCACATGACAAAAAAAAAGAACAAACAAATGTTCGTTCATTCATTCATCCTTAGTAGCTGCCTGGTCAAGGTCCTGGTGGTTTAAATTACTAACTTCTTTATGTCTTGGGAAATAGGACTAACTACATTTTTTGTCTATCGTCAGCTGGTCCACAAAGGAATAGTGATAGGGCTCGTATGTATTCAAATGAAAAACAAACAAACAAACAATTCTGGTTTAGGCCACGCCCATTTTTCATTTAATTCCGAATACAGATGCGAATATTTAGAACGCTAAACAGATACAGGTAGTGGCATGTTCTGCATATCTTCCAGGTTATTTGTACAAGTGAGGAATAAAAAGAATCGGTTATTGCACCTTTAAGTGAAACAGAGACGGTACATTTCATGTGAAACTCCATATATTATGCTAACTAGCAAATTTGTCAACGTGGACCAGTTCGTCCATCTGCTTTGCTGAAAATTGTGTGGAAATGAGGGAATCTAAGCGCGACAGGAGGAACTGAGGAACTCAGTCTGGTCGGTTCTTTGACAGTATGAACGTTGACAGATAGCCTAGCTTGGACCTATATTTATTTGCCAGATTATCAGTTTATATTGGTCCACTCTGTACGTCTAAAATTTCAGACTGTAGCCACATCCATCAATATACAAAAAGAGCCCACACAGGACCATCATCGCTGATCAGGTGTTATTTGGCTGGTGGCACTGACATGGAGGTCTGTAGCAGCGTTGTTGTTGTGCTTTAAAGTAGGTCTGAGAGCTTGAGGGGAACTCGGTATGTCTGCGGGTTTTAAATTGTATTTCTAATCTTAGTAGGTAGGTAGGTAGGGCTGTTACTCTCTCGGAAGCCCTCATGCTGGGGTTAAAGAGGACCGGTGGCCAGGTTGCAGCACCGGAAAAGCAGCCTGCTGTTAAATGATTTGCTCGAGGCCACACGAGCAGCAGTTGGGGGAAAAGGTAATGGACATCAGGGTTTGACTCGTATGTCATCACCACTCAAGCACAGAGGAAAAACTAAACACTCGGTGAAATCTGGGTCTACACATTGAAACTTGTTGGAATGTAGGACTTTTAGTTTTATACAGAATCTTGTTTAACGGCTGGTAACAGCGATGTTAGTGCGCTAGTCATCACTGGAATTATACCACAGGTAAAAGGTGAAGGAGACCACGGCATGTCGGTAGGAGCTGGTGGACGGTGTGGAGGATCTGGTTAGGGCAGGAACCTGTGGGCTTTTTCATTGGGGCAACAGCGGAGGGTAAATCGACGGCCGGCACTCCGAGAGAGGATCAAACGATCACAATTTTTTTTTGGTCGCAGCTATACTATGACAACTTATTCGTGAGCAGTTAATAACGACAAACATAAATAAATAAATAAAAAAGTAAACAAATAAATACATAAATAAATCAATCAATAAAAAGCACATGTATGTGCCAATGCGGGTTATGGGTTCACATAATTTTAGCTTTGTTGTTTTTACCTCAATAAACAATAGAATTAAGTACAAGTAAAGGAAGTATTAACAATAACAAGTGAATAAATAAATAAACAATAACCAGTAAATAATAAAATAATGATAAACAAATAGTAAATAATAAAAATACAAGTAGAATTCAATAATGAGTATTGACATTAATAGAATATATCAATGAGTAGTAAAATAGAAAATGCATTTAACAAATGAATAGAATATGCCAATAATAATTACAAATTAAAGTAAATAAATATAACAAAAAAAAATTATAATTATACATTTAGTAATAATAAAATCTAATAAGTAACAATACAATACAAAATAACAATAGAGAAATATATAGATTAAACAATTAAATTAACAATATTCAGACAAAACAATAAAATAAACAATTCTGAGAGTCTTTCTGAAACCACTCAGCGTTCAGGTTGAACGATGGAGGAAACACGCCTCGGTGTTGAGGTTTTGGACGCTACAGAAGCTCTGTGGCACTTTTTTGGGATTTAAACTCGAAACATTCTGCTCTTCAAAACTGGAGCTCAACGTAAAACTGGAGCTCAGCTCAGAACCTGCCGCACTGCTTCCTCGCTCCAAAACTACTGTAATGCACTTTTCGCTGGATCTCCTATAATAAGACCACGAGAGGCCGCCAATCTGGACTCCACGGCGTCGAGGAAGAGGGAGTGAATTACAAGGTTTTGGCTGCATCCTGCTTGTTCTGCTGTCTCCGAAACGCCGTTACCGGCTTTTAAATGTCTCGCTGCAGCCTTACACACTTCACAGAGTCTACACCAAATTAGATTCTGAACTCGCCGAGGGACAGAACTGGCTCCAAAGATCAGGAACTCACTGCCCACAGACATTTCATCACACACACTTACTCCATTACCAGAGCTTAAAAACAGCAGAAGACTCTCTCTCTCTCTCTCTCTCTCTAATTTTTTTTTCTCTCTAACTAGTTTTTAACTCCTGTTATTTTAATCAAGACTTGAAAATACTTTCTAATTGTTTTCTTTTCACTTGTGTAACTCATGCGTTAGTGTGCCTTTATTGAATTTCCATATTGGTTTCATGTTTATTTTATATCTCTTTCTTTCTTTCTCTCTTTCATTCTTTCTTCCCTTTTTTCGTACCCTGTCTCGTTTTGCCTAAACGGATAATACTATTATTATTCAAACCGGGTCTTGCTGCGCGGCTCTAAAAGCGGCGAGCCGACGCCACGCTCGCTCGTTATGCGAGAGAAATATTTGCATAATATCCATAACCACAAGGGCTGAAATTCTGTGTAGTTCAGTGTAGCATTTAAAACTTATGCAGAATTTTTTTTAAAAAATAAAAAGGATTTATCTCCTAAGTTTCTGAACTGTAAATGCGGAGATGAACGCTCGTGATTGATCTATTGAATCCTAAATAAGAACAGGTCAAAGCGGATATTATTAGATTTTTTTTCGAGGAGAATTAGGCATCGTCCGTACCTTTCTCTGAGGTACAGGAAACAGGAAATGGCAACGAACAGAACAGAACAGAACAGAACGCTGACCTGCTCTATGTAGGTGACCCATAAAGAATGAACATACTGTGTTGAAAAGGAATTGGGACAGATCCAACACACACACACACACACACACACACACACACACACAGGTCAGTCTGTACCCCATTACACTGACCACATGCTAAATCTTTCACTATACCACCGTGACACAGAGCTCAAGTCTGGGTTACTGTTGAGAGCCTGCACCCAACGGTGCACACACTCTGCTGAGATTTATCTCACACACACACACACACACACACACACACACACACACACACACACACACACACACAACCACACACAGGCACTAAAAATTTCTGAGAGGTCTTGAGCTGACCTCTGGGGATTTATGGAATTATTAAGCTTGACCTGTGCTCTTTTCTAGCCAACCTCAAGTAGGTGTACTCTAAATCTCTCTCTCTCTCTCTCTCTCTCTCTCTCTCTCTCTCTCTCTCCATCTAGTTTCTATGCAGACAAAACCAACACCCCAAAGCAAATCTTCCAGCTTAATCAAACACTTATATTAGAAAAAAACAACAACAACAAAAAAAAACATCTAAACTCAGCGAGGCAATAACGATCTGGAAATCTATATATAATGAGGTTTTAATGATCTAGAAAAATGAACCAAGTCCTAAATCTTTAGAAGAACCAACGTTCTATGAAACAGGTTCTAAAAAATACTAACCAGAGTTGAAACTTCTAGAAAAACTAATACACACCCACTCACACACAGTCAAGTCCATAAGTATTTGGACATTGACGAAATTTTGATATGTTTTGCCTCTATATGAACCACCACAATGAATTTGAAATGAAGCAATCAAGATGTGATTGTAGTGTAGACTTTCAGCTTTAATTCAAGGGGTTTAACAATAATATTGCATTAACCGTTTAGGAATTACAACCATTTCTTCACAGGCTCAAAAGTAATTGGACAAACTAACAATCATAAATATTAGGATTATTTTTAATACGTGTATGCAAATCCTTTGTCGCCAATGACTGCCTGAAATCTGGAACCCGTGGACATCGTCAAATGCTGAGTTTCCTCCTTTGAGAAGCTTTGCCAGGCCTTTACTGCAGCCGCCTTCAGTTGCCGTATGTTTGAGGGTCTTTCTGCCTTCAGATTTGTCTTCGGTAACTGAGAAGCAGCTCAATTGGGTTGAGGTCATCAGACATTTAAGAACATTTAACTTCTTCGCCTTAGAAAGCTCTCGGGTCGCTTTCACGGTATATTCTGGGTCATTATTTATCTATACTGTGAATCTCCTACTGTACTTTTATCTCCTTTATTTGCCATGAAATAATGAGGAAACAAATGATTTTGAGCCTGTGAAAATGGAGGGACTCTGTAAAAAATAAATGGCTGTAATTCATAAACATTTAATGCAATATTTTTGTTAAACTCCTTGAATTGAAGCTAAAGGTCTACACTAGACTCTAAACCTAATGATGGTATAGAACACAAGAAAACCTAATAAGGTTCCAATGATCTAGAAAAATAAGATAAAATACCAAGCCTAGTGAGGCGCCAATATTCTGAACATCTACAACAATGTTATAGAGCTCAGAAGTTAAGAAGCTTCAAATATCTAACATATATATATATATATATATATATAGAGAGAGAGAGAGAGAGAGAGAGAGAGAGAGTCTGAAATGCTCTAGAAAATGAATGAAATTTTAAAGGGGTCGTACGATGCTTTTTAATGTTTTCCTTTTCCTTTTAGTGTTCTGTTTGTACATGTATAAGATCTGCAAAGTTACAAAGCTCATAGTCTCCCACAAAGGGATTTATTCTGTCTAACAGAAAACACTGCTCCAGACCTGCCCTTAAACGCCTCCATCCAAGCATCCAATTTTTTAAAACTGTATTTTATGTTGTCACTTCAGGACATACGGTTGTTACAGTGAAGAAGACAAATCAAACCGTTATAACATCGTTTCTGAAAGGTAAGAGAGTTACAAAATAAAAACTTACCGCTGTGAAACGTTCTGCTCAAGTCGCGCTCGCAAAGTTGGTTCCGACTGATCTGCCCGATCATCGTCAGAATCCGACTCGGGCTCGAACTGATACGGTAAAACCCACGACATTATTAACTGGGTTTATAATCGCTTTAGAAGCCTTGGAAGTTGAAGCTCGCCATTATGGTAAGGGGCGTTACATTTCTGACACACGCTAGAGGTTTTTGGCCAATCACAATTCAGTGGGTCAGCTGGTCAATCTCTGGCCTTTTCGGAAGGCGGGGCTTTGGAGAAACCGGAAATCGATCAGAGCGTTTCAGACAGACTGGGAATAGAAGTAGTGCAATAATGTACAGTATGTGAAAAATAATGTGTTTTTTTTAACATTAATGCATGTTAACCTATTCTATTACACCCAATAAACAAAATAATGAACTTTTAAAATCATCATATGACCCCTTTAATGTTTAAAACAAACTTTCCACTGATCTAAAAACAAAAAATCTCTGGAAAAAAGTAAAATCCCAATCATCTAGGGAAAAAAAAAAAAACAACCTAAAAATGTTATAGAGCCCAAGAAAGGCTAATAAAGTTCCAATGATCTAGAAAAAAAAATCGAGGGCATGCATCTCTAGAAAAACGAATAAAGTTCTAACTATAGAAAACCTACTGAGGCTTTAAAGTTCTGGAAAACTAAAGATGAGAAAACCTAGTAAGGTTCCAATGATCTAGAAAAAATAAAAAATAAAAAATACAGAGCCTAGTGAGGCGTCAATAATCAGAAAATCTAATGAAGTTTTAGTGATCTAGAAAAACAAGACAAATGTTACAGAGCTCAGGAGAAGCCAATAATCTTCTAATGATCTAGAAAAACTAATTAGGATATACACCCTCTAGAAAAACTAATGAGGGTCTAACTATATAGAAAACCTAAACGACTCTAATGCTCTGGAATACTAGTGAGGTTTTAATGCCGTATTGGACGGACCTCAAGAAAAAGTCATACTGATCTACTGATCTAGGAAAACTAATAAGGTTATATAGAAAACCTCGTGAGGCTCAAATGCTCTGGAAAACTAAGGAGGATTTAAAGGTCTATTTAACTTGATGATGATAAAAAGCTCAAGAAATGCTAAAAAAAAAAAGTTTCCATTGATCTAGAACAAAAAACTAACAATGCTCTGGAAAATTGATGAGATTTAACCTCAAGTAAAACTAGTAAGGTTCCAATAATTTAGAAAAAAAAATAATGAGACTAGAAATCACTAGAAAAATGAACAAGGGCCTAACTCAGTGGAAATCATAGTGAAGCTCTGATTATCTGGAATATCAGATGTTTGAATGCTCTAGGGGGGGAAAAAACCCCTGTGGTCTGTTATTGTA